>CANXME010000615.1:0-320000 GCA_948144175.1 Closterium sp. NIES-65 | reverse complement strand
TTCCGATGGAGGGGAATTTCCAGATGGAAAGAGCAGGGCAGGTGAAACGAGCAGAGCAGGAGAGTACCCAGGAGTTGAGCGCCAAATTGTGGGTCGAGTGCTAACCTGTGGGCACAGCGCCTCTGGGAGCAGTGCTGGCACGGTTGCTGCGAGGGGTGCTGTCAGGGATGTGTGCGCAGATTGTTCCAACATGCAGCAGCAGCAGCAGCAGCAGCAGCAGCAGCAGCAGCAGCATGACGCGAATATCAGTGTGGGTGGGAGTGCGAACAGGTCAGCTACCCCCCTTCGCCTGTGTGATTGGGACGACCATGATGTTGATGCTGCTACATCTCATGCTCCAAATGCTTCTCTTTCTCCTGCTCCTGTGTCTGCTCCTGCGGCTGCTGCTGATCCTGCTCCTGTTCCTGTTTCTGCGCCTGCTACTGTTCCTGCTGCTGGTGCTGCTACTGTTCCTGCTGCTGGTGCTGCTGGTCGTGATAATTTTCATGCTGGTGGCTCTGGTACTGCTGCAGCTGCACCTGTTGCTTCTGAAGAGAATGTCGTGCAAACAGGAGAAGGTGCTGATGTGGCAGATTGTGTGACACGTGGCGTTCAAGGAGGAAGACAAATCGGAAGAGGCAGACAGAAATTAGCATCGGGCGTCAAGATCGAGCCTGAGCCTGCACTTCCCCTCGGTTCCTTATCTGCCAGCAGCGCCACTTTCGCCAGCAGCGCCACTTTCGCCAGCAGTGCCACTTTCGCCAGCAGCGCCACTTTCGCCAGCAGTGCCACTTTCGCCAGCAGCGCCACTTTCGCCAGCACTGGCGCTTTCACCAGCAGTGTTGCCTTTGCCAGCAGTGGCGCTGTTGCCACCAATGCTCGCCTCCCTGAGATGTCTGCTGCAGGCAGTGGGTCCCCTGCGCAGCAATCCGTGCAGAGTCTTGAGTCGGCTCAAAGGCCACCTGCGCAGCAATCCGTGCAGAGTCTTGAGTCGGCTCAAAGGCCACCTGCGCAGCAATCCGTGCAGAGTCTTGAGTCGGCTCAAAGGCCACCTGCGCAGCAATCCGTGCAGAGTCTTGAGTCGGCTCAAAGGCCACCTGCGCAGCAATTCGCGTGGTCCCCTTCTTTGCGCTGCACTCCCCGGCTTGCAAACGTTGCAGCAGCAGGCGGTGCTGCAGGATCAGGGGCGGGCGCAGCAGGTGCTGCAAGCACCGCAGGAGCAGCAGGAGCAGCAGCAACAGCAGGATTCGTGGAGGCTGCAGAAACACGAGGAGGAGGAGGAGGAAGAGGAGGAGGAGGAGGAGGAGGAGGAGGAGGAGGAGGAGGAGGAGGAGGAGGAGGAGGAGGAGGAGGAGGAGGAGGAGGAGGAGGAGGGGGAGGAGGAGGAGGAGGAGGAGGAAGAGGAAGAGAAGGAGGAGGAGGAGGAGGAGGAGGAGGAGGAGGAGGAGGAGGAGGAGGAGGAGGAGGAGGAGGAGGAGGAGGAGGAGGAGGAGGAGGAGGAGGAGGAGGAGGAGGAGGAGGAGGAGGAGGAGGAGGAGGAGGAGGAGGAGGAGGAGGAGGAGGAGGAGGAGGAGGAGGAGGAGGAGGGGGTGGGTTATTAACAGGAGCAGCAAGAGCAACAGCAACACCAACAACAAAAACAGCCCCAGAACCAGAATCAGTAGCAACAGGAGCAATGGAGCAGCAACCACAGGAGGTAGACACATTTTTTTATGCATCAAGACCGTCCGCAAGAATAAGAGGCAGCGTGGGATTGCAAGGCAGTGTGGGAATGGGGGCCAGTGCGCAAGTGGGAATGGGGGGCAGTGCGCAAGTGGGAATGGGGGCCAGTGCGCAAGTGGGAATGGGGGCCAGTGCGCAAGTGGGAATGGGGGCCAGTGCGGAAGGGAGCGGCAGTGCGAGGATGAGGGGCAGTGCAGCAGCCCATGGCACGCCATGGCAACGCCTCCACTCGTGCTTCTCCACCACCTCCCCTCTGCACACCCTCCTCTCCCCGCAACCACCCCCGCCCCAACCCCCCATGCCCCAACCCCCTGCACCCCTACCTCCTGCGTCCCACCCTCTTGCTGCCCACCTTCCCGGGTCCCACCTTCCCGGGTCCCACCTTCCCGGGTCCCACCTTCCCGGGTCCCACCTTCCCGCGTCCCACCTTCCCGGGTCCCACCTTCCCGCGTCCCACCTTCCCGGGTCCCACCCTCCCGCTGTTGATCCAGCCTCTGTCTCCCAAGCCAACCACCCTTCTTCCAACCATCCTACCGCCACCCACCAACCCGTCACCCACCCTCCCGCCAACAACTCTCCTGCCAACCACCCGCCCTCCAACCACCCTCGCACCAGCCACCCGCCCGCCAACCACTCATCTTCTCTCATAAAATCATCTGCCTCCCCCGCTGCTGTGGTGCCACCTTCTCTGCTCGGTTCCCTCTCTGCTTCTGCCATAATGGCTGTTGCGGCTGCTGCTGTTGCCGCTTCTGCTGCTGCTGCCTCTCCTTCCTCTGCCCCTGACCTCTGTCTCCCTCCTCCTTCCCGCCCCCCTCCTCCTCCCCCTCCTCGCCTCCCAGCCGTGCCACATGCCCTCTCCTCCTCTCTTCCGTGTACCACTTCCCATCTTCCTCCTCAGCCTCCTCTCAGCCTCTCCCCTCTCCTCCACACAGCCCCAAATCACACGGCATTCTCCACCTCCAATCCTGCTCGCCCTGCCATCCCTGCTTCTTCCCATTTTCCAGGATCCATTGCTGCAGCCATGCCAGCTCCAGAAACTGATGCCCCTGTTCCTGCTGCTGCCTCTGCTGCTGCTCCTGCTGCTGCATCTGCTGCGGCCTCTGTAGCTGCTGGTACTGTCTGTGCGTCTGCTAGCCATGCCAACACCGTCTCACCGCAGCACCTCACCCCACCAGCTCGCCAACATGCCTCGCCGTTAACTCCTACACCCCCTGCTGTGCCACCACTGCTAACACCTGCCACAACCCCTTCACCACTGCAAACACCCACTGCACCCCCGGCTGTAGCACCACTGCAAAGACCTGCCACAACCCCCGCTGTAGCACCAGCAGCAGCACTACCAGGTGTCGCCCTCCCAGTGGCCATTCTGCTAAGAGTAGCCTGTGTGATTGACAGCATACGAGCCCTGCTGGCCAACGCCGCACCCACCACTCCTTCCCCCTCCCTTCCGCTCTCACCCTCTCCCGCTTCTCATTTCCCCCCTGCTGCACCCACCCTTGCTGCCTCATCTGCTGTCACAGCTTTTCCTGTTTCTGCTGCTAGTGCTGCTGCTCCTGCTTCCACTCCTGCTGCTGCCACTGCCAGTGATTCTGCTGCTGCTGCTGCTGCTGCTGCTACTGCTGCTAATGATTCTGCTGCTTATGCCACTTTTACTGGTCTCTCTCCTGCTGCAGCGACAACCCCCTCGCAGTCCCCGGCAGCAGCAGCCCAGCATCAGCGGCAATTGATGCAGTCAACGCAGCCAACACAGACAATGCAGTCAACTCAGTCAATGCAATTAACGCAGCTAACGCAGATGATGCAGTCAATGCAGTCAATGCAGCCAACGCAGACAATGCAGGAGAAGTCAGCTACACATATTCTTCAACAGGGAACGCCAGAGAATCACCTGCAGCAGCAACAGAAATCGCAGCAGCAACAGCAATTGCAGCAGCAACAGCAATCGCAGAAGCAACAGCTATCGCAGCTGCAACAGCAATCGCAGCAGCAACAGCAATCGCAGCTGCAACAGCAATCACAGCAGCAACAGCAATCACAGCCATGCCAGCAATTGTTGGTACGGAAGCAACTAGAAACCCAGGCAGGTCAGCAGGCAAGGCAGCACGTGGCAAGACCACCACAGCAGCTGTCAGGCGCCTCTGAGTTGTCTCACAGTGTTACTCAGCGAGCAACCCAGCCATCCCAGCTAACCCAGCAGCAGCAGCAGCCGCATCATCAGCAGCAGCAGCAGCAAGAGCTATGGCGGTACTTAGAGCAGCATTTGGGGCGGAAGTTAGGGCAGAAGTTGGTGCAACAGCTGCAGGATCAGTTGGGGCAGCATCACGGTCAGCAGGTAGAGGCACAGGCAGTTCAGCAGCAGGCAAAGCAGCACGTGGCAGGGCAACCACAGCAGCTGTCAGGTGCTTCTGATTTTTCTCACGACGAGACTCAGCAGTCAACTCAGCCGACACAGGTATCCCAGCAGCAGCAGCAGCAGCAGCAGCAGCAGCAGCAGCAGCAGCAAGAGCTATGGCGGTACCTGGAGAAGCATTTGGGGCACGATTTAGGGCAGAAGTTGGTTCAAGAGCTGCAGGACCAGTTGGGACAACTTCTGGGTCAGCAGTTAGAGACCCAGGCAGGTCAGCAGCAGGCGAGGCAGCACGTGGCAGGACCACCACAGCAGCCGTCAGAGGCTATTGACTTGGCTCAAGGTGTGACTCAGCAGTCACCTCAGAATACCCAACCAGCCCGGCCGCAGCAAGCGTTATCGCAGCAGCTAGAGCAGCAGTTGGTGCAGCAATTAGGGCAGAAGTTGGCGCAGCAGTTGGGGCAGCATCTTGGTCAGCAGTTGGACGCACAGCAGCCCATGGCAAGGCCACCACAACAGCCGTCAGGCGCTTCTGAGCTGCCCCCGGGTGTGACTCAGCAGTCAACCCGGCAAACACAGCAAAGCCGGCAGCAGCAAGAGCTGTGGCAGCAGTTGGAGCAGCAATTGAGGAAACGGTTGGGACAGAATCTGGGGCAGCAGCTACGAATTACCGAGCAGAAGCAGGCAGAGTAGCAAGTGGGTGAACAGGCAGGGCAGCAGATGGATCAGCAGGTGTGGCAGCAGCAGAGGTGTGGCTCCACTCTGGAGCACTGGAGGCTGGGGGAGGACGGCTCAGAGGCCGTCACCTCCTTGAACCTCCGCCTGTAGCGCCGCTCCGTGGCTGACCTTGCATGGTTCAGTGCAAGGTGCGGCAGCAGCAGGGGCGTGACTCGAGTGAGGAGCAAGGGAGGCAGAGGGAGGAAGGCTTGAAGCCGTCACCTCCTGGGACCTCCGCCTCTAGTGCTGCACCGTGCCTTCCTTCCTTCCTTGCCCCTCACATGGCTAAATGCATGCTGGTGCCGGCCGGTATGTCAACTGTGCAACACGTGTATGGATGCTATGCCGCCGCCGATAAGACGTGGTCAAGCCACTATGACACGTGGATGCTAATAAAACGTGGAAGAGCTGTTGATACGACGTGGATGGCGCACGGATAGGATGCGGATTATGCGTTGCTAATGCGGATCATGCGTTGCTGATGCGGATCATGCGTTGCTGATGCGGATCATGCGTTGCTGATGCAGAATCCGTTGATGATGAGGATAAGATATGGAACGAATGTGTTGGTGAAGCGAGGAGGTGAGTCGGCTAGGTTCTTAGTGTGAATTCCTTCTTTATCGGCGAAAATGGTGCCATTTATTTGAGTACATAATCATGTACAAGCGAAAATGTATACACTGTACAGCCATGCTTCTACATCAGCCATGTTTGTATTGATCACATTCTCCATGCACACACACAGCAGTCCCGGTTCGTCTGATGGCCACAAAGCAATCTATCATTTGCCCCCCATCTCCCTTAGCAAAGCAATCCACGGGGAGTATGAGGAAGGTGGGAGTGTAGCGGGCAGGGGGAATGAGCGAGGAGTGAGCGGGAGGAAGTCCAATGAGATGGGGCCTAGCGTGTGCAAAATTTCAAAAACAAGGGCCTAGCGTGTGCCAAATTTCAAGAACAAGGGCCTAGCAAGTGCAAAATTGGAAGAACAAGTGCCTAGCGTGTGCAAAATTACGAGAACAAGGGCCTAGCGTGTGCAAAAATTCAAGAACAAGGGCCTAGCGAGTGCAAAATTGCAAGAACAAGGGCCTAGCGTGTGCAAAATAGCAAGAACAAGGGCCTAGCATGTGCAAAATTTCAAGAACAAGGGCCTAGCCAGTGCGAAATTTCAACAAGGGCCTAGCGTGTGTAAAATTGCAAGAACATGGGCCTAGCGAGTCAAAATTGCAAGAACAAGGGCCTAGCGAGTGCAACATTGCAAGAACAAGGGCCTAGCGTGTGCAAAATAGCAAGAACAAGGGCCTAGCGTGTCCAAAATTTCAAGAACAAGGGCCTAGAGAGTGTGAAATTTCAACAAGGGCCTAGCGAGTGCAAAAAAGGAAGAACAAGGGCCTAGCGTGTGCAAAATTGCAAGAACAAGGACCTAGCGAGTGCAAAATTGGAAGAACAAGGGGCTAGCGTGTGCAAAATTGCAAGAACAAGGACCTAGCGTGTGCAAAATTTCAAAAACAAGGGCCTAGCGAGCGCAAAATTGGAAGAACAAGGGCCTAGCGTGTGCAAAATTGCAAGAACAAGGGCCTAGCGTGTGCAAAATTGGAAGACGAAGGGCCTAGCGTGTGCAACATTGCAAGAACAAGGGCCTAGCGAGTGCGCAATTTCAAGAACAAGAACCTAGCGTGTGCAAAATTGGAAGAACAAGGGCCTAGCGTGTGCAAAATTGCAAGAACAAGGGCCTAGCATGTGCAAAATATCAAGAACAAGGGCCTAGCGTGTGCAAAATTGCAAGAACAAGGGCCTAGCTTGTGCAAAATTGGAAGAAGAAGGGCCTAGCCTGTGCAACAATTCAAGAACAAGGGCCTAGCGTGTGCAAAATTTCAAGAACAAGGGCCTAGCGAGTGCAAAATTGCAAGAACAAGGGCCTAGCCAGTGCAAAATTGCAAGAACAAGGGCCTAGCATGTGCAAAATTGCAAGAACAAGGGCCTAGCGTGTGCAAAATTGCAAGAACAAGGGCCTAGCGTGTGCAAAATTTTAAGAACAAGGGCCTAGCGAGTGCAAACTTGGAAGAACAAGGGCCTAGCGTGTGCACAATTGCAAGAACAAGGGCCTAGCGTGTGCAAAATTGCAAGAACAAGGGCCTAGCGTGTGCAAAATTGCAAGAACAAGGGCCTAGCGGGTGCAAAATTGCAAGAACAACGGCCTAGCGTGTGCAAAAATTCAAAAACAAGGGCCTAGCGAGCGCAAAATTGGAAGAACAAGTGCCTAGCGTGTGCAAAATTGCGAGAACAAGTGCCTAGCGAGTGCAAAATTGCAAGAATAAGGGCCTAGCGAGTGCAAAATTGCAAGAACAAGGGCCTAGCGAGTGCAAAATTGGAAGAACAAGGGCATAGCGTGTGCAAAATTGCAAGAACAAGGGCCTAGCGTGTGCAAAATTGCAAGAACAAGGGCCTAGCGTGTGTAAAATTTCAAGAACAAGGGCCTAGCATGTGCAAAATTGCAAGAACAAGGGCCTAGCGTGTGCAAAATAGCAAGAACAAGGGCCTAGCGTGTGCAAAATTGGAAGAAGAAGGGCGTAGCGTGTGCAACATTTCAAGAACAAGGGCCTAGCGTGTGCAAAATTTCAAAAACAAGGGCCTAGCGTGTGCCAAATTTCAAGAACAAGGGCCTAGCAAGTGCAAAATTGGAAGAACAAGTGCCTAGCGTGTGCAAAATTACGAGAACAAGGGCCTAGCGTGTGTAAAATTTCAACAACAAGGGCCTAGCGAGTGCAAAATTGCAAGAACAAGGGCCTAGCGTGTGCAAAATAGCAAGAACAAGGGCCTAGCATGTGCAAAATTTCAAGAATAAGGGCCTAGCCAGTGCGAAATTTCAACAAGGGCCTAGCGTGTGTAAAATTGCAAGAACATGGGCCTAGCGAGTCGAAATTGCAAGAACAAGGGCCTAGCGAGTGCAAAATTGCAAGAACAAGGGCCTAGCGTGTGCAAAATAGCAAGAACAAGGGCCTAGCGTGTCCAAAATTTCAAGAACAAGGGCCTAGCGAGTGTGAAATTTCAACAAGGGCCTAGCGAGTGCAAAAAAGGAAGAACAAGGGCCTAGCGTGTGCAAAATTGCAAGAACAAGGACCTAGCGAGTGCAAAATTGGAAGAACAGGGGGCTAGCGTGTGCAAAATTGCAAGAACAAGGACCTAGCGTGTGCAAAATTTCAAAAACAAGGGCCTAGCGAGCGCAAAATTGGGAGAACAAGGGCCTAGCGTGTGCTAAATTGCAAGAACAAGGGCCTAGCGTGTGCAAAATTGGAAGACGAAGGGCCTAGCGTGTGCAACATTCCAAGAACATGGGCCTAGCATATGCAAAATTTTAAGAACAAGGGCCTAGCGAGTGCTCAATTTCAAGAACAAGAACCTAGCGTGTGCAAAATTGGAAGAACAAGGGCCTAGCGTGTGCAAAATAGCAAGAACAAGGGCCTAGCATGTGCAAAATATCAAGAACAAGGGCCTAGCGTGTTCAAAATTGCAATAACAAGGGCCTAGCTTGTGCAAAATTGGAAGAAGAAGGGCCAAGCGTGTGCAACAATTCAAGAACAAGGGCCTAGCGTGTGCAAAATTTCAAGAACAAGGGCCTAGCGAGTGCAAAATTGCAAGAACAAGGGCCTAGCGAGTGCAAAATTGCAAGAACAAGGGCCTAGCGTGTGCAAAATTGCAAGAACAAGGGCCTAGCGTGTGCAAAATTGCAAGAACAAGGGCCTAGCGTGTGCAACATTTCAAGAACAAGGGCCTAGCGAGTGCAAAATTGGAAGAACAAGGGCCTAGCGTGTGCAAAATTGCAAGAACAAGGGCCTAATGTGTGCAAAATTTCAAGAACAAAGGCCTAGCGAGTGCAAAATTTCAAGAACAAGGGCCTAGCGAGTGCAAAATTGAAAGAACAAGGGCCTAGCGAGTGCAAAATTGGAAGAACAAGTGCCTAGCATGTGCAAAATTGCAAGAACAAGGGCCTAGCGTGTGCAACATTTCAAGAACAAGGGCCTAGCGAGTGCAGAATAGGAAGAACAAGGGCCTAGCGTGTGCAAAATAGCAAGAACAAGGGCATAGCGTGTGCAAAATAGCAAGAAAAAGGGCCTAGCGAGTGCAAAATAGCAAGAACAAGGGCCTAACGTGTGCAAAATAGCAAGAACATGGGCCTAGCGAGTGCAAAATTGCAAGAACAAGGGCATAGTGTGTGCAAAATTGCAAGAACAAGGGCCTAGCGAGTGCAAAATTGCAAGAACAAGGGCCTAGCGTGTGCAAAATTGCAAGAACAAGGGCCTAGCATGTGCAAAATTTCAAGAACAAGGGCCTAGCCAGTGCGAAATTCCAAGAACAAGGGCCTAGCGTGTAGAAAATTGCAAGAACATGGGCCTAGCGAGTCAAAATTGCAAGAACAAGGGCCTAGCGAGTGCAAAATTGGAAGAACAAGGGGCTAGCGTGTGCAAAATTGCAAGAACAAGGACCTAGCGTGTGCAAAATTTCAAAAACAAGGGCCTAGCGAGCGCAAAATTGGAAGAACAAGGGCCTAGCGTGTGCAAAATTGCAAGAACAAGGGCCTAGCGTGTGCAAAATTGGAAGAAGAAGGGCCTAGCGTGTGCAACATTGCAAGAACAAGGGCCTAGCATATGCAAAATTTCAAGAAAAAGGGCCTAGCGAGTGCGCAATTTCAAGAACAAGGGCCTAGCGTGTGCAAAATTGGAAGAACAAGGGCCTAGCGTGTGCAAAATTGCAAGAACAAGGGCCTAGCGTGTGCAAAATTGTCAGAACAAGGGCCTAGCGTGTGCAACATTTCAAGAACAAGGGCCTAGCGAGTGCAAAATTGGAAGAACAAGGGCCTAGCGTGTGCAAAATAGCAAGAACAAGGGCCTAGCGTGTGCAAAATTTCAAGAACAAGGGCCTAGCGAGTGCAAATTTTAAGAACAAGGGCCTAGCGAGTGCAAAATTGCAAGAACAAGGGCCTAGCGAGTGCAAAATTTCAAGAACAAGGGCCTACCGAGTGCAAAATTGCAAGAACAAGGGCCTAGCGAGTGCAAAATTGGAAGAACAAGTGCCTAGCATGTGCAAAATTGCAAGAACAAGGGCCTAGCGTGTGCAACATTTCAAGAACAAGGGCCTAGCGAGTGCAGAATTGGAAGAACAAGGGCCTAGCGTGTGCAAAATAGCAAGAACAAAGGCATAGCGTGTGCAAAATAGCAAGAAAAAGGGCCTAGCGAGTGCAAAATAGCAAGAACAAGGGCCTAACGTGTGCAAAATAGCAAGAACATGGGCCTAGCGAGTGCAAAATTGCAAGAACAAGGGCATAGTGTGTGCAAAATTGCAAGAACAAGGGCCTAGCGAGTGCAAAATTGCAAGAACAAGGGCCTAGAGTGTGCAAAATTGCAAGAACAAGGGCCTAGCGTGTGCAAAATTGGAAGAAGAAGGGCCTAGCGTGTGCAACATTGCAAGAACAAGGGCCTAGCATATGCAAAATTTCAAGAAAAAGGGCCTAGCGAGTGCGCAATTTCAAGAACAAGGGCCTAGCGTGTGCAAAATTGGAAGAACAAGGGCCTAGCGTGTGCAAAATTGCAAGAACAAGGGCCTAGCGTGTGCAAAATTGTCAGAACAAGGGCCTAGCGTGTGCAACATTTCAAGAACAAGGGCCTAGCGAGTGCAAAATTGGAAGAACAAGGGCCTAGCGTGTGCAAAATAGCAAGAACAAGGGCCTAGCGTGTGCAAAATTTCAAGAACAAGGGCCTAGCGAGTGCAAAATTTTAAGAACAAGGGCCTAGCGAGTGCAAAATTGCAAGAACAAGGGCCTAGCGAGTGCAAAATTTCAAGAACAAGGGCCTACCGAGTGCAAAATTGCAAGAACAAGGGCCTAGCGAGTGCAAAATTGGAAGAACAAGTGCCTAGCATGTGCAAAATTGCAAGAACAAGGGCCTAGCGTGTGCAACATTTCAAGAACAAGGGCCTAGCGAGTGCAGAATTGGAAGAACAAGGGCCTAGCGTGTGCAAAATAGCAAGAACAAAGGCATAGCGTGTGCAAAATAGCAAGAAAAAGGGCCTAGCGAGTGCAAAATAGCAAGAACAAGGGCCTAACGTGTGCAAAATAGCAAGAACATGGGCCTAGCGAGTGCAAAATTGCAAGAACAAGGGCATAGTGTGTGCAAAATTGCAAGAACAAGGGCCTAGCGAGTGCAAAATTGCAAGAACAAGGGCCTAGCGTGTGCAAAATTGCAAGAACAAGGGCCTAGCGTGTGCACAATTGCAAGAACAAGGGCCTAGGGTGTGCACAATTGCAAGAACAAGGGCCTAGCGTGTGCAAATTTGCAAGAACAAGGGCCTAGCGTGTGCGAAATTGCAAGAACAAGGGCCTAGCGGGTGCAAAATTGCAAGAACAACGGCCTAGCGTGTGCAAAATTTCAAAAACAAGGGCCTAGCGAGCGCAAAATTGGAAGAACAAGTGCCTAGCGTGTGCAAAATTGCGAGAACAAGGGCCTAGCGAGTGCAAAATTGCAAGAACAAGGGCCTAGCGAGTGCAAAATTGCAAGAACAAGGGCCTAGCGAGTGCAAAATTGGAAGAACAAGGGCCTCGCGTGTGCAAAATTGCAAGAACAAGGGCCTAGCGTGTGCAAAATTGCAAGAACAAGGGCCTAGCGTGTGCAACAATTCAAGAACAAGGGCCTAGCCAGTGCAAAATTGGAAGAACAAGGGCCTAGCGTGTGCAAAATAGCAAGAACAAGGGCCTAGCGTGTGCAAAATTTCAAGAACAAGGGCCTAGCGAGTGTAAAATTTCAAGAACAAGGGCCTAGCGAGTGCAAAATTGCAAGAACAAGGGCCTAGCGATTGCAAAATTTCAAGAACAAGGGCCTAGCGAGTGCAAAATTGCAAGAACAAGGGCCTAGCGAGTGCAAAATTGGAAGAACAAGTGCCTAGCATGTGCAAAATTGCAAGAACAAGGGCCTAGCGTGTGCAACATTTCAAGAACAAGGGCCTAGCGAGTGCAGAATTGGAAGAACAAGGGTGTAGCGTGTGCAAAATAGCAAGAACAAGGGCCTAGCATGTGCAAAATTTCAAGAACAAGTGCCTAGCGTCTGCAAAATAGCAAGAACAAGGGCATAGCGTGTCCAGAATAGCAAGAAAAAGGGCCTAGCGAGTGCAAAATAGCAAGAACAAGGGCCTAGCGTGTGCAAAATAGCAAGAACATGGGCCTAGCGAGTGCAAAATTGCAAGAACAAGGGCATAGTGTGTGCAAAATTGCAAGAACAAGGGCCTAGCGAGTGCAAAATTGCAAGAACAAGGGCCTAGTGTGTGCAAAATTGCAAGAACAAGGGCCTAGCATGTGCAAAATAGCTAGAACAAGGGCCTAGCATGTGCAAAATAGCAAGAACAAGGGTCTAGCGAGTGCAAATTAGCAAGAACAAGGGCCTAGCGTGTGCAAAATAGCAAGAACATGGGCCTAGCGAGTCGAAATTGCAAGAACAAGGGCCTAGCGAGTGCAAAATTGCAAGAACAAGGGCCTAGCGTGTGCAAAATAGCAAGAACAAGGGCCTAGCGTGTGCAAAATTTCAAGAACAAGGGCCTAGCGAGTGCGAAATTTCAACAAGGGCCTAGCGAGTGCAAAAACGGAAGAACAAGGGCCTAGCGTGTGCAAAATTGCAAGAACAAGGACCTAGCGAGTGGAAAATTGGAAGAACAAGGGGCTAGCGTGTGCAAAATTGCAAAAAACAAGGGCCTAGCGTGTGCAAAATTTAAAAAACAAGGGCTTAGCGAGCGCAAAATTGGAAGGACAAGTGCCTAGCGTGTGCAAAATTGCAAGAACAAGGGCCTAGCGTGTGCAAAATTTCAAGAACAAGGGCCTAGCGAGTGCACAATTTCAAGAACAAGGGCCTAGCATGTGCAAAATAGGAAGAACAAGGGCCTAGCGCGTGCAAAATAGCAAGAACAAGGGCCTAGCATGTGCAAAATTTCAAGAACAAGGGCCTAGCGTGTGCAAAATAGCAAGAACAAGGGCCTAGCGAGTGCAAAATAGCAAGAACAAGGGCCTAGCGTGTGCAAAATTGCAAGAACAAGGGCCTAGCGTGTGCAAAATTTCAAGAACAAAGGCCTGGCATGTGCAAAATTGCAAAAACAAGGGCCTAGCGTATGCAAAATTGGAAGAAGAAGGGCCTAGCGTGTGCAACATTTCAAGAACAAGGGCCTAGCGTGTGCAAAATTTCAAGAACAAGGGCCTAGCGAGTGCAAAATTGCAAGAACAAGGGCCTAACGAGTGCAAAATTGCAAGAACAAGGGCCTAGCGTGTGCAAAATTGCAAGAACAAGGGCCTAGCGTGTGCAAAATTGCAAGAACAAGGGCCTAGCGTGTGCAAAATAGCAAGAACAAGGGCCTAGCATGTGCAAAATTTCAAGAACAAGGGCCTAGCCAGTGCAAAATTCCAAGAACAAGGGCCTAGCGTGTAGAAAATTGCAAGAACATGGGCCTAGCGAGTCAAAATTGCAAGAACAAGGGCCTAGCGAGTGCAAAATTGGAAGAACAAGGTGCTAGCGTGTGCAAAATTGCAAGAACAAGGACCTAGCGTGTGCAAAATTTCATAAACAAGGGCCTAGCGAGCGCAAAATTGGAAGAACAAGGGCCTAGCGTGTGCAAAATTGCAAGAACAAGGGCCTAGCGTGTGCAAAATTGGAAGAAGAAGGGCCTAGCGTGTGCAACATTGCAAGAACAAGGGCCTAGCATATGCAAAATTTCAAGAAAAAGGGCCTAGCGAGTGCGCAATTTCAAGAACAAGGGCCTAGCGTGTGCAAAATTGGAAGAACAAGGGCCTAGCGTGTGCAAAATTGCAAGAACAAGGGCCTAGCGTGTGCAAAATTGTCAGAACAAGGGCCTAGCGTGTGCAACATTTCAAGAACAAGGGCCTAGCGAGTGCAAAATTGGAAGAACAAGGGCCTAGCGTGTGCAAAATAGCAAGAACAAGGGCCTAGCGTGTGCAAAATTTCAAGAACAAGGGCCTAGCGAGTGCAAAATTTTAAGAACAAGGGCCTAGCGAGTGCAAAATTGCAAGAACAAGGGCCTAGCGAGTGCAAAATTTCAAGAACAAGGGCCTACCGAGTGCAAAATTGCAAGAACAAGGGCCTAGCGAGTGCAAAATTGGAAGAACAAGTGCCTAGCATGTGCAAAATTGCAAGAACAAGGGCCTAGCGTGTGCAACATTTCAAGAACAAGGGCCTAGCGAGTGCAGAATTGGAAGAACAAGGGCCTAGCGTGTGCAAAATAGCAAGAACAAAGGCATAGCGTGTGCAAAATAGCAAGAAAAAGGGCCTAGCGAGTGCAAAATAGCAAGAACAAGGGCCTAACGTGTGCAAAATAGCAAGAACATGGGCCTAGCGAGTGCAAAATTGCAAGAACAAGGGCATAGTGTGTGCAAAATTGCAAGAACAAGGGCCTAGCGAGTGCAAAATTGCAAGAACAAGGGCCTAGCGTGTGCAAAATTGCAAGAACAAGGGCCTAGCGTGTGCACAATTGCAAGAACAAGGGCCTAGCGTGTGCACAATTGCAAGAACAAGGGCCTAGCGTGTGCAAATTTGCAAGAACAAGGGCCTAGCGTGTGCGAAATTGCAAGAACAAGGGCCTAGCGGGTGCAAAATTGCAAGAACAACGGCCTAGCGTGTGCAAAATTTCAAAAACAAGGGCCTAGCGAGCGCAAAATTGGAAGAACAAGTGCCTAGCGTGTGCAAAATTGCGAGAACAAGGGCCTAGCGAGTGCAAAATTGCAAGAACAAGGGCCTAGCGAGTGCAAAATTGCAAGAACAAGGGCCTAGCAAGTGCAAAATTGGAAGAACAAGGGCCTCGCGTGTGCAAAATTGCAAGAACAAGGGCCTAGCGTGTGCAAAATTGCAAGAACAAGGGCCTAGCGTGTGCAACATTTCAAGAACAAGGGCCTAGCCAGTGCAAAATTGGAAGAACAAGGGCCTAGCGTGTGCAAAATAGCAAGAACAAGGGCCTAGCGTGTGCAAAATTTCAAGAACAAGGGCCTAGCGAGTGTGAAATTTCAAGAACAAGGGCCTAGCGAGTGCAAAATTGCAAGAACAAGGGCCTAGCGAGTGCAAAATTTCAAGAACAAGGGCCTAGCGAGTGCAAAATTGCAAGAACAAGGGCCTAGCGAGTGCAAAATTGGAAGAACAAGTGCCTAGCATGTGCAAAATTGCAAGAACAAGGGCCAAGCGTGTGCAACATTTCAAGAACAAGGGCCTAGCGAGTGCAGAATTGGAAGAACAAGGGTGTAGCGTGTGCAAAATAGCAAGAACAAGGGCCTAGCATGTGCAAAATTTCAAGAACAAGTGCCTAGCGTCTGCAAAATAGCAAGAACAAGGGCATAGCGTGTCCAAAATAGCAAGAAAAAGGGCCTAGCGAGTGCAAAATAGCAAGAACAAGGGCCTAGCGTGTGCAAAATAGCAAGAACATGGGCCTAGCGAGTGCAAAATTGCAAGAACAAGGGCATAGTGTGTGCAAAATTGCAAGAACAAGGGCCTAGCGTGTGCAAAATTTCAAGAACAAGGGCCTAGCGAGTGCACAATTTCAAGAACAAGGGCCTAGCATGTGCAAAATAGGAAGAACAAGGGCCTAGCGCGTGCAAAATAGCAAGAACAAGGGCCTAGCATGTGCAAAATTTCAAGAACAAGGGCCTAGCGTGTGCAAAATAGCAAGAACAAGGGCCTAGCGAGTGCAAAATAGCAAGAACAAGGGCCTAGCGTGTGCAAAATTGCAAGAACAAGGGCCTAGCGTGTGCAAAATTTCAAGAACAAAGGCCTGGCATGTGCAAAATTGCAAAAACAAGGGCCTAGCGTATGCAAAATTGGAAGAAGAAGGGCCTAGCGTGTGCAACATTTCAAGAACAAGGGCCTAGCGTGTGCAAAAATTCAAGAACAAGGGCCTAGCGAGTGCAAAATTGCAAGAACAAGGGCCTAACGAGTGCAAAATTGCAAGAACAAGGGCCTAGCGTGTGCAAAATTGCAAGAACAAGGGCCTAGCGTGTGCAAAATTGCAAGAACAAGGGCCTAGCGTGTGCAAAATTTCAAGAACAAGGGCCTAGCGAGTGCGAAATTTCAACAAGGGCCTAGCGAGTGCAAAAAAGGAAGAACAAAGGCCTAGCGTGTGCAAAATTGCAAGAACAAGGACCTAGCGAGTGCAAAATTGGAAGAACAAGGGGCTAGCGTGTGCAAAATTGCAAGAACAAAGGCCTAGCGTGTGCAAAATTTCAAAAACAAGGGCCTAGCGAGCGCAAAATTTGAAGAACAAGTGCCTAGCGTGTGCAAAATTGCAAGAACAAGGGCCTAGCGTGTGCAAAATTTCAAAAACAAGGGCCTAGCGAGTTCACAATTTCAAGAACAAGGGCCTACCGTGTGCAACATTTCAACAACAAGGGCCTAGCGTGTGCAAAATTTCAAGAACAAGGGCCTAGCGAGTGCAAAATTGCAAGAACAAGGGCCTAGCGAGTGCAAAATTGCAAGAACAAGGGCCTAGCGTTTGCAAAATTTTAAGAACAAGGGCCTAGCAAGTGCACAATTTCAAGAACAAGGGCCTACCGTATGCAAAATTGGAAGAACAAGGGCCTAGCGTGTGCAAAATAGCAAGAATAAGGGCCTAGCATGTGCGAAATTTCAAGAACAAGGGCCTAGCGTGCGCCAAATAGCAAGAACAAGGGCCTAGCGAGTGCAAAATAGCAAGAACAAGGGCCTAGCGTGTGCAAAATTGCAAGAACAAGGGCCTAGCGTGTGCAAAATTTCAAGAACAAAGGCCTGGCATGTGCAAAATTGCAAGAACAAGGGCCTAGCGTGTGCAAAATTGGAAGAAGAAGGGCCTAGCGTGTGCAACATTTGAAGAACAAGGGCCTAGCGTGTGCAAAGATGCAAGAACAAGGGCCTAGCGTATGCAAAATTGCAAGAACAAGGGCCTAGCGTGTGCAAAATTGCAAGAACAAGGGCCTAGCGTGTGCAAGATTTCAAGAACAAGGGCCTAGCGAGTGCAAAATTGGAAGAACAAGGGCCTAGCGTGTGCAAAATTGCAAGAACAAGGGCCTAGCGTGTGCAAAATCGCAAGAACAAGGGCCTAGCGTGTGCGAAATTGCAAGAACAAGGGCCTAGCGGGTGCAAAATTGCAGAAACAACGGCCTAGCGTGTGCAAAATTTCAAAAACAAGGTCCTAGCGAGCGCAAAATTGGAAGAACAAGTGCCTAGCGTGTGCAAAATTGCAAGAACAAGGGCCTAGCGTGTGCAAAGTTTCAAGAACAAGGGCCTAGCGAGTGCAAAATTGCAAGAACAAAGGCCTAGCGAGTGCAAAATTGCAAGAACAAGGGCCTAGAGATTGCAAAATTGGAAGAACAAGGGCCTAGCGTGTGCAAAATTGCAAGAACAAGGGCCTAGCGTGTGCGAAATTGCAAGAACAAGGGCCTAGCGTGTGCAACATTTCAAGAACAAGGGCCTAGCGAGTGCAAAATTGGAAGAACAAGGGCCTAGGGTGTGCAAAATAGCAAGAACAAGGGCCTAGCGTGTGCAAAATTTCAAGAACAAGGGCCTAGCGAGTGCAAAATTTCAAGAACAAGGGCCTAGCGAGTGCAAAATTGGAAGAACAAGGGCCTAGCGTGTGCAAATTTTCAAGAACAAGGGCCTAGCAAGTGCAAAATTGCAAGAACAAGGGCCTAGCGTGTGCAACATTTCAAGAACAAGGGCCTAGCGAGTGCAAAATTGGAAGAACAAGGGCCTAGCGTGTGCAAAATAGCAAGAACAAGGGCCTAGCGTGTGCAAAATTTCAAGAACAAGGGCCTAGCGAGTGCAAAATTTCAAGAAACAAGGGCCTAGCGAGTGCTAAATTGCAAGAACAAGGGCCTAGCGTGTGCAAAATTTCAAGAACAAGGGCCTAGCAAGTGCAAAATTGCAAGAACAAGGGCCTACCGAGTGCAAAATTGGAAGAACAAGTGCCTAGCGTGTGCAAAATTGCAAGAACAAGGGCCTAGCGTGTGCAAAATAGCAAGAACAAGGGCTAAGCGTGTGCAAAATAGCAAGAAAAAGGGCCTAGCGAGTGCAAAATAGCAAGAACAAGGGCCTAGCGTGTGCAAAATAGCAAGAACATGGGCCTAGCGAGTGCAAAATTGCAACAACAAGGGCATAGCGTGTGCAAAATTGCAAGAACAAGGGCCTAGCGAGTGCAAAATTGCAAGAACAAGGGCCTAGCGAGTGCAAAATTGCAAGAACAAGGGCCTAGCGTGTGCAAAATTGCAAGAACAAGGGCCTAGCGTGTGCAAAATCGCTAGAACAAGGGCCTAGCATGTGCCAAATAGCAAGAACAAGGGCCTAGCGAGTGCAAAATAGCAAGAACATGGGCCTACCGAGTCAAAATTGGAAGAACAAGGGCCTAGGGAGTGCAAAATTGCAAGAACAAGGGCCTAGAGTGTGCAGAATAGCAAGAACAAGGGCCTAGCGTGTGCAAAATTGGAAGAAGAAGGGCCTAGCGTGTGCAACATTTGAAGAACAAGGGCCTAGCGTGTGCAAAATTTCAAGAACAAGGGCCTAGCGAGTGCAAAATTGCAAAAACAAGGGCCTAGCGAGTGCAAAATTGCAAGAACAAGGGCCTAGCGTGTGCAAAATTTTAAGAACAAGGGACAAGCGAGTGCACAAATTCAAGAACAAGGGCCTAGCATGTGCAAAACTGGAAGAAAAAGGGCCTAGCATATGCAAAATAGCAAGAATAAGGGCCTAGCATGTGCAAAATTTCAAGAACAAGGGCCTAGCGTGCACCAAATAGCAAGAACAAGGGCCTAGCGAGTGCAAAATTGCAAGAACAAGGGCCTAGCGTGTGCAAAATTTCAAGAACAAAGGCCTGGCATGTGCAAAATTGCAAGAACAAGGGCCTAGCGTGTGCAAAATTGGAAGAAGAAGGGCCTAGCGTGTGCAACATTTGAAGAACAAGGGCCTAGCGTGTGCAAAATTTCAAGAACAAGGGCCTAGCGTGTGCAAAACTTCAAGAACAAGGGCATAGCGAGTGCAAAATTGGAAGAACAAGGGCCTAGAGATTGCAAAATTGGAAGAACAAGGGCCTAGCGTGTGCAAAATTGCAAGAACAAGGGCCTAGCGTGTGCAAAATTGCAAGAACAATGGCCTAGCGTATGCAAAATTGCAAGAACAAGGGCCTAGCGTGTGCAAAATTGCAAGAACAAGGGCCTAGCGTGCGCAAAATTTCAAGAACAAGGGCCTAGCGAGTGCAAAATTGGAAGAACAAGGGCCTAGCGTGTGCAAAATTGCAAGAACAAGGGCCTAGCGTGTGCAAAATCGCAAGAACAAGGGCCTAGCGTGTGCGAAATTGCAAGAACAAGGGCCTAGCGGGTGCAAAATTGCAGAAACAACGGCCTAGCGTGTGCAAAATTTCAAAAACAAGGTCTTAGCGAGCGCAACATTGGAAGAACAAGTGCCTAGCGTGTGCAAAATTGCAAGAACAAGGGCCTAGCGTGTGCAAAATTTCAAGAACAAGGGCCTAGCGAGTGCAAAATTGCAAGAACAAAAGCCTAGCGAGTGCAAAATTGCAAGAACAAGGGCCTAGAGATTGCAAAATTGGAAGAACAAGGGCCTAGCGTGTGCAAAATTGCAAGAACAAGGGCCTAGCGTGTGCAAAATTGCAAGAACAAGGGCCTAGCGTGTGCAACATTTCAAGAACAAGGGCCTAGCGAGTGCAAAATTGGAAGAACAAGGGCCTAGCGTGTGCAAAATAGCAAGAACAAGGGCCTAGCGTGTGCAAAATTTCAAGAACAAGGGCCTAGCGAGTGCAAAATTTCAAGAACAAGGGCCTAGCGAGTGCAAAATTGGAAGAACAAGGGCCTAGCGTGTGCAAATTTTCAAGAACAAGCGCCTAGCAAGTGCAAAATTGCAAGAACAAGGGCCTAGCGTGTGCAACATTTCAAGAACAAGGGCCTAGCGAGTGCAAAATTGGAAGAACAAGGGCCTAGCGTGTGCAAAATAGCAAGAACAAGGGCCTAGCGTGTGCAAAATTTCAAGAACAAGGGCCTAGCGAGTGCAAAATTGCAAGAACAAGGGCCTAGCGAGTGCAAAATTGCAAGAACAAGGGCCTAGCGAGTGCAAAATTGCAAGAACAAGGGCCTAGCGTGTGCAAAATTGCAAGAACAAGGGCCTAGCGTGTGCAAAATCGCTAGAACAAGGGCCTAGCATGTGCCAAATAGCAAGAACAAGGGCCTAGCGAGTGCAAAATAGCAAGAACATGGGCCTACCGAGTCAAAATTGGAAGAACAAGGGCCTAGGGAGTGCAAAATTGCAAGAACAAGGGCCTAGAGTGTGCAGAATAGCAAGAACAAGGGCCTAGCGTGTGCAAAATTGGAAGAAGAAGGGCCTAGCGTGTGCAACATTTGAAGAACAAGGGCCTAGCATGTGCAAAATTTCAAGAACAAGGGCCTAGCGAGTGCAAAATTGCAAAAACAAGGGCCTAGCGAGTGCAAAATTGCAAGAACAAGGGCCTAGCGTGTGCAAAATTTTAAGAACAAGGGACAAGCGAGTGCACAAATTCAAGAACAAGGGCCTAGCATGTGCAAAATTGGAAGAAAAAGGGCCTAGCATATGCAAAATAGCAAGAATAAGGGCCTAGCATGTGCAAAATTTCAAGAACAAGGGCCTAGCGTGCACCAAATAGCAAGAACAAGGGCCTAGCGAGTGCAAAATAGCAAGAACAAGGGCCTAGCGTGTGCAAAATTTCAAGAACAAAGGCCTGGCATGTGCAAAATTGCAAGAACAAGGGCCTAGCGTGTGCAAAATTGGAAGAAGAAGGGCCTAGCGTGTGCAACATTTGAAGAACAAGGGCCTAGCGTGTGCAAAATTTCAAGAACAAGGGCCTAGCATGTGCAAAACTTCAAGAACAAGGGCCTAGCGAGTGCAAAATTGGAAGAACAAGGGCCTAGAGATTGCAAAATTGGAAGAACAAGGGCCTAGCGTGTGCAAAATTGCAAGAACAAGGGCCTAGCGTGTGCAAAATTGCAAGAACAATGGCCTAGCGTATGCAAAATTGCAAGAACAAGGGCCTAGCGTGTGCAAAATTGCAAGAACAAGGGCCTAGCGTGCGCAAAATTTCAAGAACAAGGGCCTAGCGAGTGCAAAATTGGAAGAACAAGGGCCTAGCGTGTGCAAAATTGCAAGAACAAGGGCCTAGCGTGTGCAAAATCGCAAGAACAAGGGCCTAGCGTGTGCGAAATTGCAAGAACAAGGGCCTAGCGGGTGCAAAATTGCAGAAACAACGGCCTAGCGTGTGCAAAATTTCAAAAACAAGGTCCTAGCGAGCGCAACATTGGAAGAACAAGTGCCTAGCGTGTGCAAAATTGCAAGAACAAGGGCCTAGCGAGTGCAAAATTGCAAGAACAAAGGCCTAGCGAGTGCAAAATTGCAAGAACAAGGGCCTAGAGATTGCAAAATTGGAAGAACAAGGGCCTAGCGTGTGCAAAATTGCAAGAACAAGGGCCTAGCGTGTGCAAAATTGCAAGAACAAGGGCCTAGCGTGTGCAACATTTCAAGAACAAGGGCCTAGCGAGTGCAAAATTGGAAGAACAAGGGCCTAGCGTGTGCAAAATAGCAAGAACAAGGGCCTAGCGTGTGCAAAATTGCAAGAACAAGGGCCTAGCGAGTGCAAAATTGCAAAAACAAGGGCCTAGCGAGTGCAAAATCGCAAGAACAAGGGCCTAGCGTTTGCAAAATTTTAAGAACAAGGGCCTAGCGAGTGCACAATTTCAAGAACAAGGGCCTACCGTATGCAAAATTGGAAGAACAAGGGCCTAGCGTGTGCAAAATAGCAAGAATAAGGGCCTAACATGTGCGAACTTTCAAGAACAAGGGCCTAGCGTGCGCCAAATAGCAAGAACAAGGGCCTAGCGAGTGCAAAATAGCAAGAACAAGGGCCTAGCGTGTGCAAAATTGCAAGAACAAGGGCCTAGCGTGTGCAAAATTTCAAGAACAAAGGCCTGGCATGTGCAAAATTGCAAGAACAAGGGCCTAGCGTGTGCAAAATTGGAAGAAGAAGGGCCTAGCGTGTGCAACATTTGAAGAACAAGGGCCTAGCGTGTGCAAAGATGCAAGAACAAGGGCCTAGCGTATGCAAAATTGCAAGAACAAGGGCCTAGCGTGTGCAAAATTGCAAGAACAAGGGCCTAGCGTGTGCAAAATCGCAAGAACAAGGGCCTAGCGTGTGCGAAATTGCAAGAACAAGGGCCTAGCGGGTGCAAAATTGCAGAAACAACGGCCTAGCGTGTGCAAAATTTCAAAAACAAGGTCCTAGCGAGCGCAAAATTGGAAGAACAAGTGCCTAGCGTGTGCAAAATTGCAAGAACAAGGGCCTAGCGTGTGCAAAGTTTCAAGAACAAGGGCCTAGCGAGTGCAAAATTGCAAGAACAAAGGCCTAGCGAGTGCAAAATTGCAAGAACAAGGGCCTAGAGATTGCAAAATTGGAAGAACAAGGGCCTAGCGTGTGCAAAATTGCAAGAACAAGGGCCTAGCGTGTGCGAAATTGCAAGAACAAGGGCCTAGCGTGTGCAACATTTCAAGAACAAGGGCCTAGCGAGTGCAAAATTGGAAGAACAAGGGCCTAGCGTGTGCAAAATAGCAAGAACAAGGGCCTAGCGTGTGCAAAATTTCAAGAACAAGGGCCTAGCGAGTGCAAAATTTCAAGAACAAGGGCCTAGCGAGTGCAAAATTGGAAGAACAAGGGCCTAGAGATTGCAAAATTGGAAGAACAAGGGCCTAGCGTGTGCAAAATTGCAAGAACAAGGGCCTAGCGTGTGCAAAATTGCAAGAACAATGGCCTAGCGTATGCAAAATTGCAAGAACAAGGGCCTAGCGTGTGCAAAATTGCAAGAACAAGGGCCTAGCGTGCGCAAAATTTCAAGAACAAGGGCCTAGCGAGTGCAAAATTGGAAGAACAAGGGCCTAGCGTGTGCAAAATTGCAAGAACAAGGGCCTAGCGTGTGCAAAATCGCAAGAACAAGGGCCTAGCGTGTGCGAAATTGCAAGAACAAGGGCCTAGCGGGTGCAAAATTGCAGAAACAACGGCCTAGCGTGTGCAAAATTTCAAAAACAAGGTCTTAGCGAGCGCAACATTGGAAGAACAAGTGCCTAGCGTGTGCAAAATTGCAAGAACAAGGGCCTAGCGTGTGCAAAATTTCAAGAACAAGGGCCTAGCGAGTGCAAAATTGCAAGAACAAAAGCCTAGCGAGTGCAAAATTGCAAGAACAAGGGCCTAGAGATTGCAAAATTGGAAGAACAAGGGCCTAGCGTGTGCAAAATTGCAAGAACAAGGGCCTAGCGTGTGCAAAATTGCAAGAACAAGGGCCTAGCGTGTGCAACATTTCAAGAACAAGGGCCTAGCGAGTGCAAAATTGGAAGAACAAGGGCCTAGCGTGTGCAAAATAGCAAGAACAAGGGCCTAGCGTGTGCAAAATTTCAAGAACAAGGGCCTAGCGAGTGCAAAATTTCAAGAACAAGGGCCTAGCGAGTGCAAAATTGGAAGAACAAGGGCCTAGCGTGTGCAAATTTTCAAGAACAAGCGCCTAGCAAGTGCAAAATTGCAAGAACAAGGGCCTAGCGTGTGCAACATTTCAAGAACAAGGGCCTAGCGAGTGCAAAATTGGAAGAACAAGGGCCTAGCGTGTGCAAAATAGCAAGAACAAGGGCCTAGCGTGTGCAAAATTTCAAGAACAAGGGCCTAGCGAGTGCAAAATTGCAAGAACAAGGGCCTAGCGAGTGCAAAATTGCAAGAACAAGGGCCTAGCGAGTGCAAAATTGCAAGAACAAGGGCCTAGCGTGTGCAAAATTGCAAGAACAAGGGCCTAGCGTGTGCAAAATCGCTAGAACAAGGGCCTAGCATGTGCCAAATAGCAAGAACAAGGGCCTAGCGAGTGCAAAATAGCAAGAACATGGGCCTACCGAGTCAAAATTGGAAGAACAAGGGCCTAGGGAGTGCAAAATTGCAAGAACAAGGGCCTAGAGTGTGCAGAATAGCAAGAACAAGGGCCTAGCGTGTGCAAAATTGGAAGAAGAAGGGCCTAGCGTGTGCAACATTTGAAGAACAAGGGCCTAGCGTGTGCAAAATTTCAAGAACAAGGGCCTAGCGAGTGCAAAATTGCAAAAACAAGGGCCTAGCGAGTGCAAAATTGCAAGAACAAGGGCCTAGCGTGTGCAAAATTTTAAGAACAAGGGACAAGCGAGTGCACAAATTCAAGAACAAGGGCCTAGCATGTGCAAAATTGGAAGAAAAAGGGCCTAGCATATGCAAAATAGCAAGAATAAGGGCCTAGCATGTGCAAAATTTCAAGAACAAGGGCCTAGCGTGCACCAAATAGCAAGAACAAGGGCCTAGCGAGTGCAAAATAGCAAGAACAAGGGCCTAGCGTGTGCAAAATTTCAAGAACAAAGGCCTGGCATGTGCAAAATTGCAAGAACAAGGGCCTAGCGTGTGCAAAATTGGAAGAAGAAGGGCCTAGCGTGTGCAACATTTGAAGAACAAGGGCCTAGCGTGTGCAAAATTTCAAGAACAAGGGCCTAGCATGTGCAAAACTTCAAGAACAAGGGCCTAGCGAGTGCAAAATTGGAAGAACAAGGGCCTAGAGATTGCAAAATTGGAAGAACAAGGGCCTAGCGTGTGCAAAATTGCAAGAACAAGGGCCTAGCGTGTGCAAAATTGCAAGAACAATGGCCTAGCGTATGCAAAATTGCAAGAACAAGGGCCTAGCGTGTGCAAAATTGCAAGAACAAGGGCCTAGCGTGCGCAAAATTTCAAGAACAAGGGCCTAGCGAGTGCAAAATTGGAAGAACAAGGGCCTAGCGTGTGCAAAATTGCAAGAACAAGGGCCTAGCGTGTGCAAAATCGCAAGAACAAGGGCCTAGCGTGTGCGAAATTGCAAGAACAAGGGCCTAGCGGGTGCAAAATTGCAGAAACAACGGCCTAGCGTGTGCAAAATTTCAAAAACAAGGTCCTAGCGAGCGCAACATTGGAAGAACAAGTGCCTAGCGTGTGCAAAATTGCAAGAACAAGGGCCTAGCGAGTGCAAAATTGCAAGAACAAAGGCCTAGCGAGTGCAAAATTGCAAGAACAAGGGCCTAGAGATTGCAAAATTGGAAGAACAAGGGCCTAGCGTGTGCAAAATTGCAAGAACAAGGGCCTAGCGTGTGCAAAATTGCAAGAACAAGGGCCTAGCGTGTGCAACATTTCAAGAACAAGGGCCTAGCGAGTGCAAAATTGGAAGAACAAGGGCCTAGCGTGTGCAAAATAGCAAGAACAAGGGCCTAGCGTGTGCAAAATTGCAAGAACAAGGGCCTAGCGAGTGCAAAATTGCAAAAACAAGGGCCTAGCGAGTGCAAAATCGCAAGAACAAGGGCCTAGCGTTTGCAAAATTTTAAGAACAAGGGCCTAGCGAGTGCACAATTTCAAGAACAAGGGCCTACCGTATGCAAAATTGGAAGAACAAGGGCCTAGCGTGTGCAAAATAGCAAGAATAAGGGCCTAGCATGTGCGAAATTTTTAAGAACAAGGGCCTAGCGTGCGCCAAATAGCAAGAACAAGGGCCTAGCGAGTGCAAAATAGCAAGAACAAGGGCCTAGCGTGTGCAAAATTGCAAGAACAAGGGCCTAGCGTGTGCAAAATTTCAAGAACAAAGGCCTGGCATGTGCAAAATTGCAAGAACAAGGGCCTAGCGTGTGCAAAATTGGAAGAAGAAGGGCCTAGCGTGTGCAACATTTGAAGAACAAGGGCCTAGCGTGTGCAAAGATGCAAGAACAAGGGCCTAGCGTATGCAAAATTGCAAGAACAAGGGCCTAGCGTGTGCAAAATTGCAAGAACAAGGGCCTAGCGTGTGCAAAATCGCAAGAACAAGGGCCTAGCGTGTGCGAAATTGCAAGAACAAGGGCCTAGCGGGTGCAAAATTGCAGAAACAACGGCCTAGCGTGTGCAAAATTTCAAAAACAAGGTCCTAGCGAGCGCAAAATTGGAAGAACAAGTGCCTAGCGTGTGCAAAATTGCAAGAACAAGGGCCTAGCGTGTGCAAAGTTTCAAGAACAAGGGCCTAGCGAGTGCAAAATTGCAAGAACAAAGGCCTAGCGAGTGCAAAATTGCAAGAACAAGGGCCTAGAGATTGCAAAATTGGAAGAACAAGGGCCTAGCGTGTGCAAAATTGCAAGAACAAGGGCCTAGCGTGTGCGAAATTGCAAGAACAAGGGCCTAGCGTGTGCAACATTTCAAGAACAAGGGCCTAGCGAGTGCAAAATTGGAAGAACAAGGGCCTAGCGTGTGCAAAATAGCAAGAACAAGGGCCTAGCGTGTGCAAAATTTCAAGAACAAGGGCCTAGCGAGTGCAAAATTTCAAGAACAAGGGCCTAGCGAGTGCAAAATTGGAAGAACAAGGGCCTAGCGTGTGCAAATTTTCAAGAACAAGGGCCTAGCAAGTGCAAAATTGCAAGAACAAGGGCCTAGCGTGTGCAACATTTCAAGAACAAGGGCCTAGCGAGTGCAAAATTGGAAGAACAAGGGCCTAGCGTGTGCAAAATAGCAAGAACAAGGGCCTAGCGTGTGCAAAATTTCAAGAACAAGGGCCTAGCGAGTGCAAAATTTCAAGAAACAAGGGCCTAGCGAGTGCTAAATTGCAAGAACAAGGGCCTAGCGTGTGCAAAATTTCAAGAACAAGGGCCTAGCAAGTGCAAAATTGCAAGAACAAGGGCCTACCGAGTGCAAAATTGGAAGAACAAGTGCCTAGCGTGTGCAAAATTGCAAGAACAAGGGCCTAGCGTGTGCAAAATAGCAAGAACAAGGGCTAAGCGTGTGCAAAATAGCAAGAAAAAGGGCCTAGCGAGTGCAAAATAGCAAGAACAAGGGCCTAGCGTGTGCAAAATAGCAAGAACATGGGCCTAGCGAGTGCAAAATTGCAACAACAAGGGCATAGCGTGTGCAAAATTGCAAGAACAAGGGCCTAGCGAGTGCAAAATTGCAAGAACAAGGGCCTAGCGAGTGCAAAATTGCAAGAACAAGGGCCTAGCGTGTGCAAAATTGCAAGAACAAGGGCCTAGCGTGTGCAAAATCGCTAGAACAAGGGCCTAGCATGTGCCAAATAGCAAGAACAAGGGCCTAGCGAGTGCAAAATAGCAAGAACATGGGCCTACCGAGTCAAAATTGGAAGAACAAGGGCCTAGGGAGTGCAAAATTGCAAGAACAAGGGCCTAGAGTGTGCAGAATAGCAAGAACAAGGGCCTAGCGTGTGCAAAATTGGAAGAAGAAGGGCCTAGCGTGTGCAACATTTGAAGAACAAGGGCCTAGCGTGTGCAAAATTTCAAGAACAAGGGCCTAGCGAGTGCAAAATTGCAAAAACAAGGGCCTAGCGAGTGCAAAATTGCAAGAACAAGGGCCTAGCGTGTGCAAAATTTTAAGAACAAGGGACAAGCGAGTGCACAAATTCAAGAACAAGGGCCTAGCATGTGCAAAATTGGAAGAAAAAGGGCCTAGCATATGCAAAATAGCAAGAATAAGGGCCTAGCATGTGCAAAATTTCAAGAACAAGGGCCTAGCGTGCACCAAATAGCAAGAACAAGGGCCTAGCGAGTGCAAAATAGCAAGAACAAGGGCCTAGCGTGTGCAAAATTTCAAGAACAAAGGCCGGGCATGTGCAAAATTGCAAGAACAAGGGCCTAGCGTGTGCAAAATTGGAAGAAGAAGGGCCTAGCGTGTGCAACATTTGAAGAACAAGGGCCTAGCGTGTGCAAAATTTCAAGAACAAGGGCCTAGCGTGTGCAAAACTTCAAGAACAAGGGCCTAGTGAGTGCAAAATCGGAAGAACAAGGGCCTAGAGATTGCAAAATTGGAAGAACAAGGGCCTAGCGTGTGCAAAATTGCAAGAACAAGGGCCTAGCGTGTGCAAAATTGCAAGAACAATGGCCTAGCGTATGCAAAATTGCAAGAACAAGGGCCTAGCGTGTGCAAAATTGCAAGAACAAGGGCCTAGCGTGCGCAAAATTTCAAGAACAAGGGCCTAGCGAGTGCAAAATTGGAAGAACAAGGGCCTAGCGTGTGCAAAATTGCAAGAACAAGGGCCTAGCGTGTGCAAAATCGCAAGAACAAGGGCCTAGCGTGTGCGAAATTGCAAGAACAAGGGCCTAGTGGGTGCAAAATTGCAGAAACAACGGCCTAGCGTGTGCAAAATTTCAAAAACAAGGTCCTAGCGAGCGCAACATTGGAAGAACAAGTGCCTAGCGTGTGCAAAATTGCAAGAACAAGGGCCTAGCGTGTGCAAAATTTCAAGAACAAGGGCCTAGCGAGTGCAAATTGCAAGAACAAAGGCCTAGCGAGTGCAAAATTGCAAGAACAAGGGCCTAGAGATTGCAAAATTGGAAGAACAAGGGCCTAGCGTGTGCAAAATTGCAACAACAAGGGCCTAGCGTGTGCAAAATTGCAAGAACAAGGGCCTAGCGTGTGCAACATTTCAAGAACAAGGGCCTAGCGAGTGCAAAATTGGAAGAACAAGGGCCTAGCGTGTGCAAAATAGCAAGAACAAGGGCCTAGCGTGTGCAAAATTTCAAGAACAAGGGCCTAGCGAGTGCAAAATTTCAAGAACAAGGGCCTAGCGAGTGCAAAATTGGAAGAACAAGGGCCTAGCGTGTGCAAATTTTCAAGAACAAGCGCCTAGCAAGTGCAAAATTGCAAGAACAAGGGCCTAGCGTGTGCAACATTTCAAGAACAAGGGCCTAGCGAGTGCAAAATTGGAAGAACAAGGGCCTAGCGTGTGCAAAATAGCAAGAACAAGGGCCTAGCGTGTGCAAAATTTCAAGAACAAGGGCCTAGCGAGTGCAAAATTGCAAGAACAAGGGCCTAGCGAGTGCAAAATTGCAAGAACAAGGGCCTAGCGAGTGCAAAATTGCAAGAACAAGGGCCTAGCGTGTGCAAAATTGCAAGAACAAGGGCCTAGCGTGTGCAAAATCGCTAGAACAAGGGCCTAGCATGTGCCAAATAGCAAGAACAAGGGCCTAGCGAGTGCAAAATAGCAAGAACATGGGCCTACCGAGTCAAAATTGGAAGAACAAGGGCCTAGGGAGTGCAAAATTGCAAGAACAAGGGCCTAGAGTGTGGAGAATAGCAAGAACAAGGGCCTAGCGTGTGCAAAATTGGAAGAAGAAGGGCCTAGCGTGTGCAACATTTGAAGAACAAGGGCCTAGCGTGTGCAAAATTTCAAGAACAAGGGCCTAGCGAGTGCAAAATTGCAAAAACAAGGGCCTAGCGAGTGCAAAATTGCAAGAACAAGGGCCTAGCGTGTGCAAAATTTTAAGAACAAGGGACAAGCGAGTGCACAAATTCAAGAACAAGGGCCTAGCATGTGCAAAATTGGAAGAAAAAGGGCCTAGCATATGCAAAATAGCAAGAATAAGGGCCTAGCATGTGCAAAATTTCAAGAACAAGGGCCTAGCGTGCACCAAATAGCAAGAACAAGGGCCTAGCGAGTGCAAAATAGCAAGAACAAGGGCCTAGCGTGTGCAAAATTTCAAGAACAAAGGCCTGGCATGTGCAAAATTGCAAGAACAAGGGCCTAGCGTGTGCAAAATTGGAAGAAGAAGGGCCTAGCGTGTGCAACATTTGAAGAACAAGGGCCTAGCGTGTGCAAAATTTCAAGAACAAGGGCCTAGCATGTGCAAAACTTCAAGAACAAGGGCCTAGCGAGTGCAAAATTGGAAGAACAAGGGCCTAGAGATTGCAAAATTGGAAGAACAAGGGCCTAGCGTGTGCAAAATTGCAAGAACATGGGCCTAGCGTGTGCAAAATTGCAAGAACAATGGCCTAGCGTATGCAAAATTGCAAGAACAAGGGCCTAGCGTGTGCAAAATTGCAAGAACAAGGGCCTAGCGTGCGCAAAATTTCAAGAACAAGGGCCTAGCGAGTGCAAAATTGGAAGAACAAGGGCCTAGCGTGTGCAAAATTGCAAGAACAAGGGCCTAGCGTGTGCAAAATCGCAAGAACAAGGGCCTAGCGTGTGCGAAATTGCAAGAACAAGGGCCTAGCGGGTGCAAAATTGCAGAAACAACGGCCTAGCGTGTGCAAAATTTCAAAAACAAGGTCCTAGCGAGCGCAACATTGGAAGAACAAGTGCCTAGCGTGTGCAAAATTGCAAGAACAAGGGCCTAGCGAGTGCAAAATTGCAAGAACAAAGGCCTAGCGAGTGCAAAATTGCAAGAACAAGGGCCTAGAGATTGCAAAATTGGAAGAACAAGGGCCTAGCGTGTGCAAAATTGCAAGAACAAGGGCCTAGCGTGTGCAAAATTGCAAGAACAAGGGCCTAGCGTGTGCAACATTTCAAGAACAAGGGCCTAGCGAGTGCAAAATTGGAAGAACAAGGGCCTAGCGTGTGCAAAATAGCAAGAACAAGGGCCTAGCGTGTGCAAAATTGCAAGAACAAGGGCCTAGCGAGTGCAAAATTGCAAGAACAAGGGCCTAGCGAGTGCAAAATCGCAAGAACAAGGGCCTAGCGTTTGCAAAATTTTAAGAACAAGGGCCTAGCGAGTGCACAATTTCAAGAACAAGGGCCTACCGTATGCAAAATTGGAAGAACAAGGGCCTAGCGTGTGCAAAATAGCAAGAATAAGGGCCTAGCATGTGCGAAATTTCAAGAACAAGGGCCTAGCGTGCGCCGAATAGCAAGAACAAGGGCCTAGCGAGTGCAAAATAGCAAGAACAAGGGCCTAGCGTGTGCAAAATTGCAAGAACAAGGGCCTAGCGTGTGCAAAATTTCAAGAACAAAGGCCTGGCATGTGCAAAATTGCAAGAACAAGGGCCTAGCGTGTGCAAAATTGGAAGAAGAAGGGCCTAGCGTGTGCAACATTTGAAGAACAAGGGCCTAGCGTGTGCAAAGATGCAAGAACAAGGGCCTAGCGTATGCAAAATTGCAAGAACAAGGGCCTAGCGTGTGCAAAATTGCAAGAACAAGGGCCTAGCGTGTGCAAGATTTCAAGAACAAGGGCCTAGCGAGTGCAAAATTGGAAGAACAAGGGCCTAGCGTGTGCAAAATTGCAAGAACAAGGGCCTAGCGTGTGCAAAATCGCAAGAACAAGGGCCTAGCGTGTGCGAAATTGCAAGAACAAGGGCCTAGCGGGTGCAAAATTGCAGAAACAACGGCCTAGCGTGTGCAAAATTTCAAAAACAAGGTCCTAGCGAGCGCAAAATTGGAAGAACAAGTGCCTAGCGTGTGCAAAATTGCAAGAACAAGGGCCTAGCGTGTGCAAAGTTTCAAGAACAAGGGCCTAGCGAGTGCAAAATTGCAAGAACAAAGGCCTAGCGAGTGCAAAATTGCAAGAACAAGGGCCTAGAGATTGCAAAATTGGAAGAACAAGGGCCTAGCGTGTGCAAAATTGCAAGAACAAGGGCCTAGCGTGTGCGAAATTGCAAGAACAAGGGCCTAGCGTGTGCAACATTTCAAGAACAAGGGCCTAGCGAGTGCAAAATTGGAAGAACAAGGGCCTAGCGTGTGCAAAATAGCAAGAACAAGGGCCTAGCGTGTGCAAAATTTCAAGAACAAGGGCCTAGCGAGTGCAAAATTTCAAGAACAAGGGCCTAGCGAGTGCAAAATTGGAAGAACAAGGGCCTAGCGTGTGCAAATTTTCAAGAACAAGGGCCTAGCAAGTGCAAAATTGCAAGAACAAGGGCCTAGCGTGTGCAACATTTCAAGAACAAGGGCCTAGCGAGTGCAAAATTGGAAGAACAAGGGCCTAGCGTGTGCAAAATAGCAAGAACAAGGGCCTAGCGTGTGCAAAATTTCAAGAACAAGGGCCTAGCGAGTGCAAAATTTCAAGAAACAAGGGCCTAGCGAGTGCTAAATTGCAAGAACAAGGGCCTAGCGTGTGCAAAATTTCAAGAACAAGGGCCTAGCAAGTGCAAAATTGCAAGAACAAGGGCCTACCGAGTGCAAAATTGGAAGAACAAGTGCCTAGCGTGTGCAAAATTGCAAGAACAAGGGCCTAGCGTGTGCAAAATAGCAAGAACAAGGGCTAAGCGTGTGCAAAATAGCAAGAAAAAGGGCCTAGCGAGTGCAAAATAGCAAGAACAAGGGCCTAGCGTGTGCAAAATAGCAAGAACATGGGCCTAGCGAGTGCAAAATTGCAACAACAAGGGCATAGCGTGTGCAAAATTGCAAGAACAAGGGCCTAGCGAGTGCAAAATTGCAAGAACAAGGGCCTAGCGAGTGCAAAATTGCAAGAACAAGGGCCTAGCGTGTGCAAAATAGCAAGAACAAGGGCCTAGCGTGTGCAAAATCGCTAGAACAAGGGCCTAGCATGTGCCAAATAGCAAGAACAAGGGCCTAGCGAGTGCAAAATAGCAAGAACATGGGCCTACCGAGTCAAAATTGGAAGAACAAGGGCCTAGGGAGTGCAAAATTGCAAGAACAAGGGCCTAGAGTGTGCAGAATAGCAAGAACAAGGGCCTAGCGTGTGCAAAATTGGAAGAAGAAGGGCCTAGCGTGTGCAACATTTGAAGAACAAGGGCCTAGCGTGTGCAAAATTTCAAGAACAAGGGCCTAGCGAGTGCAAAATTGCAAAAACAAGGGCCTAGCGAGTGCAAAATTGCAAGAACAAGGGCCTAGCGTGTGCAAAATTTTAAGAACAAGGGACAAGCGAGTGCACAAATTCAAGAACAAGGGCCTAGCATGTGCAAAATTGGAAGAAAAAGGGCCTAGCATATGCAAAATAGCAAGAATAAGGGCCTAGCATGTGCAAAATTTCAAGAACAAGGGCCTAGCGTGCACCAAATAGCAAGAACAAGGGCCTAGCGAGTGCAAAATAGCAAGAACAAGGGCCTAGCGTGTGCAAAATTTCAAGAACAAAGGCCTGGCATGTGCAAAATTGCAAGAACAAGGGCCTAGCGTGTGCAAAATTGGAAGAAGAAGGGCCTAGCGTGTGCAACATTTGAAGAACAAGGGCCTAGCGTGTGCAAAATTTCAAGAACAAGGGCCTAGCGTGTGCAAAACTTCAAGAACAAGGGCCTAGCGAGTGCAAAATTGGAAGAACAAGGGCCTAGAGATTGCAAAATTGGAAGAACAAGGGCCTAGCGTGTGCAAAATTGCAAGAACAAGGGCCTAGCGTGTGCAAAATTGCAAGAACAATGGCCTAGCGTATGCAAAATTGCAAGAACAAGGGCCTAGCGTGTGCAAAATTGCAAGAACAAGGGCCTAGCGTGCGCAAAATTTCAAGAACAAGGGCCTAGCGAGTGCAAAACTGGAAGAACAAGGGCCTAGCGTGTGCAAAATTGCAAGAACAAGGGCCTAGCGTGTGCAAAATCGCAAGAACAAGGGCCTAGCGTGTGCGAAATTGCAAGAACAAGGGCCTAGCGGGTGCAAAATTGCAGAAACAACGGCCTAGCGTGTGCAAAATTTCAAAAACAAGGTCCTAGCGAGCGCAACATTGGAAGAACAAGTGCCTAGCGTGTGCAAAATTGCAAGAACAAGGGCCTAGCGTGTGCAAAATTTCAAGAACAAGGGCCTAGCGAGTGCAAAATTGCAAGAACAAAGGCCTAGCGAGTGCAAAATTGCAAGAACAAGGGCCTAGAGATTGCAAAATTGGAAGAACAAGGGCCTAGCGTGTGCAAAATTGCAAGAACAAGGGCCTAGCGTGTGCAAAATTGCAAGAACAAGGGCCTAGCGTGTGCAACATTTCAAGAACAAGGGCCTAGCGAGTGCAAAATTGGAAGAACAAGGGCCTAGCGTGTGCAAAATAGCAAGAACAAGGGCCTAGCGTGTGCAAAATTTCAAGAACAAGGGCCTAGCGAGTGCAAAATTTCAAGAACAAGGGCCTAGCGAGTGCAAAATTGGAAGAACAAGGGCCTAGCGTGTGCAAATTTTCAAGAACAAGCGCCTAGCAAGTGCAAAATTGCAAGAACAAGGGCCTAGCGTGTGCAACATTTCAAGAACAAGGGCCTAGCGAGTGCAAAATTGGAAGAACAAGGGCCTAGCGTGTGCAAAATAGCAAGAACAAGGGCCTAGCGTGTGCAAACTTTCAAGAACAAGGGCCTAGCGAGTGCAAAATTGCAAGAACAAGGGCCTAGCGAGTGCAAAATTGCAAGAACAAGGGCCTAGCGAGTGCAAAATTGCAAGAACAAGGGCCTAGCGTGTGCAAAATTGCAAGAACAAGGGCCTAGCGTGTGCAAAATCGCTAGAACAAGGGCCTAGCATGTGCCAAATAGCAAGAACAAGGGCCTAGCGAGTGCAAAATAGCAAGAACATGGGCCTACCGAGTCAAAATTGGAAGAACAAGGGCCTAGGGAGTGCAAAATTGCAAGAACAAGGGCCTAGAGTGTGCAGAATAGCAAGAACAAGGGCCTAGCGTGTGCAAAATTGGAAGAAGAAGGGCCTAGCGTGTGCAACATTTGAAGAACAAGGGCCTAGCGTGTGCAAAATTTCAAGAACAAGGGCCTAGCGAGTGCAAAATTGCAAAAACAAGGGCCTAGCGAGTGCAAAATTGCAAGAACAAGGGCCTAGCGTGTGCAAAATTTTAAGAACAAGGGACAAGCGAGTGCACAAATTCAAGAACAAGGGCCTAGCATGTGCAAAATTGGAAGAAAAAGGGCCTAGCATATGCAAAATAGCAAGAATAAGGGCCTAGCATGTGCAAAATTTCAAGAACAAGGGCCTAGCGTGCACCAAATAGCAAGAACAAGGGCCTAGCGAGTGCAAAATAGCAAGAACAAGGGCCTAGCGTGTGCAAAATTTCAAGAACAAAGGCCTGGCATGTGCAAAATTGCAAGAACAAGGGCCTAGCGTGTGCAAAATTGGAAGAAGAAGGGCCTAGCGTGTGCAACATTTGAAGAACAAGGGCCTAGCCTGTGCAAAATTTCAAGAACAAGGGCCTAGCGTGTGCAAAACTTCAAGAACAAGGGCCTAGCGAGTGCAAAATTGGAAGAACAAGGGCCTAGAGATTGCAAAATTGGAAGAACAAGGGCCTAGCGTGTGCAAAATTGCAAGAACAAGGGCCTAGCGTGTGCAAAATTGCAAGAACAATGGCCTAGCGTATGCAAAATTGCAAGAACAAGGGCCTAGCGTGTGCAAAATTGCAAGAACAAGGGCCTAGCGTGCGCAAAATTTCAAGAACAAGGGCCTAGCGAGTGCAAAATTGGAAGAACAAGGGCCTAGCGTGTGCAAAATTGCAAGAACAAGGGCCTAGCGTGTGCAAAATCGCAAGAACAAGGGCCTAGCGTGTGCGAAATTGCAAGAACAAGGGCCTAGCGGGTGCAAAATTGCAGAAACAACGGCCTAGCGTGTGCAAAATTTCAAAAACAAGGTCCTAGCGAGCGCAACATTGGAAGAACAAGTGCCTAGCGTGTGCAAAATTGCAAGAACAAGGGCCTAGCGTGTGCAAAATTTCAAGAACAAGGGCCTAGCGAGTGCAAAATTGCAAGAACAAAGGCCTAGCGAGTGCAAAATTGCAAGAACAAGGGCCTAGAGATTGCAAAATTGGAAGAACAAGGGCCTAGCGTGTGCAAAATTGCAAGAACAAGGGCCTAGCGTGTGCAAAATTGCAAGAACAAGGGCCTAGCGTGTGCAACATTTCAAGAACAAGGGCCTAGCGAGTGCAAAATTGGAAGAACAAGGGCCTAGCGTGTGCAAAATAGCAAGAACAAGGGCCTAGCGTGTGCAAAATTTCAAGAACAAGGGCCTAGCGAGTGCAAAATTTCAAGAACAAGGGCCTAGCGAGTGCAAAATTGGAAGAACAAGGGCCTAGCGTGTGCAAATTTTCAAGAACAAGCGCCTAGCAAGTGCAAAATTGCAAGAACAAGGGCCTAGCGTGTGCAACATTTCAAGAACAAGGGCCTAGTGAGTGCAAAATTGGAAGAACAAGGGCCTAGCGTGTGCAAAATAGCAAGAACAAGGGCCTAGCGTGTGCAAAATTTCAAGAACAAGGGCCTAGCGAGTGCAAAATTTCAAGAACAAGGGCCTAGCGAGTGCTAAATTGCAAGAACAAGGGCCTAGCGTGTGCAAAATTTCAAGAACAAGGGCCTAGCAAGTGCAAAATTGCAAGAACAAGGGCCTACCGAGTGCAAAATTGGAAGAACAAGTGCCTAGCGTGTGCAAAATTGCAAGAACAAGGGCCTAGCGTGTGCAAAATTGCAAGAACAAGGGCCTAGCGTGTGCAACATTTGAAGAACAAGGGCCTAGCGTGTGCAAAATTTCAAGAACAAGGGCCTAGCGTGTGCAAAACTTCAAGAACAAGGGCCTAGCGAGTGCAAAATTGGAAGAACAAGGGCCTAGAGATTGCAAAATTGGAAGAACAAGGGCCTAGCGTGTGCAAAATTGCAAGAACAAGGGCCTAGCGTGTGCAAAATTGCAAGAACAATGGCCTAGCGTATGCAAAATTGCAAGAACAAGGGCCTAGCGTGTGCAAAATTGCAAGAACAAGGGCCTAGCGTGCGCAAAATTTCAAGAACAAGGGCCTAGCGAGTGCAAAATTGGAAGAACAAGGGCCTAGCGTGTGCAAAATTGCAAGAACAAGGGCCTAGCGTGTGCAAAATCGCAAGAACAAGGGCCTAGCGTGTGCGAAATTGCAAGAACAAGGGCCTAGCGGGTGCAAAATTGCAGAAACAACGGCCTAGCGTGTGCAAAATTTCAAAAACAAGGTCCTAGCGAGCGCAACATTGGAAGAACAAGTGCCTAGCGTGTGCAAAATTGCAAGAACAAGGGCCTAGCGTGTGCAAAATTTCAAGAACAAGGGCCTAGCGAGTGCAAAATTGCAAGAACAAAGGCCTAGCGAGTGCAAAATTGCAAGAACAAGGGCCTAGAGATTGCAAAATTGGAAGAACAAGGGCCTAGCGTGTGCAACATTGCAAGAACAAGGGCCTAGCGTGTGCAAAATTGCAAGAACAAGGGCCTAGCGTGTGCAACATTTCAAGAACAAGGGCCTAGCGAGTGCAAAATTGGAAGAACAAGGGCCTAGCGTGTGCAAAATAGCAAGAACAAGGGCCTAGCGTGTGCAAAATTTCAAGAACAAGGGCCTAGCGAGTGCAAAATTTCAAGAACAAGGGCCTAGCGAGTGCAAAATTGGAAGAACAAGGGCCTAGCGTGTGCAAATTTTCAAGAACAAGCGCCTAGCAAGTGCAAAATTGCAAGAACAAGGGCCTAGCGTGTGCAACATTTCAAGAACAAGGGCCTAGTGAGTGCAAAATTGGAAGAACAAGGGCCTAGCGTGTGCAAAATAGCAAGAACAAGGGCCTAGCGTGTGCAAAATTTCAAGAACAAGGGCCTAGCGAGTGCAAAATTTCAAGAACAAGGGCCTAGCGAGTGCTAAATTGCAAGAACAAGGGCCTAGCGTGTGCAAAATTTCAAGAACAAGGGCCTAGCAAGTGCAAAATTGCAAGAACAAGGGCCTACCGAGTGCAAAATTGGAAGAACAAGTGCCTAGCGTGTGCAAAATTGCAAGAACAAGGGCCTAGCGTGTGCAAAATTGCAAGAACAAGGGCCTAGCGTGTGCAACATTTGAAGAACAAGGGCCTAGCGTGTGCAAAATTTCAAGAACAAGGGCCTAGCGTGTGCAAAACTTCAAGAACAAGGGCCTAGCGAGTGCAAAATTGGAAGAACAAGGGCCTAGAGATTGCAAAATTGGAAGAACAAGGGCCTAGCGTGTGCAAAATTGCAAGAACAAGGGCCTAGCGTGTGCAAAATTGCAAGAACAATGGCCTAGCGTATGCAAAATTGCAAGAACAAGGGCCTAGCGTGTGCAAAATTGCAAGAACAAGGGCCTAGCGTGCGCAAAATTTCAAGAACAAGGGCCTAGCGAGTGCAAAATTGGAAGAACAAGGGCCTAGCGTGTGCAAAATTGCAAGAACAAGGGCCTAGCGTGTGCAAAATCGCAAGAACAAGGGCCTAGCGTGTGCGAAATTGCAAGAACAAGGGCCTAGCGGGTGCAAAATTGCAGAAACAACGGCCTAGCGTGTGCAAAATTTCAAAAACAAGGTCCTAGCGAGCGCAACATTGGAAGAACAAGTGCCTAGCGTGTGCAAAATTGCAAGAACAAGGGCCTAGCGTGTGCAAAATTTCAAGAACAAGGGCCTAGCGAGTGCAAAATTGCAAGAACAAAGGCCTAGCGAGTGCAAAATTGCAAGAACAAGGGCCTAGAGATTGCAAAATTGGAAGAACAAGGGCCTAGCGTGTGCAACATTGCAAGAACAAGGGCCTAGCGTGTGCAAAATTGCAAGAACAAGGGCCTAGCGTGTGCAACATTTCAAGAACAAGGGCCTAGCGAGTGCAAAATTGGAAGAACAAGGGCCTAGCGTGTGCAAAATAGCAAGAACAAGGGCCTAGCGTGTGCAAAATTTCAAGAACAAGGGCCTAGGGAGTGCAAAATTTCAAGAACAAGGGCCTAGCGAGTGCAAAATTGGAAGAACAAGGGCCTAGCGTGTGCAAATTTTCAAGAACAAGCGCCTAGCAAGTGCAAAATTGCAAGAACAAGGGCCTAGCGTGTGCAACATTTCAAGAACAAGGGCCTAGCGAGTGCAAAATTGGAAGAACAAGGGCCTAGCGTGTGCAAAATAGCAAGAACAAGGGCCTAGCGTGTGCAAAATTTCAAGAACAAGGGCCTAGCGAGTGCAAAATTTCAAAAACAAGGGCCTAGCGAGTGCTAAATTGCAAGAACAAGGGCCTAGCGTGTGCAAAATTTCAAGAACAAGGGCCTAGCAAGTGCAAAATTGCAAGAACAAGGGCCTACCGAGTGCAAAATTGGAAGAACAAGTGCCTAGCGTGTGCAAAATTGCAAGAACAAGGGCCTAGCGTGTGCAAAATTGCAAGAACAAGGGCCTAGCGAGTGCAAAATAGCAAGAAAAAGGGCCTAGCGAGTGCAAAATAGCAAGAACAAGGGCCTAGCGTGTGCAAAATAGCAAGAACATGGGCCTAGCGAGTGCAAAATTGCAAGAACAAGGGCCTAGCGAGTGCAAAATTGCAAGAACAAGGGCCTAGCGAGTGCAAAATTGCAAGAACAAGGGCCTAGCGTGTGCAAAATTGCAAGAACAAGGGCCTAGCGTGTGCAAAATTGCTAGAACAAGGGCCTAGCATGTGCCAAATAGCAAGAACAAGGGCCTAGCGAGTACAAAATAGCAAGAACATGGGCCTACCGAGTCAAAATTGGAAGAACAAGGGCCTAGGGAGTGCAAAATTGCAAGAACAAGGGCCTAGAGTGTGCAGAATAGCAAGAACAAGGGCCTAGCGTGTGCAAAATTGGAAGAAGAAGGGCCTAGCGTGTGCAACATTTGAAGAACAAGGGCCTAGCGTGTGCAAAATTTCAAGAACAAGGGCCTAGCGAGTGCAAAATTGCAAAAACAAGGGCCTAGCGAGTGCAAAATTGCAAGAACAAGGGCCTAGCGTGTGCAAAATTTTAAGAACAAGGGACAAGCGAGTGCACAATTTCAAGAACAAGGGCCTAGCATGTGCAAAATTGGAAGAAAAAGGGCCTAGCATATGCAAAATAGCAAGAATAAGGGCCTAGCATGTGCAAAATTTCAAGAACAAGGGCCTAGCGTGCGCCAAATAGCAAGAACAAGGGCCTAGCGAGTGCAAAATAGCAAGAACAAGGGCCTAGCGTGTGCAAAACTTCAAGAACAAAGGCCTGGCATGTGCAAAATTGCAAGAACAAGGGCCTAGCGTGTGCAAAATTGGAAGAAGAAGGGCCTAGCGTGTGCAACATTTGAAGAACAAGGGCCTAGCGTGTGCAAAATTTCAAGAACAAGGGCCTAGCGTGTGCAAAATAACAAGAACAAGGGCCTAGCGAGTGCAAAATTGGAAGAACAAGGGCCTAGAGATTGCAAAATTGGAAGAACAAGGGCCTAGCGTGTGCAAAATTGCAAGAACAAGGGCCTAGCGTGTGCAAAATTGCAAGAACAATGGCCTAGCGTATGCAAAATTGCAAGAACAAGGGCCTAGCGTGTGCAAAATTGCAAGAACAAGGGCCTAGCGTGCGCAAAATTTCAAGAACAAGGGCCTAGCGAGTGAAAAATTGGAAGAACAAGGGCCTAGCGTGTGCAAAATTGCAAGAACAAGGGCCTAGCGTGTGCAAAATCGCAAGAACAAGGGCCTAGCGTGTGCGAAATTGCAAGAACAAGGGCCTAGCGGGTGCAAAATTGCAGAAACAACGGCCTAGCGTATGCAAAATTTCAAAAACAAGGTCCTAGCGAGCGCAAAATTGGAAGAACAGGGTTTAGCGTGTGCAACATTTGAAGAACAAGGGCCTAGCGTGTGCAAAATTTGAAGAAGAAGGGCCTAGCGAGTGCAAAATTGCAAGAACAAGGGCCTAGCGAGTGCAAAATTGCAAGAACAAGGGCCTAGCGTGTGCAAAATTGCAAGAACAAGGGCCTAGCGTGTGCAACATTTCAAGAACAAGGGCCTAGCGAGTGCAAAATTGCAAGAACAAGGGCCTAGCGAGTGCAAAATTGCAAGAACAAGGGCCTAGCGTGTGCAAAATTGCAAGAACAAGGGCCTAGCGTGTGCAAAATTTCAAGAACAAGGGCCTAGCGAGTGCAAAATTGGAAGAACAAGGGCCTAGCGTGTGCAAAATTGCAAGAACAAGGGCCTAGCGTGTGCAACATTGCAAGAACAAGGGCCTAGCGTGTGCGAAATTGCAAGAACAAGGGCCTAGCGGGTGCAAAATTGCAAGAACAAGGGCCTAGCGGGTGCAAAATTGCAAGAACAACGGCCTAGCGTGTGCAAAATTTCAAAAACAAGGTCCTAGCGAGCGCAAAATTGGAAGAACAAGTGCCTAGCATGTGCAAAATTGCAAGAACAAGGGCCTAGCGTGTGCAAAATTTCAAGAACAAGGGCCTAGCGAGTGCAAAACTGCAAGAACAAGGGCCTAGCGAGTGCAAAATTGCAAGAACAAGGGCCTAGAGAGTGCAAAATTGGAAGAACAAGGGCCTCGCGTGTGCAAAATTGCAAGAACAAGGGCCTAGCGTGTGCAAAATTGCAAGAACAAGGGCCTAGCATGTGCAACATTTCAAGAAGAAGGGCCTAGCGAGTGCAAAATTGGAAGAACAAGGGCCTAGCGTGTGCAAAATAGCAAGAACAAGGGCCTAGCGTGTGCAAAATTTCAAGAACAAGGGCCTAGCGAGTGCAAAATTTCAAGAACAAGGGCCTAGCGAGTGCAAAATTGCAAGAACAAGGGCCTAGCGTGTGCAAAATTTCAAGAACAAGGGCCTAGCGAGTGCAAAATTGCAATAACAAGGGCCTACCGAGTGCAAAATTGGAAGAACAAGGGCCTAGCGAGTGCAAAATAGCAAGAACAAGGGCCTAGCGTGTGCAAAATAGCAAGAACATGGGCATAGCGTGTGCAAAAAAGCAAGAACAAGGGCATAGCGTGTGCAAAATAGCAAGAACATGGGCCTAGCGTGTGCAAAATAGCAAGAACATGGGCCTAGCGAGTGCGAAATTGCAAGAACAAGGGCATAGCGTGTGCAAAATTGCAAGAACAAGGGCCTAGCGAGTGCAAAATTGCAAGAACAAGGGCCTAGCGAGTGCAAAATTGCAAGAACAAGGGCCTAGCGTGTGCAAAATTGCTAGAACAAGGGCCAAGCATGTGCAAAATAGCAAGAACAAGGGCCTAGCGAGTGCAAAATAGCAAGAAAAAGGGCCTATCGTGTGCAAAATTGCAAGAACAAGGGCCTACCGTGTGCAAAATTGCAAGAACAAGGGCCTAGCGTGTGCAAAATTGCAAGAACAAGGGCCTAGCGGGTGCAAAATTGCAAGAACAACGGCCTAGCGTGTGCAAAAATTCAAAAACAAGGTCCTAGCGAGCGCAAAATTGGAAGAACAAGTGCCTAGCGTGTGCAAAATTGCAAGAACAAGGGCCTAGCGTGTGCAAAATTTCAAGAACAAGGGCCTAGCGAGTGCAAAGTTGCAAGAACAAGGGCCTAGCGAGTCCAAAATTGCAAAAACAAGGGCCTAGAGAGTGCAAAATTGGAAGAACAAGGGCCTAGCGTGTGCAAACTTTCAAGAACAAGGGCCTAGCGAGTGCAAAATTGGAAGAACAAGGGCCTAGCGTGTGCAACATTTCAAGAACAAGGGCCTAGCGAGTGCAAAATTGGAAGAACAAGGGCCTAGCGTGTGCAAAATAGCAAGAACAAGGGCCTAGCGTGTGCAAAGTTTCAAGAACAAGGGCCTAGCGAGTGCAAAATTTCAAGAACAAGGGCCTAGCGAGTGCAAAATTGCAAGAACAAGGGCCTAGCGAGTGCAAAATTTCAAGAACAAGGGCCTAGCGAGTGCAAAATTGCAAGAACAAGGGCCTAGCGTGTGCAACATTTCAAGAACAAGGGCCTAGCGAGTGCAAAATTGCAAGAACAAGGGCCTACCGAGTGCAAAATTGGAAGAACAAGTGCCTGGCGTGTGCAAAATTGCAAGAACAAGGGCCTAGCGTGTGCAAAATAGCAAGAACAAGGGCATAGCGTGTGCAAAATAGCAAGAATAAGGGCCTAGCGAGTGCAAAATAGCAAGAACAAGGGCCTAGCCTGTGCAAAATAGCTAGAGCAAGGGCCTAGCATGTGCAAAATAGCAAGAACAAGGGCCTAGCGAGTGCAAAATAGCAAGAACAAGGGCCTAGCGTGTGCAAAATAGCAAGAACATGGGCCTAGCGAGTCAAAATTGCAAGAGCAAGGGCCTAGAGATTGCAAAATTGCAAGAACAAGGGCCTAGCGTGTGCAAAATAGCAAGAATAAGGGCCTAGCGTGTGCAAAATTTCAAGAACAAGGGCCTAGCGAGTGCGAAATTTGAACAAGGGCCTAGCGATTGCAAAAAAGTAAGAACAAGGGCCTAGCGTGTGCAAAATTGCAAGAACAAGGACCTAGCGAGTGCAAAATTGGAAGAACAAGGGGCTAGCGTGTGCAAAATTGCAAGAACAAGGGCCTAGCGTGTGCAAAATATAAAAAACAAGGGCCTAGCGAGCGCAAAATTGGAATAACAAGTGCCTAGCGTGTGCAAAATTGCAAGAACAAGGGCCCAGCGTGTGCAAAATTGCAAGAACAAGGGCCTAGCGAGTGCACAATTTCAAGAACAAGGGCCTAGCGTGTGCAAAATTGGAAGAACAAGGGCCTAGCGTGTGCAAAATAGCAAGAACAAGGGCCTAGCATGTGCAAAATTTCAAGAACAAGGGCCTAGCGTGTGCAAAATAGCAAGAACAAGGGCCTAGCGAGTGCAAAATAGCAAGAACAAGGGCCTAGCGTTTGCAAAATTGCAAGAACAAGGGCCTAGCGTGTGCAAAATTTCAAGAACAAAGGCCTCCCATGTGCAAATTCGCAAGAACAAGTGCCTAGCGTGTGCAAAATTGGAAGAAGAAGGGCCTAGCGTGTGCAACATTTCAACAACAAGGGCCTAGCGTGTGCAAAATTCCAAGAACAAGGGCCTAGCGAGTGCAAAATTGCAAGAACAAGGGCCTAACGAATGCAAAATTGCAAGAACAAGGGCCTAGCGTGTGCAAAATTGCAAGAACAAGGGCCTAGTGTGTGCAAAATTTCCAGAACAAGGGCCTAGCGTGTGCAAAATTTCAAGAACAAGGGCCTAGCGAGTGCGAAATTTCAACAAGGGCCTAGCGAGTGCAAAAAAGGAAGAACAAAGGCCTAGCGCAAGAACAAGGACCTAGCGAGTGCAAATTTGGAAGAACAAGGGGCTAGTGTGTGCAAAATTGCAAGAACAAGGGCCTAGCGTGTGCAAAATCTCAAAAACAAGGGCCTAGCGAGCGCAAAATTGGAAGAACAAGTGCCTAGCGTGTGCAAAATTGCAAGAACAAGGGCCTAGCGTGTGCAAAATTTCAAGAACAAGGGCCTAGCGAGTGCACAATTTCAAGAACAAGGGCCTAGCGTGTGCAAAATTGGAAGAACAAGGGCCTAGCGTGTGCAAAATAGCAAGAACAAGGGCCTAGCATGTGCAAAATTTCAAGAACAAGGGCCTAGCGTGTGCAAAATAGCAAGAACAAGGGCCTAGCGAGTGCAAAATAGCAAGAACAAGGGCCTAGCGTTTGCAAAATTGCAAGAAAAAGGGCCTAGCGTGTGCAAAATTTCAAGAAGAAAGGCCTCCCATGTGCAAATTCGCAAGAACAAGTGCCTAGCGTGTGCAAAATTGGAAGAAGAAGGGCCTAGCGTGTGCAACATTTCAACAACAAGGGCCTAGCGTGTGCAAAATTCCAAGAACAAGGGCCTAGCGAGTGCGAAATTGCAAGAACAAGGGCCTAACGAATGCAAAATTGCAAGAACAAGGGCCTAGCGTGTGCAAAATTGCAAGAACAAGGGCCTAGTGTGTGCAAAATTTCAAGAACAAGGGCCTAGCGTGTGCAAAATTTCAAGAACAAGGGCCTAGCGAGTGCGAAATTTCAACAAGGGCCTAGCGAGTGCAAAAAAGGAAGAACAAAGGCCTAGCGCAAGAACAAGGACCTAGCGAGTGCAAAATTGGAAGAACAAGGGGCTAGTGTGTGCAAAATTGCAAGAACAAGGGCCTAGCGTGTGCAAAATCTCAAAAACAAGGGCCTAGCGAGCGCAAAATTGGAAGAACAAGTGCCTAGCGTGTGCAAAATTGCAAGAACAAGGGCCTAGCGTGTGCAAAATTTCAAGAACAAGGGCCTAGCGAGTGCACAATTTCAAGAACAAGGGCCTAGCGTGTGCAAAATTGGAAGAACAAGGGCCTAGCGTGTGCAAAATAGCAAGAACAAGGGCCTAGCATGTGCAAAATTTCAGGAACAAGGGCCTAGCGTGTGCAAAATAGCAAGAACAAGGGCCTAGCGAGTGCAAAATTGCAAGAACAAGGGCCTAGCGTGTGCAAAATTGCAAGAACAAGGGCCTAGCGTGTGCAAAATTTCAAGAGCAAAGGCCTGGCATGTGCAAAATTGCAAGAACAAGGGCCTAGCGTGTGCAAAATTGGAAGAAGAAGGGCCTAGCGTGTGCAACATTTCAAGAACAAGGGCCTAGCATGTGCAAAATTTTAAGAAAAAGGGCCTAGCGAGTGCAAAATTGCAAGAACAAGGGCCTAGCGACTGCAAAATTGCAAGAACAAGGGCCTAGCGTGTGCAAAATTGCCAGAACAAGGGCCTAGCGTGTGCAAAATTTCAAGAACAAGGGCCTAGCGAGTGCAAAATTGGAAAAACAAGGGCCTAGCGTGTGCAAAATTGCAAGAACAAGGGCCTAGCGTGTGCAAAATTGCAAGAACAAGGGCCTAGCGTGTGCAAAATTGCAAGAACAAGGGCCTAGCGTGTGCAAAATTGCAAGAACAAGGGCCTAGCGTGTGCAAAATTTCAAAAACAAGGGCCTAGCGAGCGCAAAATTGGAAGAACAAGTGCCTAGCGTGTGCAAAATTGGAAGAACAAGGGCCTAGCGTGTGCAAAATTGCAATAACAAGGGCCTAGCGTGTGCAAAATTTCAAGAACAAGAGCCTAGCGTGTGCAAAATTGGAAGAACAAGGGCCTAATGTGTGCAAAATTGCAAGAACAAGGGCCTAGCGTGTGCAAAATTGCAAGAACAAGGGCCTAGCGTGTGCAAAATTGCAAGAACAAGGGCCTAGCGTGTGCAAAATTGCAAGAACAAGAGCCTAGCGTGTGCAAAATTGCAAGAACAAGGGCCTAGCGTGTGCAAAATTGCAAGAACAAGGGCCTAGCGAGTGCAAAATTGCAAGAACAAGGGCCTAGCGTGTGCAAACGTTCAAGAACAAGGGCCTAGCGTGTGCAAAATAGCAAGAATAAGGGCCTAGCGAGTGCAAAATAGCAAGAACAAGGGCCTAGCGTGTGCAAAATAGCAAGAACATGGGCCCAGCGAGTGCAAAATTGCAAGAACAAGGGCCTAGCGTGTGCAAAATAGCAAGAATAAGGGCCTAGCGAGTGCAAAATAGCAAGAACAAGGGCCTCGCGTGTGCAAAATAGCAAGAACATGGGCCTAGCGAGAGCAAAATTGCAATAACAAGGGCCTAGCGTGTGCAAAATTGCAAGAATAAGGGCCTCGCGTTTGCAAAATAGCAAGAACAAGGGCCTAGCGTGTGCAAAATAGCAAGAACATGGGCCTAGCGAGTGCAAAATTGCAAGAACAAGGGCCTAGCGTGTGCAAAATAGCAAGAATAAGGGCCTAGCGAGTGCAAAATAGCAAGAACAAGGGCCTAGCGTGTGCAAAATAGCAAGAACATGGGCCTAGCGAGTGCAAAATTGCAAGAACAAGGGCCTAGCGTGTGCAAAATTGCAAGAACAAGGGCCTAGCGAGTGCAAAATTGCAAGAACAAGGGCCTAGCGTGTGCAAACGTTCAAGAAAAAGGGCCTAGTGTGTGCAAAATAGTAAGAATAAGGGCCTAGCGAGTGCAAAATAGCAAGAACAAGGGCCTAGAGTGTGCAAAATAGCAAGAACATGGGCCTAGCGAGTGCAAAATTGCAAGAACAAGGGCCTAGCGTCTGCAAAATTGCAAGAATAAGGACCTAGCGAGTGCAAAATTGCAAGAACAAGGGCCTAGTGAGTGCAAAATTGCAAGAACAAGGGCCTAGCGTATGCAAAATTGCAAGAACAAGAGCATAGCGTGTGCAAAATTGCAAGAACAAGGGCCTAGCGAGTGCAAAATTGCAAGAACAAGGGCCTAGCGTATGCAAAATTGCAAGAACAAGGGCCTAGCGAGCGCAAAATTGCAAGAACAAGGGCCTAGCGAGTGCAAAATTGCAAGAACAAGGGCCTAGCGTATGCAAAATTGCAAGAATAAGGGCCTAGCGAGTGCAAAATTGCAAGAACAAGGGCCTAGCGAGTGCAAAATTGCAAGAACAAGGGCCTTGCGTATGCAAAATTGCAAGAACAAGGGCCTAGCGAGTGCAAAATTGCAAGAACAAGGGCCTAGCTGTCAGAATATTATGCTCTAGCCTGTAGTGGGGTGCTCCATAGCGAGTACAACCCTTCTAGGGTTTGCTATTTGTATCCCCATTCTTGCTAGTGCAATCCCCCTTCTTTCTTCTAAACTTTCACATGCTATCAGAGCAGGTCGATCCTCTTGGATCAATCCTGTGGGTGGGCTCACCACCTCGTTGCTTCCGCTGCAACTACTACTGCTACCTCTCTGTGCCGCACGCCCCGTGGCGCGCGGCGGTTTTCTGCCCGCCGTGCGCCCCGTGGCGTGCGGCGGTTCTTGGCCCGCTGTGCGCCCCGAGGCGCGCGGCGGGCTTCTGCCCCGTCACTCAACGCGTCGCCCTCGGGAGGCGCTGCGACGGGCGACGGGGACCCGCGTGTCGGCCCCGTCGCCGCCTGCATCGGCCCCGTCGCCGCCCGCAGCGGGCCCGTCGCCGCGCGCAGCGGCCCCGTTGCCGCCCGCAGCGGCCCCGTCGCCGCCCGCAGCGACCCGTCCCCGCCCGCATCGGCCGCGCCGTCGCCGCGCGCAGCGACTCCGTCGCCGCCCTCGCAAGCGGCCCCGGCCCCGCCCCGGCCATTTCCCGTCGTCCGTCGAGGCGGCCCTCGGGGGCCGCTTGCGGCCTGGGGGAGGGGGGCGGGCGCCGCCCCTTCTGCCGCCTGTTGTGGCGCCCTGGGAGGCCGCGCATCGGTCCCCCCCCCCACCCCCCCCCCCCCTCCTCTCCCCCGTAACCTCCCTACCCGCCATCCCGCCCTGCCCTGTGTTAGGGTTTGGGGGTGGCGAGTGGGGGGGTGGCGGGTTTGTAGTCTCCCCTGCTCCTCCTTCTCCTCTGTCTCCCACTGCTGCAGCTACCGCTGAGGGGGGTGGGTGTGTGGGATTCGACGGAGTGGTGATAGGGGGTGGGGTGAGAGTGGAGCTAGGGGTGTAGCAGCGGGTGTGTCTCAGGGGGAGTGGGATCGTTTGGGGAAGCTGTATGGAGGTTGCCGTCGTGTCGCCAGCAGCACCTGTATTCCGGGGACTTCGTCCGGTAGCCCAGTCGTAGCCAGTTGTGCCAGCCGCCCGTGGGTCCGTTGCTCGTCTGCCGCTACTTTAGCCGCGGGGCCTGTTACTCCTGTATTCCGGGGACTTCTTCCGGTAGCCGCTGTTCCAGTCTGCCTCCTGTTGCCCGTGTGTCTGCAGCTTCAGCCGTCGCCTCCTATCTCCTCTCCTCTCACTCTCTCTCCTCCTCCTCGCTTGCCCGTTGTGACTACCACTAGCTTTGCTCATAATTGTACCCTTTAAACTATTGCTTCTTGAACTTGTGCTCAGAATGTGTGGTGACATTGTGATCCACCCTGAGCTTGTACTGCTATGCTTGCTCTGCTGATTACACCCCACTTTGGCTATGGGGGTGTGTCAGAATATTATGCTCTAGCCGGTAGTGGGGTGCTCCATAGCGAGTACAACCCTTCTAGGGTTTGCTATTTGTATCCCCATTCTTACTAGTTCAATCCCTCTTCTTTCTTCTAAACTTTCACACTAGCGTGTGCAAACGTTCAAGAAAAAGGGCCTAGTGTGTGCAAAATAGTAAGAATAAGGGCCTAGCGAGTGCAAAATAGCAAGAACAAGGGCCTCGCGTGTGCAAAATAGCAAGAACATGGGCCTAGCGAGTGCAAAATTGCAAGAACAAGGGCCTAGCGTGTGCAAAATTGCAAGAATAAGGGCCTAGCGAGTGCAAAATTGCAAGAACAAGGGCCTAGCGAGTGCAAAATTGCAAGAACAAGGGCCTAGCGTATGCAAAGTTGCAAGAACAAGAGCATAGCGTGTGCAAAATTTCAAGAACAAGGGCCTAGCGAGTGCGCAATTTCAAGAACAAGGGCCTAGCGTGTGCAAAATAGCAAGAACACGGGCCTAGCATGTGCAAAATTTCAAGAACAAGGGCCTAGCGTGTGCAAAATAGCAAGAACAAGGGCCTAGCGTGTGCAAAATTGCAAGAACAAGGGCCTAGCGAGTGCAAAATTGGAAGAACAAGGGATTAGCGTGTGCAAAATTGCAAGAACAATGGCCTAGCGTGTGCAAAATTTGAAGAACAAGGGCCTGGCATGTGCAAAATTGCAAGAACAAGGGCTTATCGTGTGCAAAATAGCAAGAACATGGGCCTAGCGAGTGCAAAATTGCAAGAACAAGGGTCTAGCGTGTGCAAAATTGCAAGAATAAGGGCCTAGCGAGTGCAAAATTGCAAGAACAAGGGCCTAGCGAGTGCAAAATTGCAAGAACAAGGGCCTAGCGTATGCAAAATTGCAAGAACAAGAGCATAGCGTGTGCAAAATTTCAAGAACAAGGGCCTAGCGAGTGCGCAATTTCAAGAACAAGGGCCTAGCGTGTGCAAAATAGCAAGAACACGGGCCTAGCATGTGCAAAATTTCAAGAACAAGGGCCTAGCGTGTGCTGCGACTGGGGGTACTGAGCCTGGGGGTGCTCCGTCTGGGGGTGCTGAGCCTGGGGGTGCTGCGTCTGGGGGTGCTGAGCCTGGGGGTACTGAGCCTGGAGGTGCTGCGACTGAGGGTGCTTAGCCTGGAGGTGCTACGCCTGGAGGTCCTCCGGGGGCTTCGTCTCGGCGGGAGCCACTCTCTCCACCGGAGCTGCGCGAGTGGTTTGCCCGACGCTGGAGCCGTGTTGCTGGAGCTGGAGGTTCTTCGGCTGCTGAGGGTGCTGGTGCCGTGGGTCCCGGAGGTGCTCGTACTGGGAGTATTGGAGCTGCTGGGTCTGCGGGTTCACCTGGAGCTGGTGCTGCTGCGGGCGTTGGTGCTGCGCCTACTGCTCGCGGTACTGCCGGAGTTTCTGGAGCTGCTGGAGGTGCTGCTGGAGCTGGTGCTCCTACTGGGGGTACTGGTGCTGTCCCTGTTGTGTCTGGCGTCGCCGCGCGGCCTCGACCGTACTTCGTTCCACTCCTGCAGCAGGTTCTTGGTCTTCCACCTTCTACAGGTCCTCCTCCTTCTTTAGAGTGTCCACAGCCTGTCCAGTCACAGCTACAGTTACAGCCTACCTCCCCACTACCTGCTCCCTCTCCCTACACTGGTCCTACTGGAGGTCTTGCTGAGCGTCGTGAGCCTGCGTCTCGCCCTGCGTCGCCTGTTCGTACTGCTCGCACTAGTGGTCGCGGTTCGCGTCACCGTCCTCCTGTCCCTGGCACGCACCAGATGTCTCTGCGTCCGTCCACTGCTCCCCTGCGTGCCCCTTTGCCTTCTCCTCCTCTGTCCTCTCTTCCTGCTCTTCCCGACCCGGAGTCGGACTCTCTTCGTGCTGCCAGTCCCACTGTCACGCGTCTCTTTGCTACTGTCGTCACTGACCCTTCCTTTGAGTCCACTGCTGCGTCTGCCCTAGTTGCTGAGCTCGTCGACTTTGCTGCTCGCTGTCGCCTAGACTACGCTGCTAGTCTTGTCGCTGAGTCTGAGTCTGTCTATCCTCCGTCCGTCGGGGGTGAGTGTGCCCTTGGCACGGACGTCCTTGAGGACAGGCAGGAGGAGTTCCAGTGTCTGGCAGTTGCTTCACCTCATCTCGTGTCCATACTGCTTACCCCTGAGGGAGACCCGGATGCACTTGACATCCCGACTCCGCGCTCTTACACGGAGGCGATAGAGGGTCCCTACTCTTCTCAGTGGCAGGCAGCTATGGATGCAGAGATGGCTTCCTGGAAGTCCACAGGCACCTACGTTGACGCCGTTCCCCCTCCTGGGGCGAACATCGTCAGTGGCATGTGGATTTTCAGGGTGAAGCGGCCGCCGGGTTCTCCGCATGTCTTCAAGGCACGGTACGTGGCTCGTGGCTTCAGTCAGCGGCAGGGTGTTGACTACTTTCAGACCTTCTCTCCCACCACGAAGATGACCACTCTTCAGGCGCTACTGCACGTTGCCGCTCACCGTGACTACGAGCGGCACTCCCTCGACTTCAGCACAGCTTTCTTGCAGGGCAGCCTGCACGAGGAGATCTGGCTGCGTCGCCCACCTGGCTTCACAGGGTCGTTCCCTCCTGGTACCCAGTGGAGCCTCCGGCGTCCAGTTTACGGTCTCCGCCAGGCGCCCCGTGAGTGGCACGACACACTGAGGACTACACTTGCGGCTCTTGGGTTTGCTCCTTCTACTGCCGACCCGTGCTGTTTCTGCGCACCGACACCTCTCTGCCGCCCTTCTACATCCTCGTGTACGTCGACGACTTGGTCTTTGCCACTGCTGACACTGCTGGACTCGCCTAAGTGAAGTCAGAACTGCAGAAGAGATACACGTGCACAGACCTGGGTGAACTGCGTAGCTACCTTGGCTTGCAGATCACCCGGGACTGAGCACAGCGCACCATTACCCTGACTCAGTCACACATGGTGCAGCAGGTCCTTCAGCGCTTCGGCTTCACGTACTCCTCGCCTCAGGCCACTCCTCTGCCTACTCGCCACTCTCTCTCAGCTCTGCCTTCGGATGAGTCCGTAGAGTCGAGTGGCCCGTATCCAGAGCTTGTTGGCTGCCTCATGTACCTGATGACCTGCACTCGACCTGACCTTGCATACCCTCTTAGCATTCTTGCACGCTATGTTGCTCCTGGGAGACACCGACCAGAGCACATGGCTGCAGCGAAGAAGGTGTTGCGCTACTTGTGCAGTACGTCGGGCATGGGGCTAGTGTTTGGAGGGTGCAGTCCAGTGGTCCTCACTGGGCACCCAGACGCTTCCTGGGCTGACGATCAGGCTACACAGCGGTCGTCACAGGGTTATACCTTCAGTCTTGGTTCCGGCTCTATCTCGTGGCGAGCTACTCGCTCGTCTTCTGTTCTCGGCTCCAGTTGTGAGGCTGAGATCTACGCCGGGGCCATGGTTGCACAGGAGCTTCGCTGGCTCACCTACCTGCTGACCGACCTTGGAGAGCCGCCTCGTTCTCCTCCAGTTCTGTACGTGGACAACAAGGCCATGCTAGCCTTGTGTCGAGAGCAGCGCCTGGAGCGCAGAACGAAGCACATTGCTCTCCGCTACTTCCTTGCTCGTGAGCTCCAGCAGCGTGGACAGTTGCGGCTTGCGTACGTGGCCTCTGAGGCCAACACTGCAGATGTTTTCACCAAGGCACTTGCGCCTTGTGATCATCAGCGCTTCTGCACTTAGCTGGGTCTTGTCTCTGTCTTGCCTCACTTACTCACCTTTTGAACTTGCTTGTACTGCCACATATATATATATATATATATATATACCTGCTCTTGCTTGTCTAGCCTTATATATATATATATATGTATGTGTACTCTTGCATGTGAACTGGCCTTGTGGCCTTGAACTTGTGCTCAGAATGTGTGGTGACTTTGTGATCCACCCCGAGCTTTGCTTTGCTTTACTTGACTGGTCTTGTGACCCCCTGTTCTCCCCCACTTTGCGTATGGGGGTGTGTCAGAACATTATAGTTTATACTGTTGTGTAGGCTATAGTGGGGTATCGTATAGGGGGTACAACACAATCAGGGTTTCCTATATGTACTCACTTCATTCATAGTTCATTCATTTCTCGTTCATATTTTCTCAAAGGGGTGCCTGTACGTCCCTGAGATGGGGGCTTTCAAGTGGGGTGAAGTTGGGCTGTTTATCAACGAGAGTAGGTTCAATGAGTATCTGCCGGAGGAGTATCAGGTGCGACCAGCGTCGCACGTGGGTGACCAGGGTCCGTGGATGGAGTGATTCAAGTTGGGTGGTCATGCGGGATGGGACAGTGGCGGGGATCTCTGATGGAGCAATCCGGGGTTTTAATTTTATTATTATTATTATTATTATTATTATTATTATTATTATTATTATTATTATTATTATTTACTCCGGTTGATAGCTCAAAAGACCTATAGGACTGATTGAGTAGAATCTTTTGTTAGGGGAGCATAGGATGGTGTGGTTGTTCTATTCTATGTGTATAAATATTGTAGATAACAATATTATTATAAGATATTCTATGCTTTCACGAGTATATCAGAGTATAGTACAAAGCTGCTAGTAGGACACGATGATGGCCATTGCTATTTTCATAGGGTCCCGGAAGTGTCCCGAATGTGTCCGTGGGGAGTCCTCAATGCTACTGGCGCCGAGTCTCGAATGTGTCCCAAAAGTGTCTCTGCAAGACACTTTCGAGACAGTTGGGCGTGACCCTTTCGGGACATTTCACTTAGTCTCGAAAGTGCCTTTCGAGACACTTTTCAACCTTTCCCGAAAGTATTCGGAAAGAATCTTTCAAGACAGTTTCGGGACATTTCAATTTGGTGATGATTTTCATTTCTTAAAAGCATCATAAGAAAGTAGGAAATCTCGCTGAGTAGAATACCAACATTGAAGTCCGACGCTTGAGCATGTACCGAGATGGCTTGTAATCCTGTCGAAAGCCGGAAACGTCTCAGGCCGCAGACACTAGTCTCTCTATTCTTGGCATTGTCATGCCAGGCTGGCTATTATTACCCCTCTCGGCTCTCACCAGCTTCCCTTGGGTGATTACACCGGAGCAGGTGAAGGCTGCGAGCAGCAATTAGTAACAAGTTCAAGGTTACTAGCAGCAATTGGTATAAAGCTCCGTGGTCGACCTTGTTCCATCCGATCGTTTTTTAGGAAGCTTTCAAATAGTCTCGTTCTCCTCCTCCGTTCTTTCATTCTTGCTTTTTTACATTACGTCGCGCGCTTCGCGGCGGGATTGCTGCGGCTGTGCTGCGTCGCGAGGATGTGGGCTGCTGTTGGCGGTGCGACCAAGACGCGAGCGAGTAGCAAGACCAAGGAGTCGGCACCGCCAGGATACGCGAGACACGCGAGCCATGCGGGGAGCTGGTACACCGATGACGGTGAGCTTACTGGTAGAGGATATGCTTGTAAGGAGTCTAGAGGACGAAAGAGTGTACGGAAGCCGGTTATTAGAAACCATGCTGCTCGCTTGTTTAATTATGACGCGATAAGCTGTTTAGTTCGCGAAACCGGATATTATCACTGCGGGGAACGTGATTACAGCGAGTTAATTGACCGAGTGTGACTGTAGCGGCCGTGGAATTCAGTTGAATCTGGATGTGAATTGCCTCTCAGTTTCGAACATGATCAGCCGTCGCCTCCCGTTGGTTGAATGCGTTGTGAATTACACCTGATGCCTATTTCAGTCCTCTTCCCCATCTTTCCCTGTGCTCCTCTCTCGAGCACGCGAAAGCTACGGGCAAAATGGGACTGAATGAAGAACACTCAACTACAGTAGCCAAAATTGTGGGTAGCCCAACGTGTTTTTTCTGGAACTTATTCGAGGTCAAGAAAATCTTGGTTTTGTCGTGGGCTAGTAACGTTCGGGCTGTTGGCTGTGAATGTCGACCACTGGTCGTATGGAGTGTCACCGGGCGTGTTCAGAGTGGGCGGTTGAGTGAGCATTAGGGTGTAATCGATGTATTGTTCTGATTTGCTGTGATGTGATGCGATGCGATATGATGTGATGTGCTGTGATACTATGTGATGCGGTGTGATGCGGTGCGATGTGCTGTGATGTGATGCGGTGTGCTGTGGTGTGATGCGGTGTGCTGTGGTGTGATGCGGTGTGATGCGGTGTGATGTTGTGTGACAACAGCGGAGGAGCTGGGCGAGGAGATGGAGGCGTGGCTGGCGGCCTCGGGAGTGTCGCCTGACGCCACCGTGCGCGCCGTGATTGCCCCGTGAGTCACCCGGAGGCGGAAGGGGGAAAAGGGTGGGAGGGGGAGAGGGGGGATGGATAAGGGGGGGAGGGAGGGAGGTGCAGGGGGGGAGGGGGAAGGGGACGTATGGGGAGTGGCCATGTGAAGCGGGATGGCATGTGAGACGGATGGCATGTAAATCCACACACACCAAACCCGCTTTCACCCTCGCTCTCCTCTTTCCCCGCCCTGCCCAACCTCCCTCTCCCATCCGGACCACCCCCCTCGTCGTTGTCGCTTGCTCTGCCGTCTCAGTCTAAGAGTTTCGACTTGACTCAAAGGGTTCTGTGTTATTTACTTCTGAATCACCCGGTCGTGGCCTTTGCGAGTGTTGACTGGGAAGAAAAAGGCATTTGTATCCTTTTCCTTGTCGCTTGAAAAATGCATTCTTCCTTGCTCAAGATTCTGATTATGTGTCTGCACTGCACACTTCCTCATGCGGTGTCTCTCCAGCCATGCAGGCTTTCGTTACTCAGGCCGATGTGCGGCCTATGCCTTCGCGCACATGCATGCACCATCCATGTGAGTATGCCATTCCAAAGATTCGCCTGTTTTTGGCTGCTGGTTCATATTCTGAACTTGCCTTTTCTACCCTCGCTCCCTCTCCTTCTCTCACCTCCCGTTCCCCCCCACCCCCCCCTCAATCCTTTTCTTCTTTTAACCTGTCAATGCCCTCCCTCTGTCTCGCCCCCCCGTCTCTTCTTCTCATGGTCCGTCCCACCACCATACATGACACTTTTGAAATGATCGCATAAGTCTCTCCCTCCTCATCTCTCTTTCATCCCCATCAGCCGTTGCGTCTTCCCCTGCTAGGTCCATCCCACCACCACTACACGGATTATTCAAACCTTTTTATCACTCCCCTTACGCTCCTTCCCTTTCATCCCCACCAGTCGTCGCATCTTCCTGCTGGGCCCGTCTCACCACCACTACACACGCAAGTGTGTGCTGCCTCGCTCCACCTCCTTCCACACACCTCTCGGCCCCCTACCTATTGACATGCAAGGTATTGCCACTGTTTTACCCGTTAATTACCCATTGTGTGACCCTTGTTTATCCCCTTATTTGCACATTATGTGACCCCTTTTTACCCTTTTTCCCTCATTATGTGTGTTTTTTTCTGGATTACCCATTATCTACCCATCATGCGCCTACTCCCTCTCATTGGTGGAGGAGCTGAAGGCCACAGGCGAGTTTAAGGAGATGGGGCGGCATTAGAGTCTTCTCAGGGCGTATTCCATGTTCGTGACAGGGCAACTGTTCATCGCACTGTTGGTGGCATGCGCATTTTCCGGCCCACTGAGTTTTTGGGATCAGTTGCCACCAACTCGACGTGAACAGTTGCCCTGCCACGAACGTGGAATACGCCCTCAAACACACCACTTTCTTATCCGCCCCGTATCCACCCACCTGCCACCAAACCATCTTGCTCCTATTCTTTCACAGTGGTGGAGGAGCTGAAGGCAACGGACGAGTTTGAGGAGATGGGGCGACATGTGGACGAGGCAGAGCACTCGCTCGAGATGCACGCTCCCTTCCTCGCCCACATGTGCAAAGAGTGAGTCAACGCCAGTCAACACTGGTCGATGCAAGTCAATGCGAGTGACTTGAGACAACTCAAGTCAACCTGAGGGATTTCAAGGCAAAGGCGGTTACTAATTCGTCACGCATATCTCTGTGGATAAGGGCGTGCAGCACGCCCTAAGAGAAGCATGTCCCTGATGAGAGAGTGTCGTTGCATCGTTCTCATGACCCCACCTCTTGTCCCTTTATCCAACCCCTCTCAACCCCTCTACACCCCTCGTCACAGTCACAATGTGTCGCTGGTGCCAATAATGGTGGGATCGCTGGATGCAGCAGCAGAGGCCCGATACGGCAGCATTTTGTCCCGGTGAGTCCAGGCATGCTTGCTGCTGATGCTGCAGCAGCCGCCACAGCACTTGTAGCTGCGGACGCCATGCCATGGTAGTAGTGCCTCCTCGACACCTCAAAGCTCTTCCGCACAGCTCTTCAACTTCCCCCCCCCTCCTTATCCCTCCCTTGCTGTGCACCACCCTCCCAACCCCCGCAGATACTTCTCAGATTCTTCCAACTTCTTCTCGATCTCTTCTGACTTCTGCCACTGGGGCTCCAGGTGCGACTACAGTATGTTTCTGTGCGGTTCCATGCAGTTCTGCATGGTTTTGTGCGGTGTGTAGGTTTGCAGTGCTGCATTAGGTTCTCTTCGTGTTGTAACGCGGTGTGCAGGTGGCATGGACTGATACACAAGCCACCACAATTTCCTAAACTCTCCCTCCCGTCCCACCTATCTGCTCTGCCAGTTGACTTAAGGTCTATTGTTAAGGAGAAGTCTTCCCTCTTTCCCCTTTCCCGCTTTCCCCCTTTACCCGTTTTCCACAATGCACCCCTCCTTCCCCATGTTCCCCTCTTCAGGTTTTTATTTACACCTTATGACAAGGCACATGGCCCCATCCACAGGGCGATTGAGGCCATGAACCGCGAAAGCACTACCTTTTACTGTTGGGTCGACTCAAAGGTCCTCATCTATCCCCCTCCCACCCCACCCTCGTTCTCCCCCCCCCCCACATCTTCAGGTTCCGCTTCACGCCATACGACAAGGCGCACGGCCCCATCCACAAGGCTATAGAGGCCATGGACCGCGAGGGCATGGCGGCCATTGAGGGGGGAGGGGCCAAGGCCTTTCGTGACTATATCGAGCGCACGGGGAACACTGTGTGTGGGAGGCACCCCATTGGTGTGCTGCTGCAGGTGTGGAGGGAGAGGGGTTGGATGGGGTGGAAGGTTGCTGGGCTGGATGGAAGGGTGGAAGGAGGTGGATTGGGCTGGGTCGACGGATGTTGGGCTGGGTCGACGGATCTTGGGCTGGGTCAAGGGGTGTTGTGTGATAAGGGCTGGGTGGCAAGGATTTGGGCTGTCGTGGAGCGATTGGGTTGTTCATAGCAAGAGGGATTGAAGGTTGGCTGGGGAGTGAGGAGGGGAGTGGGGGCGAGAGGAGGGGAGGACGTGGCACCAGTGCATTAGAGAGCCTGCTTTACAGTCCAACACCATATGACTCCTCATATGACCCTTACTCCACTCTTTTCCCCTCCAAATTCCCAGTCTCCCGGTGTTTTCCCCTTCCGCTACTCATTCTCCCTTCTCCACACCACACTCCCCCCTCCTCTCCCCTTCACCCCCACAGATGGCGGAGCTATGTCCCTCGCCCCCATCCATCCGCTTTGTACAGTACGAGCAGTCCAGCCCCTGCCACTCCATGCGCGACTCTAGCGTCAGCTACGCCTCTGCCGTGCTCACACTCCCCCCCGCCTCCACCTAAGGGGTTGTTGCTCTGAGCTTCTGCCAGCATCGCTCATATGGCACCATCCAGTCCAGACACTGCCACTCCATGTGCCACCGAGTGTCAGCCATGCCTCCGCAGTGCTCACATTCACGCTTGACAATCCCTCCAACTGGTGGGTTGCTCCAGGCCTCTCAGCAGCATCTCTCACATCACTTCGCTCCACACAGCCCAGCCACTGGCATGCATGGACTCTGGCCTTTTCTCATACCCTTCCTCCGCCTGCCACTCAGTGAAATCCCACTCCACGTACCTGCTGAAAGCCACACTTGCTCTCGCCTTCTGGGCCTCTGTATAGTTATCGAACGACTGGCCCTTGATGCTGGATTGCAGTGTCAGCTACGCCTCTGCTGTTAATCTCCCTGTATAGTCATCATCCTTCCCAATGACCACTACTGTGCAGTTACATTCTGTCATCCCGTGTACAGTCCATAAAACGTATGGCTAGAATGATTTCTTCTGCTGATTCAGGCCCTGCAATATTGAATTCTGCCAGTAATTTAGCCACAATATTGGCAGTGGAAATGAGAAGTAGCAGCGCATTCTATGCTGATTTCAAATAAATAAATATAATGTTATATGCGATCACACAAAATTAGTTTCCACACAAACAGCTGAGCACACCAAGCATCAAACTATTCATAATTCGTCCACACGAACAGCCCGCGAAGGCCCAATTCGAATCCACCCAACCACTCCTTTATCCTCCACGAAAGAGAGGCAGGGCAAGGAGACGAGGTTAGGGTTTCAGGATGGTGGTACCCTAGAAGATGGCTGCGCGATGTACGATGGGCCCAGACAGGAACCTTTGATTCATCGGCGGCATTATGTACTCGTCACAGTCCACCTCGTTACTCCTCACGTGCCTTCTATCATGGACAAAATCCTCTCCTGGCCTCTGCATCATCGCAGGGCTCTGTTGGCGCGAGGAACCCTGCGACGCGTAGCCTCGTCGCACATTACACTCTGCGACAGGTTGCGATTCGCAAGAGCAGCAGCTGATCATGCCGTTGCAACTCCGGCAGATTTTCGAAGGAAACTGAGTACCGAAGTCAGGTGAAGGCGACGCGGTCCGCTGAAACTGACGAGAATTCCCGCGACCGGAGTAGTCACCCCAGGTGATTTGCGACGGAGCCTCCCATGCGACGCCCTCAAAGTTTTGCGCAAATCCTGCGTGCGCGCGTGCGCCGGCGCTTGTGTTCCGCGACTGCCGGTGTCCAATCCGCGTGTCCGTCATCATGTACAGCTTGCTGTCCACGTCAGCCCAGTCCTGCGCTGACTCAGACTCACAGAATCGAATCTCGGCCGTGACGTCATCGCGCTCTAAACTCGGCCCACATGAGGAATTGGCCGTGGGAAAAACAGCCTTCTTGCCGGGGGAGGTGAGGCGCCGCAGGCTCCGCGGCTTGAAGTGCGCGAGCGTCGCGAGGACCTTCGCTTTGAGAGACGAACCTTCGGACTGAGAAGACAACGGAGGGGTGCGACTCGAAGCGGCTGGGGTCGCAGAATCCGCGCTGTAATCGTCTTCGTCAAGGGCAGCGATCTGTAAAAAGCGGAGGATAAACAAAGCAGAATCTCACCGTGACGTTAGATCCGAGCGAGGAAACTGCAAGGAAAACATTTCTATATTGCACTGAATTCACGTGACACAGGCTTACATCGGCAAGGAAAGGATTGGCCGCTGTGGTGGGCGATGGTCGGGGAGGGAGCCTGTGTTCGCGCTGGCTGGTAACACTCGACACGGACGACGTTGGCGAAGGGAAGATGGACGGCGTTCTGCTGTGGCGACCCTCCCCACGATGTGGCGGCAACTCGATATTATGCTTCGCCGCGTAATCCGCTTGAGGGCGACCGCTGCCTTTCAGGTTACGGCTCCCGCTGTAAGTCTTGGATTTGTATAACGCGGGTTGATCACTGTCGTCTTCTCCGTCCTCGTTCCCAACCTCTCCGCCTCGGCCCGAACCAAAGCTGTTGTGTCGGCCCGAGCCGAAGCATTCGCGGGTGATGAAGCTAAAATCGAGGCTCTCCTCGCTGCGCGCGCTGCAGCAACCCGGCGACGACACACGCGTCGGTATTTCCAACGTGCCCGCGGCGCTGCCGTGTTCGTCCCGGTGATGAAACGACTCGTTCGAATCTCGCTGAAAGGGCCCGTCTCTCATGAGCGGGATCTGGCCGTCGCTTGCGGCGCCGTGGGGGCTTCGCGGGGGGAGATGCGGCGACACGCCGCGGGAGCGAGACGCATGGGAACCGTCCCTCGAAGGGGGCGTTAATGGCGGGCGCGCGGCGGTCGGTGCACGCTTCGGCGTGAGGAAATAGGTCTCCCCTGGCACGAGCGGAGTGTTCGGCGCGACGAGCGCTTCGAGCGATGAGAGGTTCATGTGGGGATATTCTGAGAGAACGGTCTGGGCTTTTAGTTGCTCGCTAGAGTCTGCCGGCTTGTCAAATAGACGGATGGATCCGTCAAGGAGCATGACGATGACGGACTCCTGCTCGACAGAGTTCGGCAGGCTGACTCGTGGCTTGCTGGAAAATCGCGCCGCCATGGCTCCGATTGAGGTCATGACTAGATGCGGTGGGGTTTCGATTTAAGACGATAGACGCAGCGTTGCCTCTGTGGCACTAATCCTCGGGGAGCCCTGGTCCTCGTGATCAATTCTGCTGTGAAAGGTAAGTGAGAGGGTAAGGAGTTCAAAGGTATTGTACGGTCATGGCTTCACTTAGCTCGACTGTTTCTCCAGCGACCTCGAAAACGCGTGACAGGCTGGAAACACGGAGGCGCAAGGATGATTTGATCATCCCACTTCTGACCAACCGCACCCGCTCCAGAACAGACAAAGCAGTGTGTTGGGGGGCCCAGCACGCGCCGAAACGAAACCCACAAGGATGATTCCAGCTGGTGCCTTTTTTTTTCCACGAGTTGAGTGTGTTCCACCATCTGTAGCCAGCAACTTCCCTTCCCAGCCAGATTTGTAGGGGGCATTGGACAGCTGTATTTTTGAATAGCACACTGTGATTTTTCCCTGAAACCGCCACGTTGGGGGACACATTACGCATTGAACTGGGAGGCACACCGTCGGCTTCCCCAAAAAACCGCGGATGTTAGTGTTTTGTTCGAATCCCTCTCATTCTGGCGCACCTCGCGGAGAATGACTATGGACTCGATGGAAGTCATCTGTCTGTACCCCCGCTTATTTTGCGCTGTCCTTGCCTAGCATCGCTCAGGGCGTGTCTGAAGTGAAACGTTGTCATCGACTCCTCGCCTTCTTCGCAGGCTGCAGCACTATTGCGGGCAGGCATTCTGCTCAAACATTGGTGACAGGCTTTTCAAGTCTTCTCTCGTGTCGTGTCCAATTATATGCCAGCGAGAAAGTTGCACAGCGACACGAAAAGGGACCAAATCAAGCTCGTTGCAACCGTTGTTCCTTCTGAACAATCATTCTTCGCTGTGCTGGCCATAAGTTTATACCAGGCCTGTCGCTTGCAGGGCGTTTGCCCTGCTGGACCTTGAATTCCAGGGCTGGGTTGCCCTTGAAAACTGAAATTGATGGGCTGAGAAAATTGTGGCCCTGATTCATTACAGGGCTGATTTCGGGCTTAGGTCTGGAGTGTTAAGGGTAGATTTTAGGCGAGCCCTGGAACAAAGTCTTTCGAACTTCCCCTCCCACTCCTCCCCCCCCCTCCCCCCCCAAACTCCTCCATTCCCCCTCCCCCCGTTTCTATTTTGATTGCATTCAAGCCTGTCAAATTTGGAGTTGCGTGGCTGGACCACAGATTCAACTCAACCAACAACTGGTACTTGTACCAATTACAACCTCGCTCCCATCCCATGACACACAGACAGTAGCATGAACCAACATGCAGCAGCAAAACACATCTCAGATCCCCGTCATGTTGTGCACCCTCAGGCCTGAATGGGCATAGCAAGCAGCAAAACACATCTCAGATCTTTGCTAAGAGTTGGAAGAGGAGGAAGTCTGTTACGCGTGCGTAGTGAATGACGCTAACTAGAATTTTTATTGCTAACTAGCTAATTTGATACTAGCGGAGTGCAGCTGTCAGCTTTGTGGTAGAACTGAGGCTGCAGAATTTTCCGCGGCAAACCTGATTTACAGGGAGGAATAAATTTCAGCCCTGAAGCCTTAAGGGCCGAGATTCGCCCCGACCCTGCTAAATACAGGGTCGTACATGCCGGGCCCCCTGATTTGTCCGGGGGGGCCAAAACGAAACGACAGCCCTGGTTTATACACATGATGCTCAGCTGCTGCGCGCGAATTTGCCCTTTACGCGCCAGAAAGTCTGCACCCGTGTATTTTGCGCCAGCTAGCTGCACCCATGATACAAGCACCCCAAGCAAGCTGTGTTGGCTATGAACCAATAGTAACCACATAAACCAAAGAATATCTGAAGAGACTGAAGTCAAAACGTCAACGAAGAGTTACAGTTTTTTTTATAAGCCCTTTTTTGCTAGGTGCGACGTTGACCAAATTTGCGAAATGACTAGAAACACTTAAATGCCCCCTTTACAAGGCAACCTTAGGTTAGTCAAACGAGCATCATGTGTACCCACAATTTATACCTGCATACACATCATCACCAACACAAAATGGTGCTCTGCGCTTCTTGGCATCGGATCGGAGCGGAGTTTTTCTGGAACCGTACAAAAGCCAACAGAGGGATGAATGTTCTGTTGGATGCTCGACAGAGTGCCACCGTCTAGGCTGTACAGTACTTACACCAGGCCAACATCCGCTGCAGCCAAGACGCTGTGGAACAGCTGCTGTGACCACAGGTACTCCTGATGCCTGTTTGAGCCCCTCCCGGTTGCCTTGTCAAGGGGGCATATAAGCTGTAACGAGGCATTTCGCTAAGTTTCGTCAATTCGCAGCTAGCTAAAAAGGATTCGCATGTGCTTATATACAAGATCTGTTACCATATTTGACTTCAGTCTATTCTGCTTGACTTCGGTCTGTTCGTTACTATTGGTTGATAACCACGCGTCGCGCTTGTAATGTAGGTGCATGAGGCTGGGGAAACAACCTCGGGTGCAGCGTATCCATCCGGCGCAAGGCAAATTCGCGTGCACGGGGTGAGCATCAGGTGTACCGCAACTCCAGCTTCGAGATGCTGCAACGCATCATAGCCCACTTGCTCATCGCCTTCAGAATTTATATCTGGAGAGGCAAACGCCAATCGGCCAAGAAGCGTCAGCGTATACACCTGATGCTCGTTAGAGCCTCTCCCGGTTGCCTTGTGAACTGGGTCTGTAATCTAAACATGCATTTTGCGGGGCATTCGTGGATTTCGTCAGGCGTCCAGCGTGCTTCAAAACTGCACATGGTAACCACCCAGTTTGTCTGTGTCGCAACAGTAAGGGATTGCAGCACTTGTCCTTGTTGTGTGTTTAGGGTTACTAAACGAATGCATCAGTACCGAAACAAGCATGCACAACAATTGTTCTTCGTAGTACAAAACAATCAAAACACAAACACCTTCCAATCAACATCCTCCACCTGGCCCATCATCTCCAGTCAACACACAAAACGAAACACGCACAAATGGGCACAAGGAGTGAACACTTGGGCTCTCAGCAAAATGCCTTCGACACCTTGCGAAGTCTGCTCCACCCCCCCCTCACAGACGCATCCACTCAGCCGCGTCCACATACCCGTCCATCACGGCGCCCACACCGGCGTCAAACAACTCCTGACGGCGAGACGGACGAGTCATCCAGCCGGGCAGCACACGGCCGTGCGGACGAGGGGTCTCGGGCGTGGGAATTGCGCCCGGGGAGGGTACGGGCTGAGGCGCCACGTTGAGGTTGAATGGCGGGCTCGCCCGCTCCATCCGCGCGATTACGATGGGGTTGCGGATATCGAACAGATGGCACAGATCGCGCGGCGTGATGCGGGTGGCCCATGCATATCCGATGAGCATCTCGCATGCCGCCCGTGCAGTGCGCCGCGCTTCGCGGCACACTGGGTCGGCGTCGTCGTAGACGGCTTGCATGGTCGTCGGCGCGTGCCAGAGCTCCACCTCTAGGCCCGCCTCCGGCTCAGTCGTGGGCTGTCCCACAGCGCCCTCGGCGCACGTTGGCTCGCCGTCGTCGATGGCGACGTACTCTGCGGCCGTCATCGCCGTATTCCCGAGGGCGAGCCCGCTAATAAGCGTCCCGCCATCGTCGATGTCGTCGTCGAGCTCGATGTCGGGGTAGACGGCGGGGGAGGGCTCATCGTCGTGTACCTGCGTCAGCTCCAGGGACCACGAGAGCGGCAGACACCCCGTGCGCCACCAGCACCGTTAATGGTGCGCGCGCCGACCGAGGTCCACGCGTCCGACAGCCACGTGAGGACATCGCGCAAGTTCGGGCGGAAACGCGCGACGGCGGAAGTCGCGCCGTCGCCGTTCCACAAAGCCGAGAAGGCTCGCAGCCAATGCTGTCGGTAGCGGGCCTTTACGGTGGCTATGATGCCTTGATTGAGCGGCTGTGTGAATGCGGTGGTATTCGGCGGCAGGAAGACGAGCCGCACGTTGCTCATGCAGGTCGTCCGCATGCCGCAGACGATCTCGCTCCATGCGAGCTCAGAGCGGAGCATGTGGCTGCTCGCGTTGTCGAGCAGCAACACGATCTTGCGACCTTCGGCGTACATCGCTGCATTGAGCTGCGATATGAAATGTGTGAATAACTGCAGGGACGAGAAGGGAGGGGAAGGCGGAACGTACATGGGAACATTGTAAGCACAAACACATTCCATACAGATTTGATATTACGCGTAATTTGTCCGCAGCAACAAGAACGGACGACACAAAAAAACACGACGAGCTTACCGGCGAGGTCATCCAGCCTTTCGCCTTGTGCCGCCAGTAGCAAAGGGATTCAGGGTCATAATCCGGACGAAAGTCATGCGGCCGCTTCGCCTTACTGATCATGAGCGGTCGGAATACGTGGCTCCCGTCAGCATTCACGAGGAATGCCACGGTGAGCCGCTCCTTCGATACTTTGCGGCCGGGAATGTGGCCGTTGCTGTAAGTGCGCCGAGGGAGGACTGACAGCCAGAGCGCCGTCTCATCGAGGTTGAAAGTGTCCCGCGGGGTGACACCGAGATGCGTGAGGAGTTGCGGCAGCTTCTCACGTGCGTGGCGCACGGCGGCCATGTCCGCGCTAGCCGCCTTGCCTTGTGCTGCACGGCACCTCACTCCCTGGCGCCTCAAAGCACGGCGCACCCAGCCGATGGAGCAGCGGAATGAGGGCGGAATGCCCATGTTCCGGGACATCGTCGCGACATGGTCGTGGATGGTCTGCAGCGTCAGAGGCACGCCAGCGGGCCCTGCGTTTGCGATCCACCGCGCCATGGCCTGCTCCAGCTCAGGCCATGCGCCACCTCGACGGCGCACTTGGTTGTTGCCGGTTGCCGTGACAGCCCATCGCTCGGCGAGCTTCAATATGCGGCCGACAGTGGAGCACCACCTCGCCAGGTCAACATGACGCAGGCGGGGGTTGTCGACGTGGTGCGCGCAAATAGCGCGCTTGATATGGAGCGGGAGCTGCTCCCGTCGATTAAAGCGGGGCATTGTGAGCGGCTGGGGTGTGAGAGAATGCTGACTTAGTGAATGCTGTTGTTCGATTTTTATCGTCACAGGTCGGGCGTGCTGGGCAAAGCTGGGGCCTGTTCTTTGTTGCATGTCACATTTGTGTGGTTGGTGTTCGTTCCATGCACATGGCTTGCATTTTCGATCATGTGGTTTGGTAACCACACCCTCGAATGTCTGACGTGGGGTGGGCGAAGCACGCCTGGCTGGTAATGCGCTTGTACCTTGCAAGTCCCGAATTACACGTGGCAGCGTGTATCTAACCAAATGCCTGTTACACGCACGATGATCCTTGCTTAGATGGCGGCCTAGATGGGCGAATGCGTTCACGAAACCATAGTTGTTTCGTCCAGTCATTTTGCCTCTCCGACTCCTGGCCTAGAAACAAGGCAACAGTGGGTCGGCATGGCTTGTTCGGGACTGCACGTGCATTGATGGCCGAGTCGCGTGTACTGTTGCCAGCCACCCATGTGCTTATACTGTGGGAGCAGCAAGCAGGGGTTTCCAGCTCCGGGGCAGCGTTTCCATCCGGTGCATGGCAATTTCGCGTGCACTGGTCGGGCATCATGTGTATCAACCAGCATCAAGCTAGCACATAAACTCCGCTTCCTCCTCTTCGACAGGGCCAGAACACCATCTATTCACCCCGACCTAAGATTCTCCTGGCTCTTTAAGTCCATATAAATCCATCGCATAGAGCGTCTCCCCAGACAGCTGGCGGTTGTCCGCGAGGACAAGGAATAACGTGTGTTCCATGTGCTCCGTTGCGGATGCTGGCCACCTCGGCCATGTTTCTAGACTGTTCTATGGATTAATCTTTGTACATTGATTAAGATCAATATATAACCAGGCCAACATCCAATAGACACCATAAAAACATTTTGGATCGTACGTACCACAGACTGGTCCAGTGGTCGGTGAGCTGACTGACTGGTAAAGGTAAAGGTTTTAGGGGAAACCCCCTTTGGTATTACCCCGGCTGTCGATCATAATCCGCGAGCTCACTGACAGGATGGCCCCTATGGCCTCTGTGGTTTATGTATGTACAGTGGATGCTCACCTTATTCCGTGTCCAAAGGTCATCCCATTCAGAAAAACAGTCACCCGCGAACGTTTTTGCCCGTGACTAAATTGAACATACGTCGTAGATGTTAACAGGAATGGAGTGTTGGCCCCGCCCTCGCTTGGGCAACGCCGACGACTTGGTCGGATGCACGGGAGTAGCAGCCGACTGTTCACAGTGGGATAGCTGCTCGACAGGTTACGTCGAGCTGCAGCGGACCGCTGTGGTGTTGCTGTTGACCAAGGAGCTCGATAGCTGCAACTGACTGGTCTGTGCGACGGGTGGGCAGTCCGGGAGGTCGACGAAGCAGTCCGTCGACCTGTTGTTCGACCGGGAGGTCGACACAGCATTTTTGGTCGATGGAAGGGGTCCGTTGACCAGGGGGTAGCTCGACGGGAGTTATGGTCGACCAGGAGCGCATGGTGGTCGACCAGAGGGACCGAGTGGTCGACCGGAGGCACCTGGGGGTCGACCAGGTCGACCGGGTAACCTGCTCGACGAGTTCTACGGAGGCTCGCGAACGTCGTCGAGATCGCAATGGCGCAGACGACTTTAGGCTGGTATCCCGAAGTCGATGTGGCTCGTCAGGCGCAGACATCAGTCGACGGATGCCCAACGAGGCAAGTCGGGCCAATCGTCTGCGCACACCTACGAGCGCGCGCACTGCTGCGTTCTACGGGGCACGCCGTCGACCTGCTTTGTTGGCAGGTCGCCCTTCTGCAGTGCTGGCGCGGCTCCTCTACGCAATGCTGGTAGGCGGTCGACCGAGCTGAGCTGGCGGTCGACCAGGCTAGCTGCAGGGTTGCTAGGTGCCTGATGTAGTCATTGTTGTGATTGCTTCTTAAATTATTCTGGAATTCTCAATTTTGCTAGTGAAAACTCTTGCCAATTTCTCCCTTGAATGTGCAAGCACTAAGGAACCAAGCAAAGCTACGATCAGCTCTAGCAGTTCGTGCCAACCCTGTAGTCCAGCTCACTACCGTTGTAGAGTGTATCTCTGCATGGTGCGGTGAGCGTGGATCGATCACGCGACCTTCAGATAGGAGCCGACTTTTGCACCTACGAAGTCGTTCGTAGGCCGGCAGCAGCGATAGTCGCCATGGTCGACCCCGTGGTTGATGCGGGTGTAACGGACACATTGGAGGCACGTTTGGCTGACGCGAGGAGACACCACGCGGATGGCGAGTACGGGACGATCCCCTTGGTGATCGCCGAGTTGGGCATCCGGTCGCAGTGGGCGACGGAACACCCTTCCCGTCCTACTTCTCCTCGACCGGTGCACAACGAAGGTGGCGTCGACGACGAGGTCGACGGTGGTGCACGAGTCAGCGGCAGCGAAGGCACGAGGCAGAGAGGAGTGATCAAGGTCGACGGCGGTGTCGACGGACTCTAGGCGCGAGTGCACCGGTCGACGGCGGCTGCAGGCAGCTCGCACGCCGACGTCGATGTTCGACGTCGCTCTCCTCTACGAAGTGGTGGCGGGCTCTCGGCGACGACGCATGTGACGGCGGGCGGGATTGCACCGGCGTACGACTTCTTCAAGTTTTTGCCGGATCGAATCACCGTCGCTCCGCTGCAAGGTCGACGGGACCTCATCACCTGGAGGGAGTCGATCGAACCTCAGCTGGAGGTCGCCGGGCTGAAGGGCTTCGCCGACGGCACCGTGCCAATTCCGCCCGAGGAGGATGTCGGGCTGCGCGGGGAGTTTAGTTCTGCTCACCTGCTCACCTTCATGGTCATCTCGAGGTGCTGCTCGCCAGTGGTGCAGCTGGCGCTCAGGAGCTGTCGAGAGCGACTGGATGCTGGTCACCAGGCATGGCGCTTCATCATATCGACGTTCCAGGTCAGGGACGACCTATACATCGGACAGCTAGAGGAGAAGATGACTCGCATTCGGATGGGCGAGCGGGATTCGGCGACGGATTACTGCAACCGTGCTCGACGGATCCTGGCTGAGATGCGAATGGCGGGCGCCGAATACTCGACGGCGTTCTACATCACCCACATCGTCAAGGGCTTGCCGCGCAGCTACAATCTCATGAAAAGGATGATGATGGTGCCCGGCACACGTGAGTCCGTCAACGAGGACTCCATCACCAACTACATTCTTGAAGATGAGGCGATGCAGGAGGCCGAACAGCCCACAGAGCTCCTTCCGCAGGCGAACTACGTTGCATCGACGAAGCTGAATCAGCAGCAAGGGTCGACGAGGTGGTGGTCGACGGCGGGAGTGCTGGATCTGCGGCAACCCCGACCATCTATCCTTCGAGTGCCCCGACCGCGATGACAGCGACGAGGACGACAACAAGGGAGGCCGTGGTCGATCGGCCAGTCGTCGCCCCCGTCGAGATGAGAAGCCGCGCAAGGAGAAACAAGCGTCGAAGAAGACGTCGTTGACGAAGGACGTCGATAGCTTCAGCGGCAAGAGCCGAGGCGACGGGGAGGCGTCGTGCTCGATGGTCGGCGTGGTGGAGCCGACGGTCTCGCTGGCGCCGGAGGCCGGCGAGGACTTCCAGGCAGTGGCGGCAGCTGTTCAGGCCAACCCGATGGCGGTGTTGCTCGATAGCGGGTGCTCCCACCACCTGATGGGGACGAAGTCGGTCTTCGTCGACATGGGGCCGAGCGACGGGGTGAAGCACGTGCGTGGGTTCAACGGGGCATTGCAGCCTGTCGAGGGTCGCGGAACCGTCGCTCTGCAAGGGGAGGCCGGGAAGCGGGTGCTCATCCCCGACGTGCTCTACGTTACGGGCGTTCAGGCGAACCTGCTGTCAGCCGGCCAACTGAAGGAGAGCAGAGTGCAGCTGCAGGGTGACGACGACGAGATGCTGCTCGTTGCTACGACCGGGGCGGTGCTCGGTCGAGCACGCTACACCGGACGAGTCCTCTGCACCGACCTTCGCCCCTGCTCGACGCAGTCGCCGCCGACCGGGGTGGTGGCTCTGCGGACGATCGTCTCAGCGTTAAAGGCGACCCCTGATCGGCTGCATGCGAGGCTCGCGCACGTCGGCGTCGACACGATGAAGAGCTCGGCAAAGCATGGAGTTGCTGTTGGGCTCGACATCACGCCGTCGACCGGAGCAGACCCGCCGTGTGTCTCGTGCGTCGGAGGAAAGCTGGCGTGGCACACCTTCCCCGCCAAGGGCTCGGACGCAGCGGAGGCGCTGGCTGTCATGCACATTGACTTGTGCGGGCCATTTCGGGTGGCTGCCAAGGATGGCAGCTTGTACTTCCTACTGCTGAAGGATCGCCATACTCGATTCGTGTGGGCAATGCCGGTCGCTAAGAAGAGCGATGTGCTGCGGGAGTTCGAGAAGTGGCTAGTGCTTGTGGAACGACAGACGAAGAAGTCGCTCCTGTCGCTTCGCTCCGATCGAGGAGGGGAATTCCTCGGGAAGGCGTTCACCGACTTCGTCGACGGGAAGGGCATCGTCCACGACCTGACGTGCCCCTACACTCCGCAGCAGAATGGCATGGCTGAGCGGGAGATGCGCACGGTCGTCGAGTCCGTGCGGACGATGCTGCTGCACATGGGCGTGCAGCATCACTGGTGGCACCTTGCTCTACGACAAGCGGTCTGGGTGCGCAACTGCTTGGAGCGGTCGACGACGCCGCCGGGAACGACTCCGTACCAGCTGCTGACCGGGCAGAGGCCCGACCTTGCGCTAGCGCGGGTGTGGGGCTGCATGGTGCAGTTCATGGTTCCCGAGCAGCAGCGCGGTGGGAAGCTGGCGCCGAAGGCTTGTTGGGGGCTTCACCTGGGTGTGTCGCCGGAGAGCAAGGGCTGGGAGGTGCTCGACCTGACCGACAACAAGGTGGTCACGTCGGTCGAGGTGATCTTCTACGAGACGCTGTCGCTGGAGGTGTGGAAGGCGAAGTATGGGCCGGCGTCGGAGCGGCCGCAGGCGCACCCGCCGACGGCCACCTCGACGGCAACGGTTCCGTTGCTCCCCGAAGTCGATGAACCCGGTGATGAGGATGTTTTGGAGGTTCTTTCCCCTCCCCCTGTCTTTGCTCCTCCGTTCCCCGTCGCAGATCGGCCTGGGTCGGCACTTGTGTCGACCACCGACGATGAGGGGAGCCTTGAGGCGTCGCCTGTGGCGCCGGCCCATGGCATCCCCGGCGGTCGACAAGGCGCCAAGCTCGTCGACCAGGATGGGAAGCCGTCGACGCCAGGGGAGCAGCCAGGGGAGCCGGTCGAACAGGAGGCTATAGCAGCGGTGCAGCGGACAAGGGAGCAGTGTCAGTAGAGCTACACTGTGAGATCCCCGATCGATCCTAGGGGGGGTTACAGGCGCGTTTGCCTGGGGGGTTATGGGCGCACTGACCCGCTACTGAAACAAGCCCTTTTATCCCAATGGTCTATTGGTTGGGATTCTGACATGGTATCAGAGCGGTCTCGGGTTCGAATCCCGGTGTATGCACATGTTGGCCGTTGCCACTGTGCTCAGTCTTGGGCCTCCCAGTGTGGGGGGGTGTCAGTAGAGCTACACTGTGAGATTCCCGATCGATCCTAGGGGGGGTTACAGGCGCGTTTGCCTGGGGGGTTATGGGCGCACTGACCCGCTACTGAAACAAGCCCTTTTATCCCAATGGTCTAGTGGTTGGGATTCTGACAAGCAGCAGCCGGGGCGGTCGACAGGGGAGCTGTCGAAGTCAACAGCGGGCGAGCAGCCGGTCGACGGGTCGAAGCAGCTGGTCGACGGGTCGAAGCAGCTGGTCGACGACGAGGATGTCGATGAGGAAGGGGAGCAGTCGGCGGGTGAGGAGTCCACCGACAGCGACGTGGTGGAAGTGCCGATCAGGAAGCCTGAGCTGCGACGCACAGGTCGAGCTCGACGGCCACCGAAGCGGTTGAGCCTCCACGCCTGCCTACCGCCAGCCGCCTTCACCACGGTGTTCGATGAGGTCGACGACGACCTGTTGTATGACGACGCCGAGGAGGATGAAGACCTGCCGGAGCTCGACCCTGACGTGCACGCCGACCCCGAACACCGCTGGGACATTGCCACGATGACGGTGAAAGAGGCGCTGTTGAGCTGGAAGGGCGAGGTGGTGAAGGCCGCCATGGAAGAAGAGATCCGTTGTCTCATCGGCATGGGGACTTGGGAGCTGGTCGAACGCCCACGCGGGGTGAACATCATGAAGAACCGGTGGGTGCTGACGACCAAGTACCGCATCGACGACACCGTTGAGCGTGAGAAGGCGAGGCTGGTCGTGAAGGGCTTCACGCAGGTGTACGGTGCCGACTACGACGAGACGTACTCGCCGGTGAGCAGCTACGTCACGCTGAGAATCTTTCTCAGCATCGTCGCCATTCTGGACCTCAACCTGATGCAGCTCGACATGAAGAACGCTTTCCTGCAGAGCAAGCTCGACAGGGTGCTCTACATGTACCAGCCGGACTACTTCGACGACGGGACTGGCCGGGTGTGCAAGCTGCTGAAGAGCCTCTACGGGCTAAAGCAGTCGCCGCTACTGTGGTACAGGGCTCTCGACAGTGTGCTGCTGGGTGCTGGCTGGAAGAAGAGCCAGGTCGACGAGACGCTCTACTTCAAGGCCAGCGACGACAGAATGACCTGCTGGGTGCTGGTCTACGTCGACGACCTTCTCGCCGCGAGCAGCAGCACCGCGATGCTGAAGGAGCTGAAAGAGCTGCTAGAGGCCGCCTTCGAGCTACGTGAGATCTCACCAGTGGTGAAGTACCTTGGACTGGAGATCTTGCGCGACAGGCCGGCCAGGAAGCTGTGGCTGCACCAGCAGGGCTACGCCGACAAGCTGCGCAGGCGCTTCATCGACGAGGAGCAGGGCGGTCGAGTCTCGAAGACGCCAGTCTCGGTTGACGCCTACGCTCAGCTGACGTTCCACGACGAGGAGGCTCAAGAGCGCGAGGAGGAGTACCGGCAGAAGGTCGGCTCGCTGCAGTTCGCGGCGACGACGACCAGGCCGGACATCGCGTTCGCCTGCAGCAAGCTGGGGAGCGGCCTCACGGTGAGGAGCGACCAGCATTGGCGCGAGGTCGACCGCTGTCTCGCCTACCTCGCCGACACCCGCAACACTGCCCTGGAGTTTGGCGGTAGACCAGAATCGTTGGAGCTGATCAGCTACGTCGATGCCGACGACGCGGGCGACAAGCAGAACCGGACGAGCACGGGAGGCTACGTGTTCGTCTACGGAGAGGCCGCAGTCTCTTGGTCGAGCTCGCGCATCAAGTGCGCGACATTGTCATTGACCGAGTCAGAGTACGTGGCGGCAACGGACGCCGGCAAGGAGGGGCGTCGACTTCGCTTCCTCCTTGCGGAATTCAAGCTGCTCGACGCTGGGAAGCCGACCATCCTCCGCGTCGACAACAAGTCGGCAATCACGGTTGCTGAGGGCTTGGGGATGACGGGCAACCTCAAGCATATGGAGCGACGCTACGCCTGGCTGCAGCACATGGTGAGGCGCGGGAAATTTGTGCTGAACTACATCCCTACCACCGAGCAGCCGACGGACTTCCTGACGAAGGCGCTGCATTTTCCGGCTTTCAACCGGTGCTCTGTCGCCATCGGCCAAGTTCGCCTGGTCGACGTCGGCGACGGCGACGACGAGGTGCAGCAGTAGGTGCCGTGCCCTTCTGCACGGCTGGTGCGGTGACGGCGTGCTGTGTGTGGGGTGCATGCCGAGGACGAGTTTTCTTCGTGGAGTACTGCCGTGTGGGCTGGAGGCCCAAGCGTGAGCGCGGCAGGGGAGTGTTAACAGGAATGGAGTGTTGGCCCCGCCCTCGCTTGGGCAACGCCGACGAATTGGTCGGATGCACGGGAGTAGCAGCCGACCGTTCACAGCAGGATAGCTGCTCGACGGGTTACGTCGAGCTGCAGCGGACCGCTGTGGTGTTGCTGTCGACCAAGGAGCTCGACAGCTGCAACTGACTGGTCTGTGCGACGGGTGGGCCGTTCGGGAGGTCGACGAAGCAGTCCGTCGACCTACAGCTCGACGGGGAGGTCTATGGAGCATCCCGTTGAACTGCAGCTCGACCGGGAGGTCTGGGGAGCATCCCGTCGACCTGCAGTTCGACTGAGAGGTCGACAGAGCAGTTCTGGTTGACGGAAGGGGTCCGTCGACCAGGGGGTAGCTCGACGGGAGTTGTGGTCGACCAGGAGCGCCTGGTGGTCGACCAGAGGGACCCAGGGGTCGACCATAGCACCAGGGGTCAACCAGGTCGACCGGGTAACCGTCTCGACGATTTCTGCGGAGGCTCGCGAACGTTGTCGAGATCGCGATGGCGCAGGCGACTTCCGGCTGGTATCCCGAAGTCGATGTGGCTCGTCAGGCGCAGACAACAGCCGACGGATGCCCAACGAGGCAAGTGTCAAACATTATACATGTTATGCTTGTGTAGGCTACAGTGGGTTAGCCTATAGGGGGTACACAATTCTAGGGTTTACTACTTGTACTCATTTCACTTCTAGTTCATTCATTCCTGTTCGCTTATTCTCACATGGTATAGAGCGGGTCCTTCTACGGACCGTTCTTTTTTGGGCCCACCGAAGCGCCCCCCGAGGCGCGATTTTTTTTTTAGCGACCCCTCGGGTCGTCATTTCCCCTGCGGCCCCGCCGCCTTCACTGACGCGGCCCCGCCGCCCTCTCTGACGGGGCCCCGCCGCCGGCCCTTACGCGGCCCCGTCGCCGGCTCTCACGCGACCCCGCAGCCGGCTCTGTCGCGGCCCCGCCCCGGCCTTTACGCGGCCCCGCCGCCTGCTCTCACGCGGCCCCGCCCCGGCTCCTTCGCGGCCCCGCCGCCTGCTCTCGTGCGGCCCCGCACCGGCTTCTACGCGACCCCGCCCCGGCTTTCACGCGGCCCCGCCGACGGCTTTGTCGCGGCCCCGCCCAGGCCCTTACGCGGCCCCGCCGCCTGCTCTCACGCGGCCCCGCCCCGGCTCCTTCGCGGCCCCGCCGCCTGCTCTCGCGCGGCCCCGCCCCGGCTTCTACGCGGCCCCGCCCCGGCTTTCACGCGGCCCCGCCGACGGCTCTGTCGCGGCCCCGCCCAGGCCCTTACGCGGCCCCGCCGCCTGCCCCCGTCGCGGCCCCACCCAGTCGCGGCTCCGCCCCATCCCGGCCCAGCCGCCCCGTCGCGGCCCGGTCGCCTCCTGACGGCCCCGCCGTCCCTTCGTGACGGCCCCGCCGTCCCTTCCTGACGGCCCCGCCGTCCCCTCCTGACGGCTCCTGCCGTCCCCTTCTACTGGCCCCGCAACTGCACCTGCTGGCCCCGCCGCTGCACCTACCGGCCCCCACCACCCCCCCCTTTTTTCCCGTCGCCCGTCGCGGCTCCTTCGGGGGCAGCAGAGGGGTGGCAGGTGTGTGGCCTCCCCTTCTTCTCCTCCTCCTTCATCTCCCACTGCAGCAGCCGAGCCGCTCACCTGCAGCAGCCGAGCCGCCCCACCGCCGAGCCGCCCTGCACCCGAGCCGCCCAGCAGCCGAGCAGCCCTGCCACCGAGCCGCCGGGTCGCTGAGCTGCTGAGCTGTAGTTGCTGCCGAGCCGCCCTGCCGCCGAGCCGCCGAGTCACCGAGCTGCTAAGCTGCAGTTGCTGCCGAGCCGCCTTGCCGCCGAGCCGCCCGAGTCGCCCGAGCCGCCGAGCCGCCGAGCTGCCGAGCCGCTGAGTCGCCGAGCCTACTCTTCCCACCACTGGTGAGCTCTTGCCCTGCTAGCACACTGCGCGTCGCCTGCTTGCCTGCCTGCCTGCCTTTTGGCTTGCCTGGCTGCCTGCCTTCCTGCTGCTAGTCCTGCTCCTGCTTCTACTTGCGGAGCCAGATGCAGCCCCAGCGACGCCTGCGTGAGTCCCTCACGCCCCAGCAGCTGCGTGAGTGGTACGCTGGTTGGGGCTGTAGGGGTGGCGACGCTACTCCTACTACCACTCCTGCTGCTTCTACTCGTGGTGGCGGCCAGATGCAGCTCCCGCGACCCTCTCGCGTGTCTCTCACGCCTTGCCAGCTTCGTGAGTGGTACGCTCAGAGTGGAGGGTCTCTCAGTGCTGTTCGCTGCTCTTACGTGATTCGCACTGGTACTCGGACTGGTCAGCCTTGTGGGACACACAGTCATACACAGTCCCGCTGCTTCGCCCGTCTGAGCGACGCCTGGCGTACCGTGTTTGGCGACGAGGCTGAGCTTCCCGACTGGGTGGAGTTGCTTAGGTAGAGGGTAGATATATATGCTCTTGACTATGATGCTATTCTCACTGCCATGTATGCATTGCCTACTAGTGCTGACCGTGCCGGTCACCTGTGCGTCCCGCCTGACCCAGGTATAGGACCTGCTGCTCTAGCTACTGGTGAGGCTACTGCTCTGGGTGCTAGTGAGTCTCCTGCTCCAGGTACAGGTGCGGCTGCTGCTCTAGGTGCTAGTGAGTCTGCTTCCTCAGGTGCGGGTGAGGCTGCGCTCTCAGGTACCGCGTTGGCTTCGGCCTCCCTCACCTTTACACTTGACTCTGGGGCTTCTCGCTCCTTCTTTCGGGACCGCACCACACTCACGCCGCTTGGTCGGCCGGTTGCAGTCTCCCTGGCTGACCCCTCTGGGGGTCCTGTCCTCGCTCACTTCTCCACTGTCCTCCCGTGTCCGGCTGCCCCCTCGGGCACCCTGTCTGGTCTGTACCTCCCCTCGTTCTCGACGAACTTGGTGAGTGGTGCAGACCTACAGGATGCGGGGGTTCACCAGTTCACTCCTGCGAGTCAGCGGGTGACCCACTGCACGGACGCACGCACAGGCCGGCACCTGGCCACGTTCTCGCGTCGGCCGGGGTCGAGCCTCTACACCCTGACCACTGAGTCTCCTCCTGTCCCCGCGTCCGGTCAGGTAGCAGCGTCGGGTCAGGTGTTTGCTGCTGCGTCCAGGTCTGGTCCTGAGTCTGCCCCCTGTTCGTGTCGCCTCCTGTCTCACGAGACTCTTCTGTGGCACCACCGTCTAGGCCACCCCTCCTTGCCCCGTCTTTGGGGCATGGCTTCCCGTGTCCTTGTCTCTGGTCTTCCCCAGTCTCTCCCTCCCCTTCCTTCGGGACCAGGACCTTCCTGTGTCCCCTGTGTCGAGGGGCGCCTCAGGGCTGCTCCTCACTCCTCCCAGTTTCCCCCGACAGAGGCTCCTCTGCAGACGCTTCACATGGACGTGTGGGGCCCGGCCCCCGTCCGTGGGCAGGGTCACGAGCGCTACTTCCTGTTGGTGGTTGACGACTACTCGCGTTACACCTCAGTCTTCCCCTTGCGCAGCAAGGGTGCTGTCACTGAGGTGCTGATCGACTGGATCCGCGAGGCTCGTCTCCAGCTCAGGAGGAGCTTCGGCTCGGACTTTCCTGTTCTGCGTCTGCACTCTGACCGAGGTGGGGAGTTCTCCTCTCGCCTTCTGCGAGACTACTGTCGTGCACAGGGGATCCGCCAGACCTTTACGCTTCCGGACTCTCCACAGCAAAATGGGATTGCTGAGCGCCGCATTGGCATGGTCATGGATGTCGCTCGTACGTCCATGATGCATGCGGCTGCCCCCCATTTTCTGTGGCCGTTTGCGGTTCGGTACGCGGCGCATCAGCTCAACCTTCACCCCAGGGTCTCTCGGCCCGCGATGTCCCCAGTGTTACTGTGGACGGGGAAGGTCGGCGATGCGTCTGCGTTCCGTGTCTGAGGATCTCGGGCGTTTGTCCGCGACTTGTCTGCGGACAAGCTGTCCCCCCGTGCTGCTCCCTGTGTCTTCCTTGGCTTCCCCCCTGACGCTCCAGGGTGGCAGTTCTACCACCCCTCCTCTCGTCGTGTTCTGTCCTCCCAGGACGTCACGTTCGACGAGTCAGTCCCCTTCTACCGCCTCTTCCCCTACCGTACTCCTTCCCTCCCCCCCCCACCGGACTTCCTGGTACCAGTTCCCCCCCCGGTAGACCCCCTCCCCCCTCAGGTTCCTGCCCCTTCAGGTGTGTCCCAGGTAGACACGGTCGAGCCAGTCGAGGTTGCTGCTGAGTCTGGTCCTGCTGCGGGTGCTGAGCCTGGGGGTGCTGCTGCTGGGGGTGCTGAGCCTGGGGGTGCTGAGCCTGGGGGTGCGAGGCCGGGGGGTGCTGAGTCTGGGGGTGCTGAGCCGGGGGGTGCTGAGCCGGAGGGTGCTACGTCAGGAGCTGCTGAGCCTGGGGGTGCTGGGCCTGGAGGTGCGGAGCCTGCGCCTGCTGGACCTGGGGGCTCTCCGGTTCTTCCGTCTCGGCGGGAGCCGCTCTCTCCACAGGAGCTGCGCGAGTGGTTTGCTCGCCGCTGGAGGCGTGCTGCTGGAGCTGGAGCTTCTTCGCCTGCTGAGGGTGCTGCCGGTCCCGGAGCTGCTGGGCCTGCGGGTCCTACTGGAGCTGGAGCTACTGAGCCTGGAGGTGCTGAGTCTGGAGCTGCTGAGCCTGGGGGTGCTACGTCTGGAGCTGCTGTGCCTGGGGGTGCTGAGTCTGGAGCTGCTGAGCCTGGGGTTTCTCCTGCTGCTGCGTCTCGCCGGGAGCCCCTCTCTCCACAGGAGCTGCGCAAGTGGTTTGCTCGCCGCTGGAGGAGTGCTGCTGGAGCTGGAGCTTCGTCGACCGTCGAGGGTGCTGGTGCTGCCGGTCCCGAAGCTGCTGGGCCTGCGGGTCCTACTGGAGCTGGAGCTTTTGAGGGTGTTGGTGCTGAGACGACTGCTGTCTGTCCTGGCGGTGGTTCTGCTGCTGGTGCTGCTGGAGGTCCTGCCGCTGGAGGTGTTGGTGGCGCTAGTGCTGTCGCTGAGGGTGCTGGTGCTGTCCCTGCTGAGTCTGGAGCTGCCGCGCGGCCTCGGCCGTACTTTGTTCCGCTCCTACAGCAGGTTCTTGGTCTTTCTCCTTCGGTAGAGTGTCCACAGCCTGTCCAGTCGCAGTCACTGTTGGAGCCTTCCTCTCCTCTGCCTGCTCCCTCTCCTTACACTGGTCCTACTGGAGGTCTTGCTGAGCGTCGTGAGCCTGCGTCTCGTCCCGCGTCGCCGGTTCGTGCTGCTCGCGCTAGTGGTCGCGGTTCGCGTCAGCGTCCTCCTCCTGTCCCTGGCACGCACTGGATGTCTCTGCGTCCGTCCACTGCTCCTCTGCGTGCCCCTTTGCCTTCTCCTCCTGAGTCCTCTCTTCCTGCGCTTGCCGACCCTGAGTCGGACTCTCTTCGCGCTGCCAGTCCTACTGTCACGCGTCTGCTTGCTACTGTCGTCACTGACCCCTCTTTTGAGTCCACTGCTGCGTCTGCTCTAGTCGCTGAGCTCGTTGACTTTGCTGCTCGCTGTCGTCTCGACTACGCTGCTAGTCTTGTTGCTGAGTCTGCGTCTGTCTGTCCTCCGTCCGTCGGGGGTGAGTGTGCTCTTGGCATGGACGTCCTAGAGGACAGGCAGGAGGAGTTACAGTGTCTAGCGGCTGCTTCACCTCATCTCGCGTCTGTACTGCTTGCCCCTGAGGGAGACCCGGATGCACTAGACATCCCGACTCCGCGTTCTTACGCGGAGGCCGTAGAGGGTCCCTACTCCTCTCAGTGGCAGGCAGCTATGGATGCAGAGATGGCTTCCTGGAAGTCCACAGGCACCTACGTTGACGCGGTTCCCCCTCCTGGGGCGAACATCGTCAGTGGCATGTGGATCTTCAGGGTGAAGCGGCCGCCGGGCTCTCCACCTGTCTTCAAGGCGCGGTACGTTGCTCGTGGCTTCAGTCAGCGGCAGGGAGTTGACTACTTTCAGACCTTCTCTCCCACCCCGAAGATGACCACTCTTCGGGTACTGCTGCACATAGCCGCTCAGCGCGACTACGAGCTTCACTCTCTCGACTTCATCACTGCGTTCCTGCAGGGTAGCCTGCACGAGGAGATCTGGCTGCGCCGTCCACCTGGCTTCACTGGGACTTTCCCTCCTGGCACCCAGTGGAGCCTCTGACGGCCAGTCTACGGACTCCGCCAGGCACCGCGTGAGTGGCACGACACACTGAGGACTACGCTTGCGGCTCTTGGGTTTGCTCCTTCTACTGCTGACCCGTCGCTGTTTCTGCGCACCGACACTTCACTGCCGCCGTTCCACATCCTCGTGTACGTCGACGACTTGGTCTTTGCCACAGCGGACACTACTGGACTCGCCTACGTAAAGTCCGAACTGCTGAAGAGACACACGTGCACAGACCTGGGTGAACTGCGCAGCTACCTTGGCTTGCAGATCACTCGGGACAGAGCACGCCGCACCATTACCTTGACTCAGTCACACATGGTGCAGCAGGTCCTTCAGCGCTTCGGCTTCACGTACTCCTCGCCTCAGGCCACTCCTCTGCCTACTCGCCACTCACTCTCAGCTCTGCCTTCGGATGAGTCCGTAGAGTCGAGTGGTCCGTATGCAGAGCTTGTTGGCTGCCTCATGTACCTGATGACCTGCACTCGACCTGACCTTGCATACCCTCTGAGCATCCTTGCACGCTATGTTGCTCCTGGGAGACACCGACCAGAGCACATGACTGCAGCGAAGAGGGTATTGCGCTACCTGTGCAGTACGTCGGGCATGGGGCTAGTGCTTGGAGGGCGCAGTCCAGTGGTCCTTACAGGCCACGCGGACGCTTCTTGGGCTGACGACCAGGCTACGCAGCGGTCGTCACATGGTTACACCTTCAGCCTTGGTTCCGGCTCTGTCTCGTGGCGGTCTACTCGCTCGTCTTCAGTTCTCGGCTCCAGTTGTGAGGCTGAGATCTACGCCGGGGCCATGGCTGCACAGGAGCTTCGCTGGCTCACCTACCTACTGACTGACCTTGGAGAGCCGCCTCGTTCTCCTCTAGTGCTGTACGTAGACAACAAGGCCATGCTGGTCTTGTGTCGAGAGCAGCGCTTGGAGCACAGAACGAAGCACATTGCTCTCTGCTACTTCCTTGCTCGTGAGCTGCAGCAGCGTGGTCAGTTGCGACTTGCGTACGTGGCCTCTGAGGCCAACACTGCTGATGTGTTCACCAAGGCACTCGCGCCTTGTGATCATCAGCGCTTTTGCACCCAGCTGGGTCTTGTGCCTGTCTTGCCTCACTTGCTCTCCTCTTGACTTTACTTGTACTGTGACATATATATATACCTGCTCTTGCTTGTCTAGTTTTATATATATGTCTGTACTCCTGCATGTGAACTGGCCTCTGGCCCTGCTCTTGTGCTCGGACTGTGTGGTGACTTTGTGATCCACCCTGAGCTTGCTTTGCTTTGCTTGACTGGTCTTGTGACCCCTTGTTCTCCCCCACTTTGCCTATGGGGGTGTGTCAAACATTATACAAGTCGTGCCAATCGTCTGCCCACACCAGCGAGCGCGCGCACTGCTGTGTTCTACGGGGCACGCCGTCGACCTGCTTTGTTGGCAGGTCGCCCTTCTGCAATGCTGGCGCGGCTCCTCTACGCAATGCTGGCAGGCGGTCGACCGAGCTGCGCTGGCGGTCGACCAGGCTAGCTGCAGGGTTGCTAGGTGCACTGATGTAGTTATTGTTGTCATTGCTTCTTGGATTATTCTGGAATTCCAACTTTTGTTTGTCGAAACTCTTGCCAATTTCTCCCGTGAATGTGCAAGCACTAAGGAACCAAGCAAAGCTACGATCACCTCTAAGAGTTCGTGCTAACCCCCGTAGTCTAGCTCACTACCGTTGTAGAGTGAATCTTCGCAGGCCCGTCGCGCACCCAATTTTCCACGCATTACAATAACCACCGTAGTTATGCTATATATTTTTCGCTCATGCCTTTGCTCATTGTACTCTTGCCTCGAGTGTGCAATTCTCGCTCGATCACTCAATCGCACACGTAACACTTGGTATTCAGAGCCTACGATCTTTTCTCGGACCGCACCCACACATTTGCTTCCCTACTATCTCTTTTTTTTTGGGGGGGGTGGGGGAGGGGGGGAGGTTGGGGGGTGGGGAGACATCTCTCAGCGAAACAAGCACTGACGCTCGAAGTGCTCTCTCGTAAGCACGCACGGCCACGACAGAGGCTCTCGCTGAGCTTGCCCGACACCCCTGCCATGGCCGAATTCACTTTCGCGGCACCGGCGTAGGAGCAACTCGACAATCGAAGATTCGGCGCTCGAAATTGCGACCCTCACGGCGGAACGCGACTCCGCTCGTCAGGAATCTGCGGTGAATGCTCCAGCACCACTACACGCACCTGCAAATGCACCCGCACAGTCGGAGGAGCCGATCGTCATCTCATCAAGCACACCGACACAAAAGGACAGCGTGGGACTACGCTCAGGTGCAGCCAGTGATGGCGCCGCTCAATCAATCCCTGGCATGGAGAGGAACAGGGCCGCACCAAGCCAGCGGGAGCCTCACGAAGCCCGTCGACATGTGGAGTTTGCAGCGGCAAGTGGCGACCACGCCATCATGGCACCAATGCCACTCAAGCCGCATCGCACGCCATGTTTCGACCCGAGCCAACGTGGAGGTCTAACGGTTCAATCGTGGGTCTTCACGATGAACGTCTTCTTCGACGCGAATTACGTCGAGTCGGACGCAGCGAAGATTCGCTATGCGGTCTCGCTGATGAGGGGCCCCGCCATAGACTGGTGGCGAGTCATCGTGACGCCGCCACGCGCCTACAAGCCGCCGTCGCAAGAGGAAGGGCCCATGAGTGCAGCCGTCACCTGGAGCTCATTCTGCGAAACCGCCCAGAACATTACGTGGGATGCGTGGTGCGCGGGGCTTCGGGCACGCTTCGAACTGTCAGATTTATATGACATAGCTAATGTAGGCTATAGTGGGGTAGCACATATGGGGTACAGCTTTCCAGGGTTTGTACTTTTACCCAAGTTTCCCTTAGTCATTTGATTCTCGTTCATTTTCTCATGGTATCAAGCAGGTTCCCCTGTGGGAACTGTTCCTAGGGCCCACCACCTTTTTTTTCCTGCCCGGAGCGCGCTCTACACTGCCCGAGTCGCGCTCCCCTCTCATGGCCCCGTCGCGCCGCCCTTTTGACCCTGTCGCGCCGCCTTTTCGGCCCCGTCGCGTCGCCCTCGCGGCCCCTTCACGTCGCGCCGCCCTAGCGGCTGCGTCGCGCCGCCCTCGCGGCCCCGATCCGCCGCCCTCGCGGCTCCGTCGCATCGCGCCGCCCTCGCGGCCCTTTCGCGCCGCCCTCGCGGCCCTTTCGTGCCGCCCTCGCAGCCTCATCAAGCCGCCCTCGCGACCCCCCCCCTCCAAGCCGCCCTAGCGGCCCCGTCGCCTACCCCTGCGGCCCCGGTGCCGCCCTTCCCTCCCTCGGCGCCGCCTCTGCTGGCACCGTCGCCTACCCCTGTGGCCCCGGAGCTGCCCTTCCCGGACCCGGCGCCGCCTCTAGTGGCCCCGACGCCGCTCCACCCGGCCCCGACGCCGCTCCACCCGGCCCCACCGCCTTCCCCACGCGGCCCCGCCGTCACCACCGAGCCGCCGGCGCCGCCGAGCTGCTGCCGAGCCGCCCGATCCACCCGAGCCGCCCGAGCCACCGCGCCACCTGAGCCGTCCGAGCCGCCGGGTAGCCGAGCCGCCGAGCTGCAGTTGTTGCCGAGCCGCCGTACCGCCCAGCCGCCCGAGCCGCCCGAGCCGCCGAGTTGCCGAGCCGCAGTTGCTGCCGAGCCGCCGTACCGCCGAGCCGCCCGAGCCGTCCGAGCCGTCGAGCCGCCCGAGCCGCCCTGTCCGGTAAGAGCAGCGCCTCTGTCACTGCACTGCCCTTACCCTACTGTTCGCGCTGCTAGTCTACTGCTGTCATGGCTACCCCTAGTGTCCTCGCTTTTGACGCTGAGGGTCGGGCCATTGAATTTGACGTCTGGGTAAATGACCTGCAGCTTTTCCTACAGTGCGATAGGGCAGACGGTCTCTCCCTCTTTGACCTCACCTCTGGTGCCTCTCCTGCCCCTGCTGCTGATGCCGACGTCACTGTTCGCTCATAGTGGGCCACACGCGATGCTGCTGCACGTCTTGCTGTGCGTCGCCACCTGCCTACCTCTGAGCGTGCGCACTTTAGCCAGTACAAGAGTGCTCAGACCTTGTACGACGCTGTAGCTGCACGCTACTCCTCCCCTGCCACTGCTGCACTGAGCCGCCTCATGCTACCGTACCTCTTCCCTGACCTTGCTGCCTTTCCCACAGTCGCTGACCTCATTACGCACCTCCGCACTAGTGACACTCGCTACCGCGCTGCGCTCCCTGCTGAGTTCTGCGCCAAGAACCCCCCCCCCCCCCCCCATGTACGTCACCCTCTACGACATAGTCACCCGGCTCCTTGACTCCCTTCGCGTAGTCAGGGACCACTTCCTCTCATTTTGCCCCACCACTCTCACTATTGACCTCCTCAAAAAGGCCCTCCTAGCAGCAGAGAAGAGCATAGTCGCTGTAGGAGCCTCTCGTGGTGACCCTCGCACCCCCATCTTTGAGGGGTGTTCCCCCTCCCCCCTTTTCCCCTCTGTTGCCTCTGCTGCTGCGGCTGACCTTGTTGGTTTCGAGTCGGTCGGCGCTGCGTCTGCCCCGAGCAGGAGACGCCGCACCGGCAAGGGCAAGGGGGGCAAGGGTGCTGGAGGGGCTGGCGGGGATGGCGGAGGTGGCGGTGGAGGCAGTGGAGGGGGTGGGGGTGGTGGTGGGAGTGGTGGTGGGGGTGGAGGTGTCGGTGGCAGCAGTGGAGGCGGAGGCAGCGGCGGCTGTGGCGGTGGGAGCGGAGGTGGCGGCGGTGGAGGAGGCGGCGGCGGAGGAGGTGGAGCTGGTCGGGGTGGCGCTGCGCAGAGGGTCAGCTCCGGTGGTGGTCAGCGCCAGCAGCAGCAGCAGCAGCAGCAGCAGCAGCGCACTCGTGACATCCCCCCCCCCTCAGCAGCTCCGTAAGTGGTACGCTGCACGCCAGCGGGGTGGGGGTACTGGTCCGTGCACCTACGTCCTACGCACCGGCGACCGTGCGGGTGAGTAGTGCGGGGGTGCGCACTCCACCCAGCGCTGCTTTGGCCGCCTGACGGACGCTTGGCGCCACCAGTTCCCTGAGGCCACTGAGATCCCCCGCTGGGGCGAGCTGTCTAGGGCGGGAGTAGCTGTCTTTGACCTTGACTTTGATGCTATTCTTGCTGCCATGTATGCTGTGACTATTAGTGATGAGGGTGACTGTTACCGGTGTTTTCCGCCCGACCCGGGCATTGAGACTGCTGCTCTAGGTACTGGTGAGGCTGCTGCTCTAGGTGCGAGCGAGGCTGCTGCTCTAGGTGCTCGTGCGTGTGCTCCCTCAGGTGCTGGTGAGTCTGCTCTCTCAGGTACTTCGTCGGCTTCGGCCTCCCACACCTTCAACCTTGACTCGGGGGCTTCTCGCTCCTCCTTTCGAGACCGCACCACACTCACGCCGCTTGGCCGGCCAGTTGCAGTCTCTCTGGGGGTCCTGTCCTTGCTCACTTCTCCACTATCCTCCCGTGTCCGGCGGCCCCCTCTGGCACCCTGTCTGGTCTTTACCTCCCCTCGTTCTCAACGAACTTGGTGAGTGGTGCAGGCCTACAGGATGCGGGGGTTCACCAGTTCACTCCTGCGAGTCAGCAGGTGACCCACTGCACGGACGCTCGGACAGGCCGACACCTGGCCACGTTTACACGTCGGCCGGGGTCGAGCTTGTACACACTGACCACTGAGTCTCCTCCAGTCACTGCGTCTGGTCAGGTAGCTGCGTCGGGTCAGGTGTTTGCTGCAGCGTCCAGGTCTGGCCCTGAGTCTGCCCCCTGCTCGTGTCGCCTCTTGTCTCACGAGACTCTCCTCTGGCACCACCGCCTTGGTCACCCCTCCCTGCTTCGTCTCCGAGGCATGGCCTCCCGTGTCCTTGTCTCTGGTCTTCCGCGGCCCCTCCCTCCCCGTCCTCCAGGGCCTTGCCCTACCTGCGTCCCTTGTGTCGAGGGGCGGCAGCGGGCTGCCCCTCACTCCTCCCAGTTTCCTCCGACAGAGGCCCCGCTGCAGACGCTTCACATGGATGTGTGGGGCCCGGCCCGCGTCCGTGGACAGGGTCACGAGCGGCTACTTCCTACTGGTGGTTGACGACTACTCGCGTTAAACCACAGTCTTCCCCTTGCGCAGCAAGGGTGATGTCACTGGGGTGTTGATCGACTGGATCCGCGCTGCTCGTCTCCAGCTCAGGCAGAGCTTCAGCTCGGACTTTCCTATTCTGCGTCTGCACTCTGACAGAGGCGGAGAGTTCTCCTGTGGCCTTCTGCGAGCCTACTGTCGTGCACGAGGCATCCGCAAGACCTTCATGCTTCCGGACTCTCCACAGCAAAATGGGATTGCTGAGCGCCGCATTGGCATGGTCATGGACGTCGCCCGTACGTCTTTGATGCATGCGGCTGCCCCCCATTTTCTGTGGCCGTTTGCGGTTCGGTACGCGGCGCATCAGATCAACCTTCACCCCAGGGTCTCCATGCCGGAGACCTCCCCAGCTTTGCTGTGGACGGGGAAGGTTGGCGATGCGTCTGCGTTCCGTGTCTGGGGATCTCGGGCGTTTGTCCGCGACTTGTCTGCGGACAAGCTGTCCCCTCGTGCTGCTCCCTGCGTCTTCCTTGGCTTCCCCCCTGATGCGCGAGGGTGGCAGTTCTACCACCCCACCTCTCGCCGTATTCTGTCCTCCCAGGACGTCACGTTTGACGAGTCGGTCCCCTACTACCGCCTCTTCCCCTAGCGCACTCCGTCCCTCCCCCCGCCACCGCTCTTCCTTGTGCCAGGTCCCCCCCCGGTAGACCCCCTCCCCCCTCAGGGTCTTGCCCCTTCAGGTGTGTCCGAGGTAGACGCAGTCGAGCCTGTCGAGGTTACTGGTGACTTTGGTGCTGCTGAGGGTGCTGAGCCTGGGGGTGCTGATTCTAGGGGTGCTGAGCGTGTGGGTGCTACGCCTGGGGGTGCTGAGCCTGAGGGTGCTACTAGTGGGGGTGCTGAGCTTGGGGGTGCTGAGCCTGGGGGTGCTACCACTGGGGGTGCTGAGCCTGGGGGTGCTGAGCCTGGGGGTGCTACGCCTGGGGGTGCTGAGCCTGGGGGTGCTACGCTTGGAGGTGCTGAGCCTGGGGCTGCGGAGCCTGAGGGAGCTGGGCCTGCTCGTGTGGCGTCTGGTGGTGCTGGGCCTGGAGGTTCTCCGCGTGCCTCGTCTCTACGGGAGCCACTCTCTCCACAGGAGTTGCGCGAGTGGTTTGCCCGGCGCTGGAGGCGTACTGCTGGAGCCGGAGGTTCTTCGGCTGCTGAGGGTGCTGGTGCCGCGGGTCCCGGAGGTGCTCGTACTGGGAGTACTGGAGCTGCTGGGCCTGCGGGTACGACTAGAGCTGGAGCTGCTGAGGGTGTTGGCGCTGAGGCTACTGCTGTCGGTCCTGGAGGCGGTCCTGCTGGGGGTGCTACTAGTGCTGCTGGAGGTACTAAAGCTGGAGGTGCTGTTGGCGCTAGTGCTGCCGCTGGGGGTACGGGTGCTGTCCCTGCTGTGTCTGGAGTCGCCGCGCGGCCTCGGCCGTACTTCGTTCCGCTCCTTCAGTAGGTTCTTGGTCTCCCGCCTTCTACTGGTCCTCCTCCTCCCTAAGAGTGTCCACAGTCTGTCCCGTCACAGTTACAGTTACAGCCGGCCTCCCCACTGCCTGCTCCTTCTCCCTACACAGGTCCTACTGGAGGTCTTGCTGAGCGTCGTGAGCCTGCGTCTCGCCCTGCGTCGCCTGATCGTCCTGCTCGCACTAGTGTTCGTGGTTCGCGTCAGCGTCCTCCTCCTGTCCCTGGCACGCATCGGATGTCTCTGCGTCCGTCCACTGCTCCTCTGCGTGCCCCTTTGCCTTCTCCTCCTGAGTCCTCTCTTCCTGCTCTTGCCGACCCGGAGTCGGACTCTCTTCGTGCTGCCAGTCCTACTGTCACGCGTCTCCTTGCTACTGTCATGACTGACCCTTCCTTTGAGTCCACTGCTGCGTCTGCCCTAGTTGCTGAGCTCGTCGACTTTGCTGCTCGCTGTCGTCTAGACTACGCTGCTAGTCTTGTCGCTGAGTCTGAGTCTGTCTGTCCTCCGTCCGTCGGGGGTGAGTGTGCCCTTGGCACGGACGTCCTTAAGGACAAGCAGGAGGAGTTCCAGTGTTTGTCTGCTGCTTCACCTCATCTCATGTCGGTATTGCTTACCTCTGAGGGAGACCCGGATGCACTTGACATCCCGACTCCGCGCTCTTACGCGGAGGCGATAGAGGGTCCCTACTCCTCTCAGTGGCAGGCAGCTATGGACGCAGAGATGGCTTCCTGGAAGTCCACAGGCCCCTACGTTGACGAGGTTCCCTCGCCTGGGGCGAACATCGTCAGTGGCATGTGGATTTTCAGGGTGAAGCGGCCGCCGAGTTCTCCGCCTGTCTTCAAGGCGCGTTACGTGGCTCGTGGCTTCAGTCAGCGGCAGGGAGTTGACTACTTTCAGACCTTCTCTCCCACCCCGAAAATGACCACTCTTCGGGTACTGCTGCACATAGCTGCTCACCACGACTACGAGCTGCACTCTCTTGACTTCAGCACTGCTTTCTTGAAGGGCAGCCTGCACGAGGAGATCTAGCTGCGTCGCCCACCTGGCTTCACTGGGTCTTTTCCTCCTGGCACCCAGTGGAGCCTCCGGCGGCCAGTCTACGGTCTTTGCCAGGCACCGCGTGAGTGGCACGACACACTGAGGACTACGCTTGCGGCTCTTGGGTTTGCTCCCTCTACTGCCGACCCGTCGCTGTTTCTGCGCACCGACACTTCTATGCCGTCATTCTACATCCTCGTGTACGTCGACAACTTGGTCTTTACCACTACTGACACTGCTGGACTCGCCCACGTGAAGTCCGAGCTGCAGAAGAGACACACGTGCACAGACCTGGGTGAACTGCGCAGCTACCTTGGCTTGCAGATCACCCGGGACAGAGCACGCCGCACCATTACCCTGACTCAGTCACACATGGTGCAGCAGGTCCTTCAGTGCTTCGGCTTCACGTACTCCTCGCCTCAGGCCACTCCTCTGCCTACTCGCCACTCGCTCTCAGCTCTGCCTTCGGATGAGTCCGTAGAGTCGAGTGGTCCGTATGCAGAGCTTGTTGGCTGCCTCATGTACCTGATGACCTGCACTCGACCTGACCTTGCATACCCTCTTAGCATTCTCACACGCTATGTTGCTCCTGGGAGACATAAACCGGAGGACATGGCTGCAGCGAAGAGGGTGTTGCGCTACTTGTGCACTACGTCGGGCATGGGGCTTGTACTTGGAGGGCAGAGTCCAGTGGTCCTCACTGGGCACGCGGACGCTTCTTGGGCTGACGACCAGGCTACGCAGCGGTCGTCACAGGGTTACACCTTCAGCCTTGGTTCCGGCTCTGTTTCGTGGCGGGCTACCCGCTCGTCTTCTGTTCTCGGCTCCAGTTGTGAGGCTGAGATCTACGCCGGGGCCATGTCTGCACAGGAGCTTCGCTGGCTCACCTACCTGTTGACTGACCTCGGAGAGCCGCCTCGTTCTCCTCCAGTGCTGTACGTAGACAACAAGGCCATGCTGGCCTTGTGTCGAGAGCAGAGACTGGAGCACAGAACGAAGCACATTGCTCTCCGCTACTTCCTTGCTCGTGAGCTACAGCAGCGTGGTCAGCTGCGGCTTGCGTACGTGGCCTCTGAGGCCAACACTGCTGATATCTTCACCAAGGCACTTGCGCCTTGTGATCATCAGCGCTTCTGTACTCAGCTGGGTCTTGTGCCTACCTTGCCTCACTTGCTCACCCCTTGACTTTGTTTGTACTGTTGCATATATATAGACACCTGCTCTTGCTTGTCTAGCCTTATATATATATGTAATCCTGCATGTGAACTGGCCTTGTGGCCTTGAACTTGTGCTCGGAATGTGTGGTGACTTTGTGATCCACCCTGAGCTTGCTTTGCTTTGCTTGACTGGTCTTGTGACCCCTTGTTCTAACCCACTTTGCCTATGGGGGTGTGTCAGATTTATATGACATAGCTACTGTAGGCTATAGTGGGGTAGCACATATGGGGTACAGCTTTCTAGGGTTTGTAATTGTACCCAACTTTCCCTTAGTCATTTGATTCTCGTTCATTTTCTCATGAACCAATCGCGGCTTCTATTTCGGCGCGTAAGAGATTGCGTACTTGGCGGCAGCTCGGATCAGTTCAAGACTACACGAGCAGTTTTCTCGCATCATGCGAGCAAGTCGGCTACATGCACGAAGCGGAGCGGGTTACGTCGGAGGGCTAAAGCCGGACATCTTGCACGAGATTATGCTACGCGGGCTCTCGAATTTTAACGAGATTCTCGCGCTCGCCGAGAAAATCGACATTTTACGTCGTCCGAGACCGGGGTCCTACTACGGATATCGCCTTCGGAGACCGATCGATCACGCCACCTTAGACGCCGTTGCGACAAATGTCATAATATATCTTATATATATATATATATTGTATAAGTGCATGTAGCTCTAGCTTTAGTGTAGTCCCTAGTTGTTTTGTGTGGTGGTGCACCACTCCTTGCATGCCATGTTTCCTACTTGTACTCCAAACCCTATAGTGAAATCCTCTTTTGCTTTGGCAACCTTCTCGTTATCCTCTCGTTTTACCCTAAACCCTAGCCATGGCTTCTTAGCCTTAGCTAGCATTTTAACTTGGTATTAAGAGCTGTTTGTTCCTCGGAACGTTCTCCCCTCATGGGCCCACCGTTCACTTCCGCTGCTATCCTGTCTGTCGCGCGCCCCGTGGCGCGCGGCGAGCGCGTGGCGGTTTTCTGCCCGCCACGCGCTCGGGGCGCGTGGCGGTTTCCTGCCCGCTGCGCGCCCCGGGAGCGCGCGGTGGTTTTGTCGCCCGTTGTGGCGCCCCTGGGGCCCGCGCGCTGTCCCCTCCCGTCACCCGTCGTGGCGCCCTGGGGGCTTGCCCGTCGCCCCCCCTCCCGTCGCCCGCTGCGGCGCCCTGGGGGCCCGCGCATTGCCCCTCCTCCCGTCGCCCGTCGTGACGTCCCGGGGGCCCGCGCGTCGCCCCCTCCCGTCGCCCGTCGTCGCACCTAGGGGGCCCGCGCTGTCGAACTTATATGCTATAGTCTGTTTAGGCTGTAGTGGGGTAGTCAATATGGGGTACAACACTTTAGGGTTTCCCACTTGTACTCCTCATGTTGCTCAATGCAACCATTCCTTCCTCAAATTCTCACATGGTATAGAGCAGGTTCCCTAGTGGGAACGCTTCCTAAGGGCCCACCACTAATTTTTTTTTTCTGCCCGGAGCGCGCTTCTCTCCTGCCCGAGTCGCGCCCCGTGTGCCCTCCCTCCCGTCGCGTCCCTAGCCCTTAGCGGCCCGTCGCGCCCTCCTCAGGCCCCTAGCGGCCCCTTTCGAGGCCCCTCGCGGCCCCTCTCACGGCCCCGTCGTCGCCGCCCTTCGCGGCCACCTCGCCGCCCTTAGCGGCCCCGTCGGCGCCCTACTGGCCCCGTCGCCGCCCTACCGGCCCCGTCGCGGCCTTACCGACCCCACAACCGACCCTAGCGGCCCCGTCGCCGCCCTGCCGGCCCCGTTGCCGACCCTAGCGGCCCCGTAGCCGACCCTAGCGGCCCCGTCGCCGCCCTACCGGCCCCGTCGCCGCCCCTACGCGGCCCCGTAGCCGCCCCTAGCGGCCCCGTCGCCGCCTCCCTCCCTACGCGGCCCCGTCGCCGCCCCTACGCGGCCCTATCGCCGCCCCTAGCGGCCCCGTCGTCGCCTCCCTCCCTAAGCGGCCCCGTCGCTGCCCCTACGCGGCCTCGTCGCCGCCCCTAGTGGCCCCGTCGCCGCTCCCCTCCCTACGCGGCCCCGTCGCCGCCCCTACGCGGCCCCGTCGCAGCCCCTAGCAGCCCCGTTGCCGCCTCCCTCCCTACGCGGCCTCGTCGCCGCCCCTACGCGGCCCCGTCGCCGCCCCTAGCGGCCCCGTCGCCGCCCCTACGCGGCCCCGTCGCCACCCCTAGCGGCCCCGTCGCCGCCTCCCTTCCTACGCGGCCCCGTCGCCGCCCCTACGCGGCCTCGTCGCCGCCCCTACGCGGCCCCGTCGCCGCTCCCCTCCCTACGCGGCCCGGTCGCCGCCCCTAGCGGCCCCGACGTCGCCCTTACCCAGCCCCGTCGCCGTCCCTAGCGAGCAGCCGAGCCGCCAAGCCGCCCAGCAGCCGAGCCGTCGAGCCGCCCAGCAGCCGAGCCGCCCCTGGCGCAGCTGCCACTGCAGCAGCCGCCCCTAGAGCAGCCGCCACTGCAGCAGCCGCCCCTGGAGCAGCCGCCACTGCAGCAGCCGCTCCTGGAGCAGCCGCCACTGCAACAGCCGCCCCTGGAGCAGCCGCCACTGCAACAGCAGCCCCTGGAGCAGCCGCCCCTGCAGCAGCCGCCCCTGGAGCAGCCGCCACTGCAGCAGCCGCCCCTGGAGCAGCCGCCCCTGGAGCAGCCGCCCCTGGAGCAGCCGCCACTGCAGCAGCCGCCCCTGGACAAGCCACCCCTGCAGCAGCCGCCCCTGGAGCAGCCGCCCCTGGAGCAGCCGCCGTCGTACGCCTCCCCTTCTCGCCACTGGTGAGCACTGCCCTGCCCGTACTGCTGTTACTGCTGATCTTGCTGCTACTGCTCTTTCTACTGCTACTGCTGCTCCTGGCGTGGCCAGATGCAGCTCCAGCGTCGTCCGCGTGAGTCCCTCACCCCCCAACAGCTTCGTGAGTGGTACGCTAGTTGGGGTTATAGGGGTGGCCGTAGTGGGAGTCGTTCTGGAGTGAGTAGTTCGGCAGCTGCTTGTAGTGGCCAGGTGCAGATGCAGCGTCGTTCGTGCGCGGTCCTTTCGCCCCAGCAGCTTCGTGAGTGGTACGCTCAGTGTGACGGGTCACGGGGTACTGCTCGCTGTTCGTACGTCATTCGCACTGGTGCTCGGACTGGTCAGCAGAGTCCCGCTGCTTCGCCCGTATGAGCGACGCCTGGCGTATGGAGTTTGGCGACGCGGCTGAGCTCCCCGACTGGGTGGAGCTGCTTCGGGTGCGGGTAGATATCTATACTCACTGCCATGTATGCATTGCCAACTAGTGATGCGGGTGACTGTTACCTGTGTGTTCCGCCTGACCCGGGCATTGAGGCTGCTGCTCTAGGTGCTGGTGAGGCTACTGTTCTAGGTGCTAGTGCGTCTGCTGCCCCAGGTGCTGGTGAGTCTGCTCTCACAGGTACCACATCGGCTCAGGCCTTGCACACCTTCACCCTTGACTCGGGTGCTTCCCGCTCCTTCTTTCGAGACCGCACCACGCTTACGCCGCTTAGTCGGCCGGTTGCGGTCTCCCTGGCGGACCCCTCTGGGGGTCCTGTCCTTGCTAGCTTCTCCACTATCTTACCGTGTCCGGCAGCCCCCTCTGGCACCCTGTCAGGTCTCTACCTCCCCTCGTTCTCTACGAACTTGGTGAGTGGAGCTGATCTACAGGATCGGGGGGTTGACCAGTTCACACCTGCGAGTCAGCGGGTGACCCACTGTACGTGTGCTCGGACGGGTCGACACTTGGCCACGTACACCCGTCAGCCGGGGTCGAGCCTGTACACACTGACCACTGAGTCTCCTCCTGTTACTGCGTCTGGTCAGGTAGCTGCGTCAAGTCAGGTGTTTGGTGCACCGTCCAGGTCTGGTCCTGAGTCACCGCCCTGCTCGTGTCGTCACCTCTCCCACCAGACTCTCCTTTGGCACCACCGCCTTGGTCACCCCTCCCTGCCTCGTCTCCGAGGCATGGCCTCTCGTGTCCTTATCTCTGGTCTCCCCCGGTCCCTCCCTCCCCTACCTCCGGGGCCGGCCCCTACCTGCGTCCCCTGCGTCGAGGGGTGGCAGCGCGCCGCTCCTCACTCCTCCGAGTTTCCTTCGACAGAGGCTCCCCTGCAGACTCTTCACATGGACGTGTGGGGCCCCGCCCGCGTCCGTGGCCAGGGTCACGAGCGTTACATCCTGTTGGTGGTTGACGACTACTCGCGTTACACCACGGTGTTCCCCTTGCACGGCAAGGGTGACGTCACTGAGGTGTTGATCGACTGGATCCGCGCAGCTCGTCTCCAGCTCAGAGAGATTTTCGGCTCGGACTTTCCTGTTCTGCGTCTGCACTCTGACAGAGGCGGAGAGTTCTCCTCTGCCTGTCTGGGAGCCTTCTGTCGTGCACAGGGCATCCGCCGGACCTTCACGCTTCCGGCCTCTCCACAGCAAAATGGGATTGCTGAGCGCCGCATTGGCATGGTCATGGACGTCGCTCGTACGTCCATGATCCATGCGGCTGCTCCCCATTTTCTGTGGCCGTTTGCGGTTTAGTACGCGGCGCATCAGCTCAAACTTCAGCCCTGGGTCTCCTTGCCAGAGACCTCCCCCACCTTGCGGTGGACAGGGAAGGTTGGCGATGCGTCTGCGTTTCGTTTCTGGGGATCTCGGGCGTTTGTCCGCGACTTGTCTGCGGACTAGCTGTCCCCCCGTGCTGTTCCCTGCGTCTTCCATGGCTTCCCCCCTGACGCGCCTCGTTGGCGGTTCTACCACCCCACCTCGCGCCGTGTTCTGTCCTCCCAGGACGACACCTTTGACGAGTCGGTGCCTTACTACCGTATCTTCCCCTACCGCATTGCGCCCCTCCCCCCGCCGCCGCTCTTCCTTGCGCCAGGTCTTCCCCCGGTAGACCCCCTCCCCCCTCAGGGTCCTGCCCCGTCAGGTGTGTCCCCGGTAGACGCAGTTGAGCCTGTCGAGGTAGCTGTTGACTCTGGTGCTGCTAGGGGCGCTGTGCCTGCGGGTGCCGGGTCTGGGGGTGCGGAGCCTGGGGGTGTTGAGTCTCGGGGTGCTGAGCCTGGGGGTGCTGAGTCTGGGGGTGCTGAGCCTGGGGGTGTGGAGACTAGGGGTGCTGCGCCTGGGGGTGCGAAGCCTGGGGGTGCTGAGCCTGGGGGTTCGGAGCCTTGAGGTGCGGAGCCTGGGGGTGCTGGGTCTGCTCATGTGGCCTCTGGCGGTGCTTCGTCGAGGCGGGAGCTACTCTCTCCGCAGGAGCTGCGCGAGTGGTTTGCCCGGCGCTGGAGCCGTGCTGCTGGAGCTGGAGTTCCTACTGTTGCTGCTGGTCTTGGAGGTGCTCGTCCTGGCGGTTTTGGAGCTGCTGGGACTGGGAATCCTGCTCGAGGTGCTGCTGGAGCTGCTAGCAGTGCTGGAGCTGACGTCCCTGCTGGAGTTGGTGCTTCTGAGGGTGCTGGAGTTGGTGCAACTGGAGCTGTTGGAGCTGGAGCTGCTGGGGGTGCTGGCGCTCGTGGTTCTGCTGGCGCTGGTGCTTCTGAGGGTACTGATGGTGGCACTGTTGGAGCTGGAGGTGCTGCTGGCGCTGGTGCTGCCGCTGGGGGTACTGGTGCTGTCCCTGCTGCTTCTGGAGGCGCTGCGCGGCCGCGGCCGTACTTCGTTCTGCTCCTTGAGCAGGTTCTTGGTCTCCCGCCCTCTACTGGACCTGCTCCTCCCTTAGCATGTCCACAGCCTGTCCAGTCGCGGTCACAGTTACAGCCTGCCTCCCCCCTGCCTACTCCTTCTCCCTACACTGGTCCTACTGGAGGTCTTGCTGAGCGTCGTGAGCCTGCGTCTCGTCCTGCGTCGCCTGTTCGTGCTGCTCGCACTAGTGGTCTTGCTCCACGTCTGCGTCCTCTTGCGGTCCCCGGCACACACCAGATGGCGTTGCGTCCTTCCACTGCTCCTCAACGTGTCCCGTTGCCGTCTCCTCCAGAGTCCTTTCTTCCTTCTCTTGCTGACCATGAGTCTGACTCTCTTCGTGCTGCTAGTCCTACTGTCACGCGTCTCCTGGCTAATGTTGTCACTGACCCTTCTTTTGAGTCCACTGCTGCGTCTTCCTTAGTTTCTGAGCTTGTCGACTTTGCTGCTCGCTGTCGTCTAGACTACGCTGCTAGTCTTGTTGCTGAGTCTGAGTCTGTCTGTCCTTCGTCCGTCGGGGGTGAGTGTGCTCTTAGCACGGACGTCCTTGAGGACAGGCAGGAGGAGTTCCAGTGTTTTGCTGCTGCTTTGCCTCATCTCGTGTCCAGGCTGATTGCCCCTGAGGGAGACACGTATGCACCAGACATCCCGACTCCTCGATCGTACGCTAAGGCGATCGAGGGTCCCTACTCCTCACAGTGGCAGTCAGCCATGTACGCAGAGATGGCTTCCTGGAAGTCCACAGGTGTTGTGTGATGCAATCATATGCATTCACGTCTGTCTGCCTCCCATCACATGTTCGTGCATTGCATGCGTGGTGTGAGCGTGTGCAAGAATTTGTGTTTTGTGCGGTTTGATTTTTCTGAGTGTGTGTGTGAATGTTATTTCGCTTGAGCAGATATCTGAAGTGACTCCTCTGCTCAAGAGCTTTCCGACGAGCCAAGTATCGCTTCAATCGGAGCATGAACAAGAAAGATACGAACGTTGGAGTTCGTATGTTTTTTATATTTGGTTGTGGTGACTATGGGAAGTTGTGGGGTTGACTCAATATAGGGTACAGACTTTTGGGGGTTGGGAAGTTCGTCAACATTACTGTAGATGCTGCCAAGTGGTTGGGTGAAACCAAACCACGTTGGCAAGTGTGGCCAAGTTGGGTTAAGGTGGATGGCATGGGTTGGGAAAGTGACAAAAGTGAAAGTTGGGTTGCCTATGGAGAGGGGAATTGTGTGGCATGGGGTTTCCTTGGTTGGGGCTCTCTTGGAACCTTCCCTCTCGTCCTCCTCATCCCATCCCACCTGGTTTAGTGCTACTCTAACTCTCTTGTGTGGTAATTGTGAACTTGTGTGAGAACTTTGTGAGTGAATTCAGTTTCTATGTGGCAGCATACCCCCTGGTGCGCCGAGACGCATAACTCGAGATTTACTCCATCTTTCGATACGATTCGAATTGGGAATGATAGCCACGGACAAGGGCTATAACATACTCGAGTTTGAGACGATTCTAACGGTGCAATTTTCGTCGACAACGTTTCTTCTGAAGTCGCGGTTTCTGTCCAGAATTTCAAGCCAACGATTTTGAGAAATTTAGGCTCCTAATCTTCACAGACTCGATCCTTAATCTCTAACAACAGGCACCTACGTCGACGAGGTTCCCCCACCTGGGGCGAACATCGTCAATGGCATGTGGATTTTCAGGGTGAAGCGGCTGCCGGGTTCTCCGCCTATCTTCAAGGCGCATTACGTGGCTCGAGGCTTCAGTCAGCGGTAGGGAGTTGACTACTTTCAGACCTTCTCCCCTACCCCGAAGATGACCACTCTTTGGGTGCTGCTGCACATAGCCGCTCAGCGCGACTACGAGCTTCACTCTCTTGACTTCAGCACAGCTTTCTTGCAGGGCAGCCTGCACGAGGAGATTTGGCTACGCCGCCCACCTGGCTTCACTGGGCCGTTCCCTCCTGGTACCCAGTGGAGCCTCCGGCGGCCAGTCTACGGTCTCCGCCAGGTGCCCCGTGAGTGGCACGACACACTGAGGACTACACTTGTGGCTCTTGGGTTTGCTCCTTCTACTGCCGACCCGTCACTGTTTCTGCGCACCGACACCTCTCTGCCGCCGTTCTACATCCTCGTGTACGTCGACGACTTGGTCTTTGTCACTGCTGACACTGCTGGACTCGCCTACGTGAAGTCCGAGCTGCAGAAGAGACACACGTGCACTGACCTGGGTGAACTGCGCAGCTACCTTGGCTTGCAAATCACCCGGGACAGAGCACAACGCACCATTACCCTGACTCAGTCACACATGGTGCAGCGGGTCCTTCAGCGCTTCGACTTCACGTACTCCTCGCCTCAGGCCACTCCTCTGTCTACTCGCCACTCGCTCTCAGCTCTGCCTTCGGATGAGTCCGTAGAGCCGAGTGGCCCGTACCCAGAGCTTGTTGGCTGCCTCATGTACCTGATGACCTGCACACGACCTGACCTAGCATACCCTCTTAGCATCTTGGCACGCTATGTGGCTCCTGGGAGACACCGACCAGAGAACATGGCAGCAGCGAAGAGGGTGTTGCGCTACTTGTGCAGTACGTCGGGCATGGGGCTAGTGCTTGGAGGGCGACGTCCAGTGGTCCTCACAGGTCACGCAGACGCTTCTTGGGCTGACGACCAGGCTACGCAGCGGTCGTCACAGGGCTACACCTTCAGCCTTGGTTCCGGCTCTGTCTCGTGGCGGTCTACCCGCTCGTCTTCTGTTCTCGGCTCCAGCTGTGAGGCCGAGGTCTACGCAGGGGCCATGGCTGCACAGGAGCTACGCTGGCTCACCTACCTGCTAACTGACCTGGGAGAGCTGCCTCGTTCTCCTCCAGTTCTGTACGTAGACAACAAGGCCATGCTGGCCTTGTGTCGGGAGCACAGACCGGAGCACAGAACGAAGCACATTGCTCTTTGCTACTTCCTTGCTCGTGAGCTGCAGCAGCGCGGTCAGCTGCGCCTTGCTTACGTGGCCTCTGAGGCCAACACTGCTGATATCTTTACCAAGGCACTTCCGCCTTGTGATCATCAGCGCTTTTGTACTTTGCTAGGTCTTGTGCCTACTTGGCCTCACTTGCTCACCTCTTGACTTTGCTTGTACTGTGATCTATATATACCTGCACTTGCATGCTTACCTTTGCTAGGTTGAGATCATTGCCTTGCTTGTTCTTCTTGATATATAACTCTGCATGTGAACTGGCCTTGTGGCCTTGTGCTTGTGCTCAGATTGTGTGGTGACGTTGTGATCCACCCTGGGCTTGCCTGGCTTCTCTTGACTGGTCTTGTGACCCCTTGTTCTCCCCCACTTTGCCTATGGGGGTGTGTCGAACTTATATGCTATAGTCTGTTTAGGCTGTAGTGGGGTAGTCAATATGTGTTACAACACCTCAGATTCTCACACGCGCGTCGCCCCCCCTCCCGTCGCTAGTTGTGGCGCCCCGAGGACCCGCGCGTCGCCCCCTACCGCCGCCCGTCGAGGCGCCCCAGGGACCTGCGTGCCGCCCCTTGAACCCGTGCGCCGCGGGGCTGCCTCCCCCCCCGCCCCTCCCCTACTCCTTGCTCCCCCTCTTGCACGTGCAGCTATGGGGGTGGCGGGTATGGGGGTGGCGGGTGTGTGAGCCGTCCCCTGCTCCTCCTCCTCCTCCCTCTCCCACTGCTACAGCTGCCGCTGAGGGGGTTGGGTGTGTGGGAGCCGAGGGAGTGGTGCTAGGGGGGTGCTGAGGGAGTGTGGGGGGAGCTAAGGGAGTGGCGCTAGTGTTGCAGAAGGGGGTGTGGGGCAATGGGGGATGTTGAACGGAGGCAGCCGCTTTGACGCCAGCAGCGCCAGTAGTCAGGAGCCGGCGTGCTGTGGTAGCCAGCGAGCCCGTTGCACCAGTTGCCCGTGGGTCAGTTGCTCCAGCCGCTCGGCGTAGCCGCGGAGCTAGTTACTCCTGTAGTTCGGTGCCGTCGTGCTCCGGTAGCCAGTGTGTCAGTTGCTCCTGTCGCCCGTGTGCCAGCAGCTTCAGCCGCCGCCTCCTACCTCCTCTCCTCTCACAATTCCTCCTCCTCCTCCTAACTTCGCTTCTTCTTCTGTTCCGCCCTGGAGGGTGTACTACTTCAGGGGGTGTTCTGCACATGGCTATTCCTGCATGCACTTAGGGGGTGTGCCAGAATATATCTTATATATATTTTGTAAAAGTGCATGTAGCTATAGTGTAGTCCCTAGTGGTTTTGTGTGGTGGTGCACCACTCCTTGCATGCCATGTTTCCTATTTGTACTCCACCCTATAGTGAACTCCTATTTTTGCTTTGACAACATTCCTCGTTATCATTCTCACAACGAATGCAGCTACCGCACCGTTTAAGGGGCGCTGCTTTGCTTGCAATCGGCCGGGCCATCGCAAGAACGAATGCCCAGAGGAGCTGAGGCACCGTGGAGCAGAGCAGGGGAGGGAATCTCAGAGGCAAGGAAACGCCACCAGTTAGTAGAAGTTGGGCCAACTACTGACGAGACTGCCTGCTCGCCCAACCTCACCGACCCTCACCGAGTCACGGTACTGGTTCATGCCATCGATCGGGCTCGGATGAATAAGGAGGGTACAGCGATGGATTGCCCAGTACCGATCCACGGGAAAATACATGGAGCAGCAGTGAATATTTTTATAGACGGAGGCACAAGTCACAGCTTAGTTAATACCGTGACTGCAAGGAAACTGCAACTAGCACTTAGTCGGTGTTTACCGGAGATGACGCACGCTTAGTTGACGGCACGCCCCTGGCCATACGGGAGTAGGTGGAGAGAGTAAAAGTCCACTACGGGGGGAACTTTGGGTTTAAACAGGAAATGCTTGCGACGACATTGGATGGGAACGATATTTTACTGGGACGTGATTGGCTGCGACGGTATAACCCACGAATCGACTGGACGACGGGTAGCTGCACTGGGCGAAGTAGCGGTAACTAGGTTGAGCTACCTCACTGGCAGTCGCCCGAACCTTCAACGGTCCACGTCAACGCCGTCACGATGAAACGTGTTGGCGCTGCTAGAGCTGTCAAAGTTTAGAAGTAGAAAGTGAGAATGAAGAAAGAGGGGGTTCACTAGCAAGCAGTTGGATACAAATAGCAAACCCTAACTGGGTTGTACTCGCTATGGAGCACCCCACTGCAGGCAGATAACATAACATTCTGACACACCCCCATAGCCAAAGTGGGGTGTAATCAGCAGAGCAAGCAAAGCAGTACAAGCTCAGGGTGGATCACAATGTCACCACACATTCTGAGCACAAGTTCAAGAAGCAGTAGTTTAAAATTATGAGCAAAGCTAGTGGTAGTCGTAGCGGGCAAGTGAGGAAGAGGAGGGACTGTGAGAGGAGAGAAGATGGGAGACGACGGCTGAAGCTGCAGACACACGGGCAACAGGAGCGGCTGGCACAGTGGCTACCGGGACAGCGCCCCGGACTACTGGAGTAACTGGCTCACGGGCTACAAAGGGCTACAGGAGCAACGGACCCACAGGCGACAGGCGCAGCAGGCTCTCTGGGCTACCAGGACAGCGCCCCGGACTACAGGTGCTGCAGACGACAAGACTGCTGCCTCCACTCAACCTCCCCCAACTGCCCAACGCCCCTCTCACACACCCACTACTACACCCCCTAGCTCCACTCCCCCTTCACCCCCATAGTTCCACTCCTCACGGCTCCCACATACACACCCCCCTGAGCGACAGCTACAGCAGCGGGAGACAGAGGAGGAGGAGGAGTAGGGGACGGCGCACACAACGGGCACCCCCACAACCGCCACCCTCACACTCCTCAGCCCAAAACCCTAAAACGGGTTGCAAGGGGCAGGAGCGCGGGGGGACAGCAGGGGGGACGGCGCGCGGCCCCCAGGGCGCCACCACGGGGCAGCAGGGGGCCACGTGAGGCTCCCCAGGGTGGCGTGACGAGGCAGCTGGGGGTCGCGCGCGACTCCCTAGGGCGCCGCGACGGACGGGCGGGGGCAGCGCGCTGCTCCCCAGGGTGCCGCGACGGACGGACGGGGGGAGCGCGCGGCTCGCCAGGGTGCCGCGACGGACGGACGGGGGGAGCGCGCGGCTCCCCAGGGTGCCGCGACTGACGAGCGGGGGCAGCGCGCGGCTCCCCAGGGTGCCGCGAAGGACGGGCGGGGGCAGCGCGCGGCTCCCCAGGGTGCCGCGACGGACGGGCAGGGGCCGCGCGCGGCTCGCCAGGGGGGCACCAGGAAGAAGTAAGGGCCGCGCGCCCCCCGGGCGCGTGCCTCACAGGAAGAAAGGGTAGCGCGCTCGGGGCGCGCCACAGCAGTAGAGCAGCGGAAGCTTTAGGTGGTGGGCCCACCCAAAGGGTCGACACAAAGGGATCGACCGGCTCTGATAGCATGTCAAAGTTTAGAAGTAGAAAGTGAGAATGAAGAAAGAGGGGGTTCACTAGCAAGCAGTTGGATACAAATAGCAAACCCTAACGGGGTTGTACTCGCTATGGAGCACCCCACTGCATGCTAGATAACATAACATTCTGACAAGAGCTGACGTGTACGCGGTGGATATTGCAGTGGTAGGAGAAGCAGAGCAGCCGAGCGATTTTCAGTAACTACTGGCAGTGGTACCGCTCGAACTACAGGAACCGTTGAAACGATACCCTAGGATTTTTCACAACGACTTACCGGAGGGACTGCCACTTCAGCGGGCACACGATCACCGAATAGAGTTAGAACCCGAGACACAGTCAACCGCAGCGAGAGTTCAGACTGACACAGCCCGAGCTCGACGAACTAAGGAAGCAGTTAGATTACCTGTTAGATACTTCATCTAGATCCGTTAAGTGCTGCATCAGCGACTTTTCATATGCCCATGAACGAGGCGTTTAGGCCACTCTTAGATAAATACGTGATAGTTTACCTCGACGATATCCTCGTCTACAGTCGGGACAAGAAGCAGCACTTAACGGATCTAGATGAAGTATTTAAAAATTAAGACGAGCACCACCTACCGACCAAGGGTTCCAAGTGCGATTTTCTTCGAGACAGGCTAGAATTTCTGGGGCACGTTATTGTCAGAGGTCCGCTGGTGATCCCCGATTGATCCTAGGGAAGGGTTACAGGCACGTTGGCCTGAGGGGTTATGGGCGCACTGACCCGCTACTTAACAAGCCCTTTTATCCCAATGGTCTAGTGGTTGGGATTCTGACATGGTATCAGAGCGAAGGTCACGGGTGTATGCACTTCGGGCATCCTAGTGCGGGGGGGTGTCAGAGGTCCACTGGTGATCCCTGATTGATCCTAAGGAAGGGTTACAGGCACGTTGGCCTGGGGGGTTATGGGCGTACTGACCCGCTACTTAACAAGCCATTTTATCCCAATGGTCTAGTGGTTGGGATTCTGACAGTTATTTCAGAGGCTGGGGTTGAGATTGACCCAAAGAAGCTGGACACGGTCAAAGCGTGGCACCTCCCGGACAAATATTACGGAGCTGCAAAGTTTTTTAGGGTTCGTTAATTACGTGCGTCGGTTCGTCCCCGACATGGCGAGGTTAACAGCCCCACTGACGGATCTGCTGCAGAAGGGGGTCTCTTTTACGTGGGGGGAGAAAGAGCATGCTGCCTTCTCTGCCCTGAAAAATCTTCTCTGTTCACCGCCCGTACTACGCATCGCCGACCCACACCGCCCATTCGAAGTAGTTACAGACGCAAGCAACATCGCCATCTGAGCCGTACTGCTACGGGATTTCTGCAACGGCCTACACCCCATCGCATACGAGTCACGAAAACTGCATCCGCTCGAGAAAAAATAACCGATACACGACCGCAAAATGCTCGCGATCGTGCACGCATTCAAAGTGTGGCGCTGTTACGTGACCGGCGCAGACGTGACAGTAAGGACAGACCACAAATCACTACAGTACCTCTGCGCACAACCCCACCTCAACCCATGACAGATTCGCTGGCTCGATTCGAGTCAAATTTTCACTACACGGTCACCTACAAAAAGGGGGCATCAAACATCGCCAACGCACTGACCCGCCCCACTGCCCAAATCCACGCCATACTACTCGCCCAAAACAGCCCGCTACTAACAGGACTGTCAGAACATTATAGCTTACTTATTTGTGTAGGCTATAGTGGGGTATCCCATAGGGGGTACAACCCAATTAGGGTTTCCTAATTGTACTCACTTCGTTCGTAGTCATTTCATTCTCGTTCTTAACTTTCACATGGAATCAGAGCAGGTCCCCTCCTAGGGACTGTTCCTTGGGCCCACCGAAGCGCGCCCCGAGGCGCGCGCTCATTTTTTTTAGCGTCCTGTCGGATCGCACCTAGCGGCTCGTCGCGCCGCCCTTACGGTCGCGTCGAGCCGCCTTAGCGGCTGCAGCGCGCCGCCCTTCTCCCGGCCCGTCGCCGCCCTTCCCTGCGGCTTCGCACCGCCCGTACCGGCGGCTTCGCGCCGCCCTTACTTGCGGCTTCGCGCCGCCCCAGGCCCGTCGCCACCCTTCCCGTGGCTTCGTGCCGCCCTTACCTGCGGCCTCGTGCCACCCCGGCCCGTCGCCGCCCTTTCTTGCGGCTTCACGCCGCCCTTACCTGCGGCCTCACGCCACCCCGGCCCGTCGTCGCCCTTCCCTGCGGCCCCACGCCGCCCTTACCTGCGGCTTCGCGCAGCCCCGGCCCGTCGCCGCCCTTACCTGCGGCTCCACGCCGCCCTTACCCGCGGCTTTGCGCCGCCCCAGGCACGTCGCCGCCCTTATCTGCGGCTTCGTGCCGCCACTCCCTGCGGCCCACCCGTCGCCTTACCTGCGACCCACCCGCCGCCCTTACTTGCGGCCCACCGCCGCCCTACCTGCGGCTCACGCCGCCGCCCTACCTGCGGCTCACGCCGCCGCCCCTACCGCTCGCCGCCGACCCGGCCGCACGCTACAGCCCCGACTGCAAGCCGCCGCCTCGGCCCCACGCCGCCCTTACGCCGCTATGACACCCAGCCGCCCGAGCCGCCTGTGCCGCTGAGGAGCCGAGCTGCTAGGATCGCCCGAGCCGCCCGAGCCGCCCGAGCCGCCTGGGTCATCTGAGGAGCCGAGCCGCTGGTCCACCGGAGCTGACGTTGCTGCTGGGCCGGCCGAGCAGCAGTGTTGCCGTGTTGCTGTGCCCCTGAGCTGCCCGACCCGCCCTGTCTAGTGAGATCGTTGACTGCTGTCATGGCTACCCCTAGTGTCCTAGCTTTTGACGCTAAGGGTCGCGCCATTAACTTTGAGGTCTACGTAGACGGCCTGCAGCTGTTCTTACAGTGCGATAGGGCGGACGGTCTTTCTCTCTTTGACCTTACCTCTGGCGCCGTCCCTGCCCCTGCTGCTGATGCTGACCCCACTTTTCGCTCCCAGTGGGACACACGCGACACTGCTGCACGTCTTGCTGTGCGTCGCCACCTGCCTACCGCTGAGCGCGCGCACTTTAGTCAGTACAAGAGTGCCCAGACCTTGTACGACGCTGTAGTTGCGCGCTACTCCTCCCCTGCCACTGCTGCACTGAGCCGCCTCATGCTCCCCTTCCTCTTCCCTGACCTTGCCGCCTTTCCCACTGTCGCTGATCTCATTACGCACCTCCGCACTAGTGACACTCGCTACCGCGCTGCGCTTCCTGCTGACTTCTGCGCCAAGAACCCCCCCCCCATGTACATCACTCTCTACTTTCTAGTCACTCGCCTCCCTGACTCCCTTCGTGTAGTCCAGGACCACTTCCTAGCGGTCTGTCCCACCACCCTCACAGTCGACAGCCTAGAGAAGGCCCTCCTAGCGGCGGAGAAGAGTATCGTCGCTGTCGGAGCCTCTCGAGGTGACCCCCGCGCCCCCATCTTTGAGGGGTGTTCTCCTTCCCCTCTCTTGCCCTCTGTCGCCTCTGCCACTACGGCCGACCTCGTTGGTCTTGAGTCGGTCGGTGCGGCGTCTGCCCTTAGCGGGAGACGCCGCCCTGGCAAGGGCAAGGGGGGCAAGGGAGCGGGTGGGGCAGGCGGGGGCGGTGAGGTGGAGGTGGAGGCGGCGGAGGGAGTGTGGGTGGCGGTGGAGGTGGTGGCGGGGGTGGGGGTGCTAGTGGCGGCAGTGGAGGCGGGGGTGGCGGCGGCGGTGGCGGTGGGAGCGGAGGTGGCGGAGGCGGCGGCGGTGGAGGCGGAGGCGGGGGTGGCGGTGGCGGTGGCGGTGGTGGAGGTGGTCGGAGTGGCGCTTCGCAGCGGAGCAGCACTGGGGGTGGTCAGCGCCAGCAGCAGCAGCAGCAGCGTTCTCGCGACCTCCCCACCCCTCAGCAGCTCCGCGAGTGGTACACGCAGCGTCAGCGCAGTGGGGGTTTTGGTCCCTGCACCTACGTTCTTCGCACTGGCGACCGTGCTGGAGAGCAGTGTGGGGGTACCCACACCGCCCAACGCTGCTTTGGCCGCCTGACGGACGCTTAGCGCCAGCAGTTCCCGGAGGCCGCGGAGATCCCCCGCTGGGGAGAGCTGTCTAGGGCTGGTGTAGCTATCTTTGATCTTGACTTTGATGCTATCCTTGCTGCCATGTATGCTGTGACCATTAGTGATGAGGGTGACTGTTACCGGTGTTTCCCGCCCGACCCGGGCATTGGTACTGCTGCTCTAGGTGCCAGCGAGGCTTCTGTTCTAGGTGCCAGTGCGTCTGTGCCCTCAGGTACTGGTGAGGCTGCTCTCTCAGGTACTAGTGAGTCTGCGCTCTCAGGTACTGCGTCGGCTTCGGCCTCCCACACCTTCACCCTTGACTCTGGAGCGTCTCGCTCCTTCTTTCAGGACCGCACCACACTCACGCCACTTAGTCGGCCGGTTGCGGTGTCCCTGGCTGACCCCTCTGGGGGTCCTGTCCTGTCTCGCTTCTCCACAGTCCTCCCGTGTCCGGCGGCTCCCTCTGGCACCCTGTCTGGTCTCTACCTCCCCTCGTTCTCTACGAACTTGGTGAGTGGTGCTGACCTACAGGATGCGGGAGTCCACCAGTTCACCCCTGCTCGTCAGCGAGTGACGCACTGCACAGAGGCTAGCACAGGTCGTCACCTGGCTACGTTTACACGTCAGACAGGGTCGAGCCTGTACACACTGACCACTGCTTCTCCTCCAGTTCGTGCGTCTGGTAGGGTCCCTTCGTCAGGTCAGGTGTTTGCTGCAGCGTCCAGGTCTGGTCCTGAGTCTGCCCCCTGTTCGTGTCGTCGCCTGTCTCACGAGACTCTCCTCTGGCACCACCGCCTGGGTCACCCCTCTCTGCTTCGGCTCAGAGGCATGGCCTCCCGTCTTCTTGTGTCTGGTCTCCCCCGGTCCCTCCCTCCCCTTCCTCAGGGCCCTGGCCCTACCTGTGTCCCCTGTGTCGAGGGGCGCCAGCGTGCTGCCCCTCACTCCTCCTAGTTTCCTCCGACAAAGGCTCCGTTGCAGACGCTTCACATGGACGTGTGGGGCCCTGCCCGCGTCCGTGGACTCGGTCACGAGTGCTACTTCCTGTTGGTGGTTGACGACTACTCGCGTTACACCACAGTCTTCCCCTTGCGCAGCAAGGGTGATGTCACTGAGGTACTGATCGACTGGATCCGCGCAGCTCGTCTCCAGCTCAGGCAGAGCTTTGGCTCAGACTTTCCTGTGTTGCGTCTGCACTCGGACAGAGGCGGAGAGTTCTCCTCTGGCCTTCTACGTGCCTACTGTCGTGCGCGAGGCATCCGTCAGACCTTCACGCTTCCGGACTCACCGCAGCAAAATGGGATTGCAGAGCGCCGCATTGGCATGGTCATGGACGTCGCTCGTACGTCTATGATGCATGCGGCTGCCCCCCATTTTCTGTGGCCGTTTGCGGTCAGGTACGCGGCGCATCAGATCAACCTCCACCCCAGGGTCTCCAGGTCGGAGACCTCCCCAGCCCTGCTGTGGACGGGGAAGGTTGGCGATGCGTCGGCGTTCCGGGTCTGGGGATCTCGGGCGTTTGTCCGCGACTTGTCTACGGACAAGCTGTCCCCTCGCGCCGCTCCCTGCGTCTTCCTGGGGTTCCCCCCCGACGCCCCTGGGTGGCAGTTCTACCACCCCACCTCTCGCCGTGTTCTATCCTCCCAGGACGTCACGTTTGATGAGTCGGTACCCTACTACCGCCTCTTCCCCTACCTTACTTCGTCCCTCCCCCCACCCCCGCTCTTCTTGGTACCAGGTCCCCCCCCGGTAGACCCCCTTCCCCCTCAGGGTCCTGCCCCTTCAGGTGTGTCCCAGGTAGACGCGGTCGAGCCTGTCGAGGTCACTGGTGACTCTGGTGCTGCTGGGGGTGCTGAGCCTAGGGGTGCTGTGACTGGGGGTGCTGTGCCTGGGGGTGCTGAGCCTGGGGGTGCGGAGCCTGGGGGTGCGGAGCCTGGGGGTGCTGAGCCTGGGGGTGCTGAGCCTGGGGGTGCTTTGCCTGGGGGTGCTGAGCCTGGAGGTTCTTCGCCTGGAGGTTCTCCGGGTGCTTCGTCTCGCCGAGAGCCACTCTCCCCGCAGGAGCTACGTGAGTGGTTTGCCCGGCGTTGGAGGCGTGCTGCTGGTACAGGAGGTTCTTCGGCTACTGAGGGTGCTGCTGCCGCGGGTCCCGGAGGTGCTCGTCCTGGGAGTACTGGAGCTGCTGCGCCTGCGGGTTCGACTGGAGCTGGTGCTGCTGAGGGTGTTGGCGCTGAGACTACCACGGGCGGTCCGACTGGCGGTGCTCCTGGTGCTGCTGGAGGTTCTGCTGCTGCTGGGGGCTCTGGAGCTACTGGAGGTGCTGCTGGAGGTGCTGCTAGAGCTGGTCCTCCTGCTGGAGGTACTAATACTGTCCCTGCTGTTTTTGGCGTCGCCACACGGCCCCGACCGTACTTTGTTCCTCTCCTGCAGCAGGTTCTTGGTCTTCCACCTTCTCCTGGTCCTCCTCCTCCTCCCTTAGAGGGTCCACAGCCTGTCCAGTTACAGCCACAGCTACAGCCTGCCTCCCCTTTGCCTGCTCCTTCTCCCTACGCTGGTCCGACTGGAGGTCTTACTGAGCGTCGTGAGCCTGCGTCTCGTCCTACATCGCCTGTTCGTGCTGCGCGCACTAGTGGTCGCGGTTCGCGTCAGCGTCCTCCTCCTGTCCCTGGCACGCACCGGATGTCTCTGCGTCCGTCTACTGCTCCTCTGCGTGCCCCTCTGCCTTCTCCTCCCGCTTCCTCTCTTCCTGCTCTTGCCGACCCGGAGTCGGACTCTCTTCGTGCTGCCAGTCCTACTGTCACGCGTCTCCTTGCTACTGTCGTCACTGACCCTTCTTTCGAGTCTACTGGTGCGTCTGCCCGCGTTACTGAGCTCGTCGACTTTGCTGCTCGCTGTCGCCTAGACTACGCTGCTAGTCTTGTCGCTGAGTCTGAGTCTGTCTGTCCTCCGTCCGTCGGGGGTGAGTGTGCCCTTGGCACGGACGTCCTTGAGGACAGTCAGGAGGAGTTCCAGTGTCTGGCCACCGCTTCACCTCATCTTGTGTCCGTACTGCTCACCCCTGAGGGAGACCCGGATGCACTTGACATCCCGACTACGCGCTCTTATGCGGAGGCGATAGAGGGTCCCTACTCCTCTCAGTGGGAGGCAGCTATGGATGCAGAGATGGCTTCATGGAAGTCCACAGGCACCTACGTTGACGCTGTCCCCCCTCCTGGGGCGAACATCGTCAGTGGCATGTGGATCTTCAGGGTGAAGCGGCCGCCGGGTTCTCCGCCTGTCTTCAAGGCGCGTTACGTGGCTCGTAGCTTCAGTCAGCGGCAGGGGGTTGACTACTTTCAGACCTTCTCCCCCACCCCGAAGATGACCACTCTTCGGGTACTACTGCACGTTGCTGCTCACCGTGACTACGAGCTGCACTCTCTCGACTTCAGCACTGCTTTCTTGCAGGGCAGCCTGCACGAGGAGATCTGGCTGCGCCGCCCACCTGGCTTCACTGGGTCTTTCCCTCCTGGTACCCAGTGGAGTCTCCGGCGTCCAGTCTACGGTCTCCGCCAGGCGCCGTGTGAGTGGCACGACACACTGAGGACTACGCTGGCAGCACTTGGGTTTGCTCCTTCCACTGAAGACCAGTCGCTGTTTCTGCGCACCGACACCTCTCTGCCGCCGTTCTACATCCTCGTGTACGTCAACGACTTGGTCTTTGCCACAGCTGACACTGCTGGACTCGCCTACGTGAAGTCCGAGCTGCAGAAGAGACACACGTGCACTGACCTGGGTGAACTGCGCAGCTACCTTGGCTTGCAGATCACCCGGGACAGAGCACGCCGCACCATTACCCTGACTCAGTCACACATGGTGCAGCAGGTCCTTCAGCGCTTCGGCTTCACGTACTCCTCGCCTCAGGCCACTCCTCTGCCTACTCGCCACTCGCTCTCAGCTCTGCCTTCGGATGAGTCCGTAGAGTCGAGTGGCCCGTATCCAGAGCTTGTTGGCTGCCTCATGTACCTGATGACCTGCACTCGACCTGACCTACTTGTGCAGTACGTCGGGCATGGGCCTAGTGCTTGGAGGGCGGAGTCCAGTGGTCCTCACTGGGCATGCGGACGCTTCTTGGGCTGACGACCAGGCTACGCAGCGGTCGTCACAGGGTTACACCTTCAGTCTTGGTTCCGGCTCTGTTTCGTGGCGGGCTACCCGCTCGTCTTCTATTCTCGGCTCCAGTTGTGAGGCTGAGATCTACGCCGGGGCTATGGCTGCCCAGGAGCTTCGCTGGCTCACCTACCTGCTGACCGACCTTGGAGAGCCGCCTCGTTCTCCTCCAGTCCTGTACGTAGACAACAAGGCCATGCTGGCCTTGTGTCGAGAGCAGCGAATGGAGCACAGAACAAAGCACATTGCTCTCCGCTACTTTCTTGCTCGTGAGCTGCAGCAGCGTGGACAGTTGCGACTCGCGTACGTGGCCTCTGAGGCCAACACTGCTGATGTCTTCACCAAGGCACTTGCGCCTTGTGATCATCAGCGCTTCTGCACGCAGCTGGGTCTTGTGCCTGTCTTGCCTCACTTGCTCACTTCTTGACCTTGCTTGTACTTTCACATATATATACTCTTGCTCTTGCTTGCTTACACTCTTGTATATCTATATATGTGATCTTGCATGTGAGCTGGCCTTCTGGCCTTTGAACTTTTGCTCGGAATGTGTGGTGACTTTGTGATCCACCCTGAGCTTTGCTTTGCTTTGCTTGACTGTTCTTGTGACCCCTTGTTCTCCCCCACTTTGCCTATGAGGGTGTGTCAGAACATTATAGCTTACTTATTTGTGTAGGCTTTAGTGGGGTATCCCATAGGGGGTACAACCCAATTAGGGTTTCCTATTTGTACTCACTTCGTTCGTAGTCATTTCATTCTCGTTCTTAAAACGATACCCTAGGATTTTTCACAACGACTTACCGGAGGGACTGCCACTTCAGCGGGCACACGATCACCGAATAGAGTTAGAACCCGAGACACAGTCAACTGCAGCGAGAGTTCAGACTGACACAGCCCGAGCTCGACGAACTAAGGAAGCAGTTAGATTACCTGTTAGAGAAAAAAATCATCCGATCGAGTTCGTCACCGTTCACCGCACCGATACTGTTCATACCGAAAAAGGACGGATGTTTTCGCATGTCCATCGACTACAAAGCACTAAACAGGGTAACAGTCAAGTCCCGATACCCTATTCCCCGCGTCGACGAACTGATAGGTCAACTGCGAACAACACGTGTTTTTTCGAAAATCGTTTTACGGGGAGGTTACCATCACATTCGGGTCGAACCATCAGACTGCGCCAAGACAGCATTTAGGACTAGGTACGGGTCATTTGAGTATACAGTAATGCCTTTTGGGCTGACCAACGCATCAGCGACTTTTCAGATGCCCATGAACGAGGCGTTTAGGCCACTCTTAGATAAATACGTGATAGTTTACCTCGACGATATCCTCGTCTACAGTCGGGACAAGAAGCAGCACTTAACGGATCTAGATGAAGTATTTAAAAATTAAGACGAGCACCACCTACTGACCAAGGGTTCCAAGTGCGATTTTCTTCGAGACAGGCTAGAATTTCTGGGGCACGTTATTGTCAGAGGTCCGCTGGTGATCCCCGATTGATCCTAGGGAAGGGTTACAGGCACGTTGGCCTGAGGGGTTATGGGCGCACTGACCCGCTACTTAACAAGCCCTTTTATCCCAATGGTCTAGTGGTTGGGATTCTGACATGGTATCAGAGCGAAGGTCACGGGTGTATGCACTTCGGGCATCCTAGTGCGGGGGGGTGTCAGAGGTCCACTGGTGATCCCTGATTGATCCTAAGGAAGGGTTACAAGCATGTTGGCCTGGGGGGTTATGGGCGTACTGACCCGCTACTTAACAAGTCATTTTATCCCAATGGTCTAGTGGTTGGGATTCTGACAGTTATTTCAGAGGCTGGGGTTGAGATTGACCCAAAGAAGCTGGACACGGTCAAAGCGTGGCACCCCCCGGACAAATATTATGGAGCTGCAAAGTTTTTTAGGGTTCGTTAATTACGTGCGTCGGTTCGTCCCCGACATGGCGAGGTTAACAGCCCCACTGACGGATCTGCTGCAGAAGGGGGTCTCTTTTACGTGGGGGGAGAAAGAGCATGCTGCCTTCTCTGCCCTGAAAGATCTTCTCTGTTCACCGCCCGTACTACGCATCGCCGACCCACACCGCCCATTCGAAGTAGTTACAGACGCAAGCAACATCGCCATCTGAGCCGTACTGCTACGGGATTTCTGCAACGGCCTACACCCCATCGCATACGAGTCACGAAAACTGCATCCGCTCGAGAAAAAATAACCGATACACGACCGCAAAATGCTCGCGATCGTGCACGCATTCAAAGTGTGGCGCTGTTACGTGACCGGCGCAGACGTGACAGTAAGGACAGACCACAAATCACTACAGTTCCTCTGCGCACAGCCCCACCTCAACCCATGACAGATTCGCTGGCTCGATTCGAGTCAAATTTTCACTACACGGTCACCTACAAAAAGGGGGCATCAAACATCGCCAACGCACTGACCCGCCCCACTGCCCAAATCCACGCCATACTACTCGCCCAAACCAGCCCGCTACTGACAAGACTATTTACCCACGGCTATCAAACTGACCCATTCTTCAGAGGAGGACATTTGCAGCAGTTCGCAGCAGCAAAGGGAGTTTATTACGTAAAAGACGGCACCGACCGCATCTGGGTACCGGGTTACACGTTTCTATGGGAATTACTGCTACAAGAGGCACATGACGGAGTTACCTCAGGCCATTTTGGAGTAGAAAAAACATGGCAGCAGCTGCAGCGGTACTATTAATGGGCAGAGATGTTGACCGACGTGCAACGACACGTGGCATCGTATCCCACCTGCCAGAACATGAAATTATCACGGAAGCGGCCGGCATGACAGTTGCAGCCGATACCGCCCCCAGAGCGTGCTTGGCATTAGGTGACGATGGACTTGGACACGGGGTTACCGGGCGGGGCGAGTGGGAACGACGTGATCCTGGTCGTCGTCGATCGACTTATGAAAATGACGCATTTCATAGCATGCAAGAAATCAATCTCATCCGAAGAAACAGCTCGGCTCTTCATCGCCACCGTCGTTCGACTGCACGGGATACCAGCAGCCATCATCAGCGATCGAGACACGAAGTTTACTAGCAACTTCTGGCGGAACCTGTGACAGTAGTTCGGCACGCGACTACAGTTTAGTTCTTCTTACCACCCTGAAACCGACGGACAGACAGAACGGACAAATCAGACCATGGAGCAAATCATCTGAGCCACGTGCGATGATCCGACCACCTGGGAACAGCAACTGCCACTCATCGAATTCACATACAACAACTCGCTATCTGCCACGACCCAACAGTCACCGTTTTACCTGAACTACAGACAAGACCCTACAGTACCCATGACCCCGAATCCCGACAACCCATTACCACGCGCGCAACAGTTTGCAGAAATCTCACAGGCAGCACGGTCCCGGGCAGCCGACGCAATTAAAAGGGCCAACGTCATCGCTAAACGCTACGCCGACCGCCACCGCAGACCTGTCACTTACCAGCCAGATGACCTAGTTCTACTCGTCACCCAAAACCTTCGCCTGCCCACCACCCCGAAACTCTGGCCCCGATATTGCGGACCATTTCGCATCAGCCACATGATCACACCCGTCACCGCCCACCTCCTCCTCCTTGCTGACTGGTACGTCAGCCCGTCCTTCCATGTCAGCCCTTACGTACCATCCACCGGCCAACTGCCTCGCAACCGCCCAGCGAGCATGACACGGCCGCCGACAGAACCAATCATCACGTCCGAAAAGATTATGAGCCACCGAGTTCGTGACCCACGGAGAGCTCGAAGGATCGAAATTCTCATCCGTTGGAAAGACCGTACGCCCACCGAAGACAACTGGGTTCCTCTGGAGAGAGTTGAAAACCACCCCGTCCTCACCGAGTATCTGCGCGGTCGAAATTTCTGGGATGTATACGCGCTTTCGTACGGAGGGTCTGCTTAGGGGGGGGGGGGGGGGGGGGGGGGGGGGGGGGGGGGGGGGGGGGGGCAACAGCACCCAACAGTAATCCGTTACCACTCGCGACACTCGCCTCGACACTGTTCCCGCCACTGTTTACGACGCGACCCAACCTCACGGTTCGGTTGGTAACCCGCACTCCGGACCTCTGCCTCGACATTTCCCAACCTCGGCGCTAGGCCTGTCGCGCACCCCATTTTCCACGCATTACCGTTACCACTGTAGTTTCGCTATATATTCTTCGCTCATGCCTTCGCTCATTGTACTCTTGCCTCGATAGTGCAATTCTCGCTTGATCACTCAATCGCACGCGTACTAGTAAGACACTACACACCACAGCTAGTCACCAGAGCTTCCTATTTACATGTTAAGTACTCTAGCTTGGGTATTACAGTATACCAATGCTCAATCTGTGTAAATTTGTACAATCAAACCAGCGATTGCATTGTTGAGAACCAACTGGGACTGGAACACTTAATCAAAGTCATGTCAGCACTCAGCAATCATTCGTCCTATGTTCTCCCCAATCCTCTGCTTGGCTTTCTCGCACACAGGCGGGTGACCAATGTACAAGTCAAAGAAGGCTCCTGGTCAATCAGGTGTACACAACGAAAACGGAGTTGGAACAACCGAAGGAGTAAAAGAGTATTTGAAAACTGATTAATGGTTGTTTAAGAATGGCTGGCAAGGTATAAGGATACATACGCCCGCAAGTTAAGTCAACAAGCAAGCATTAACAAGTTTTGACAGCTCAGCAAGCAGCAGCAGGAGTCAATTTGCAGAATGCAGGGAGTGATCGAGACTCACTGCATAGAGGAGCGCTGACTATCGGGTCCATGCACCTGCCGTCAACTGGAGGGGAAAGAGATAGGAGAGGGATGAGGGGGGAGGGTGAGAGAAGGCTGGGGTGAGTAAAGCGGGTTCATAGCAGAGAGAAGTGCTGACAATGGGACCCATGCCCCTGCCGTCCACTGGAGGGGAAGGAGGGAGAGGAAGGGAGAGAGGAGTGTGGGAGAGGACAAAAGCGAGTAAAACAGGTTCATAGCAAAGAGGAGCACTGACAATGAGATGCACACGCACCCACCCACCCACCCACCCTCCCTCCCCCACAAACTCCCCTCCCCAACAACCCCCCCCCCCCCCCTCCCAGCACACACTCCATCCAAAGTCAGTGCACTCACTCTCAGTGAGCAGTGTTCCTCCTGGCTGCCAGGTGAAGTCGATGGTGGTGCCCTGAGGTCAATGTGTGATAAGAGACAGTGGAGGATTGCACAGGGGTGCAAAGTGGTGATGACAAAAAAGAGTTACACAGGGGCAAGAGGAAGTGAATTCTAAGGTGCCCTAAACGCCGATGGTGGTATCCTGCGGTCAATGGGTGACAAGGGACAGAGGGAGATTACAGAGGGGTGAAAAAGGGTGATATAAGGTGGTTGCAAGAATCAAGGACATGCCACGGACGGCACAGCTTGTTGTGTAGCAGTGGCAGGTGATTGCAGGGAGGGGAATCAGCCAATGACGCTTGAGGGCCGTGGAGGGCAAGGGAAGGGAGCTAAATGGTAGTCGAGAGCAAAGGCATGAAAGAAGTGCGGTTACACAGTGGGGAGAGTGGGAGAGCAGACAGCAGAAATCGAGGGCAGAGAGTAGAGAGCAGAGAGCAGAAAGAAGAGAGATCAGGGAGCACAGAAGACACAGCAGAAAGAAGAGAGAACAGGGAGCACAGAAGACACAGCAGAAAGAAGAGAGAACAGGGAGAAAAGAAGACACAGCAGAAAGAAGAGAGAACAGGGAGCAAAGAAGACACAGCAGAACGAAGAGAGAACAGGGAGCAAAGAAGACGCAGCAGAAAGAAGAGAGAACAGGGAGCAAAGAAGACACAGCAGAAAGAATAGAGAACAGGGAGCAAAGAAGACACAGCAGAAAGAAGAGAGAACAGGGAGCAAAGAAGACACAGCAGAAAGAAGAGAGAACAGGGAGCAAAGAAGACACAGCAGAAAGAAGAGAGAACAGGGAGCAAAGAAGACACAGCAGAAAGAAGAGAGAACAGGGAGCAAAGAAGACACAGCAGAAAGAAGAGAGAACAGGGAGCAAAGAAGACACAGCAGAAAGAAGAGAGAACAGGGAGCAAAGAAGACACAGCAGAAAGAAGAGAGAACAGGGAGCAAAGAAGACACAGCAGAAAGAAGAGAGAACAGGGAGCAAAGAAGACACAGCAGAAAGAAGAGAGAACAGGGAGCAAAGAAGACACAGCAGAAAGAAGAGAGAACAGGGAGCAAAGAAGACACAGCAGAAAGAAGAGAGAACAGGGAGCAAAGAAGACACAGCAGAAAGAAGAGAGAACAGGGAGCAAAGAAGACACAGCAGAAAGAAGAGAGAACAGGGAGCAAAGAAGACACAGCAGAAAGAAGAGAGAACAGGGAGCAAAGAAGACACAGCAGAAAGAAGAGAGAACAGGGAGCAAAGAAGACACAGCAGAAAGAAGAGAGAACAGGGAGCAAAGAAGACACAGCAGAAAGAAGAGAGAACAGGGAGCAAAGAAGACACAGCAGAAAGAAGAGAGAACAGGGAGCAAAGAAGACACAGCAGAAAGAAGAGAGAACAGGGAGCAAAGAAGACACAGCAGAAAGAAAACTGCAGAGAGCAGAGAGCACTGACCCTCTAGACTTGGTGCGGTGGCGAGAGGTACTCGTTGAGAGCAGCTGGCAGAGAGCAGCGAGCAGAGAGCGGAGAGCATAGAGCAACAAGCAGAGAGCAGCGAGCATGGAGCATGGAGCAGGGAGCATGGAGCATGGAGCAGGGAGCATGGAGCAGGGAGCACTGACCCTCTTGACTTGGTGCGGTAGCGAGAGGTACTCGTTGAGAGTGTGGAAGCCTGGGTCATCCGCATGGCCCAGTAGCTGTGCGGGGGAGGAGGCATGACAGAGGAGCAGGCGAGAGGAAAAGCAGAGGTGTGAGCGTGGGAAGAAAGAAAAGACTGACGGGAGAGGGACTCGTTGAGAGTGTGGAAGCACCGGCCGTCTGCATGGCCCAGTAGCTGTGGGGGGCATGTCAGAGGAGGAGGGCGTGGGCGTCGGCGTGGGGTGGTGAGGAAGAGGCTGAGGGGTCAGAGGGGGGAAAAAGGGCCTTCCATTCTGTACAGCTGAGAGGTGCAGGGAGTGCTGTTAGTGAGCATTTCTAAATTGGTGTTCTGTAAGGGGCAAGTTCAGGAGCAACTTGGTGAGAGAATCCAAAGACATGAGAGGTGTTATCTAACAAGCCAAAGACATGAGAGGTGTTATCTAACAAGCCAAAGACATGAGAGGTGTTATCTAACAAGCCAAAGACATGAGAGGTGTTATCTAACAAGCCAAAGACATGAGAGGTGTTATCTAACAAGCCAAAGACATGAGAGGTGTTATCTAACAAGCCAAAGACATGAGAGGTGTTATCTAACAAGCCAAAGACATGAGAGGTGTTATCTAACAAGCCAAAGACATGAGAGGTGTTATCTAACAAGCCAAAGACATGAGAGGTGTTATCTAACAAGCCAAAGACATGAGAGGTGTTATCTAACAAGCCAAAGACATGAGAGGTGTTATCTAACAAGCCAAAGACATGAGAGGTGTTATCTAACAAGCCAAAGACATGAGAGGTGTTATCTAACATTCTATCCTATAAACACTTGCTGCAAGAGGCCAGAGTAGGGAGCAAAGATGGCGAGATAAATGGTCAAGCATACCTTGGTGAGGCGATTGGAGAGAGATGTGTTGAGCGCACTGGCCAGGGGGAGCACAGGGCCGGGTTTAGGGGAGTGGAAAGCGAGGAGAGGGGGTTTAGTGTGACCCAAGGATGCATCACTAGCAGGAGGATGAGAGGACACTTTGACTGGCATTGACTCTCACTGATTCGCATTGACCCGCATTGACTAACGTTGATCCAGTCGAACCAAGCCACTCACTTGCGCACCATCTTCATGTTGAGCCCTCTGTAATGCATCACAAGGTGCATTGACTGGTGTTGACCTACATTGACTCGCATCCCCTGGCATTGACTCAGGTCACTCACTTGCGCACCATCTTCATGTTGAGCCCTCTGTAGTGCAACACCAGGCGCATGGCCATAGTCCTAACCTCGAAGGGCGTCTGACAGGCATTGACTGGCACTGACTGGCACTGACAGGCATTGACTGGCACTGACTGGCACTGACAGGCATTGACTGGCACTGACTGGCACTGACAGGCATTGACTGGGGTTGACTGGGGTTGACTCAGAGCACTCACTTGCGCACCATCTTCATGTTGAGCCCTCTGTAATGCAGCACCAGGCGCACCGTCATGCCGATGTCACGACTGACAAGGCGAACAAGAGAGGGGCGGGACGAGCAAGGGGCAGAACGAGGGGTGGGGCAAGGGAGGGGCGGAACAAGGGAGGGGTGGGCAGGGTGCAAGAGAGGGTGGGAACGGGATGAGATTCTAGAGAGGCAATGAGGAGGGGATGAAAGCGGTGGGTACGGGAATGAGAGGGAAAGGGATGGAGAGGGGAGGAGTGGGGAAGCGGAGGGGGGAGATTGGAAAACAAGATGGGAAAGAGAACAACTGCAAACAGCATCCCAAGCGTAAGGGGCACTAGAAGAACCACACATACGTCGAATTCACCTGAGCGTGTGAGTCTGCTTTTTTCACCTGAGCATGCGTCTGTTGTTTTCACCTGAGCATGCGTCTGTTTTTTTCACCTGAGCAGGTCGTCGTAAAACTCCTGGCTGACTCGCAGCTCTTCCAGAGGCATGGCACCATACTTGGCCTTCAGGTGCTCGTCGCCGCCCAGGCTGGATGGACTCACGTCTGCACAGAGGAGGTGGAAGGGGGGGAGGGATGGGGAGGGATGGGGAGGGATGGGGAGGGATGGGGAGAGATGGGATGGGATGGGGAGAGATGGGGAGGGATGGGGAGGGATGGGGAGAGATGGGATGGGATGGGGAGAGATGGGGAGGGATGGGGTGGGATGGGTTGGGATGGGGAGGGATGGGGAGGGATGGGGTGGGATGAGGAGGGATGGGGAGGGGGGGTGGGGAAGAGGGAGCAGAGGGGATTACTCATGAGGAGAGAAGAAGAGAGACAGGGGTAGCTCTCCATGTGAGTCCAGACGATTAACCTTAGAAAAAAAAAAAAACAAGAACACAAAAACATAGAATGGAACCAGACAGCATACATGAGAAGCAACTTCACTATTTTCCTGAGCTTGTATTCCTCTTGCTGAGCTTCTGCAACACATAAGCACTCCTCTAGTGACTCCTTCTGCCCAATCTGCTCACAGAGGCCGAAGACAAGGACCGGGCTTACAGAGGCCGAAGACAAGGACTGGGCTTACAGAGGCCGAAGGCGTAAATCTTGATGGATTTGATCCTGGCAATGACCGTGTCTCGGATGCCCACCCCTGCCAGCAGCTGACGGGCACATGCATGCGTGGGGCAGAAGGGGACAGGGATAAATTCTCAGTCGACTCAGAAGTCATTTGATTCGATCCTGGCAATGACCGTGTCTCTGATGCCCACCCCTGCCAGAAGCCGGTGATGGGAATTTGGATTGGAACGGGGACGGGGATGGGGATGGGGGTGGGGTTGGGGATGGTGACGGTCGAAGATACATAGTTCATTCACCACCACTCCTTGCCCCTCTAGCCCCTCAGCACCACACTCACCCCGCCCCCTGCCCCTCTAGCCCCTCAGCATCACCCTCACCCCGCCCCCTGCCCCTCTAGCCCCTCAGCATCACCCTCACCCCGCCCCCTGCCCCTCTAGCCCCTCAGCATCACCCTCACCCCGCCCCCTGCCCCTCTAGCCCCTCAGCACCACACTCACCCCGCCTCCCTGTCCCTCCTGCCGCAGCATGACGGGAAAGGAGTGCTTCGTCTTTGGCTCCACCACCATTCCCCTCTCCGCGCCCACACTCACCGTCGCCACGCACGCGTGCGGCACACTGTGGGGCAGAGAGGCACAAAGGGGGAAGCGTGGCGTAGGGAGGGGAGCGGAAAGTGGAGGGAGAGAGAGAGGGGGCGGGGGAAGGGAGAGCGGAGGGGGGTGTGGGGAAAGAAGTGAGAATACGGAGGGCATCGTCTTTGGCTCCGTCACCACGCCTCTCCGCGCTGACACTGGCAGTCGCCACGCGCGCGTGCTGCGTGCGGCACACTGCGGGGGAAGAGGCGCAGAGGGACGGGGAGGGATGGGTGGGGAAAGGAGAGGGAGCGGCGGAGGGGAGGGACGGAAAGGGGGTGTGGGAGGGGAGGGGGGAGGAGAGGGGAGGGGGAGGGGGAAGGGGAGGGGGAGGGGGAGGAAAGGAAAACGGAGGCGCAAAGGGAAGGGGAGGTGTAAGGGGAGGCGGAGGTGTGGGGAAGAGGAGGCGGAGAGGGAAAGGGGGGAGGCGAGGAGGAAGCAAAAACGGAGGCGCAAAGGGAAGGGACAACAGAATTGGAAGTGGAGGTGTTTTAGGGAGAAGAGGGGGAGGGGGGAGAGGGGACGGGAGGGGAAGGGTGGGGGGAAGGACGGGTGGGAGAAGGGGGACGGAGATGCATCATGCTGCTTCATTCCTACAGCCCGGCACGACGCTGTTTCAACCCACCTGTCGCCATCTGTCTCACGATGCCGTTTTCGCCCTTCCGCCACAGACGCCACTCGCGAAACCACCGCCTCCGCTTCGTCCTCCCCCACGCTTTGACCTAGCAGCGCGGAAGCCTCCGGTGAACCGTTCCCCTGCTCCCCCGCCCGCGCTCCGCTACGCTCATCTTCAGCCGAGCACGCCCTCGCCCACCCCAGTGCCCCCAACGCCACGGCGCTCAGCGACAGAAGTCCGCCGATCGCAGACTGTCGCATGGCGATCGGCAGCCGTGCGACTCCAACGGGCAGCGCACCCAATCCTGGCCCCGCTGGGCCGGCGACTGCCGGCGTGACAGCCGCAGCGGACGGCTGTAGCAGGCCTTTCGCCGGCTGTAGCCAGACGACGCGGTGGGCTATGTGCGACGCGACAAGCGGGCCTGCGGCGCGAGTCGACGCCGCTACAGCCGCAGTGACGAGCCGGCCGGTTCCGGATCCGAGCCGCTGATAGAAGCTCGCGCTTGCTCCCCCAACGCCGAGCCCCAGTTGAATGCACGCGTTTCCAGATCCCGTTAATGAAATAATCTCCATCGGCGATGCGTTACAATCTTGTGTCCCGGCGTTTAGTTCCGGCGATCCAGTGTTGTGGTCCACAGAAGCGTCGCTCAGTCTGTCGCACGCGAGGGAGTCATTTGTTTGCAAGCGGTGGGCGACGTCGCAGGCGGCGGAGAAGAGGGAGGCGACGGCAGACGTGGCAGCTGCTGCGACGGAGAGATCGCTTCCTGGCATGTCATGTCCGCCGAAGCTATTGAATACCATTTTCAGTATTATGATCAGTAACGCGAAATGGCGTCTTCAGTTGGTTTCAAACGCTACGACGACAGTTACTTAGATTGGAGCGTGTGTGACGAGCCGATACTACCCTCGGATCTAAAGAGACAGCTCACAGATGCAGCTATCGCGAATCACCCTTTGCACTGGGTGGAGAAAACGTAGACCTGGAGAGGAGTGGAGAGGACTGAAAATGCACTGTCCGCCTGATATTCGAGTGTGCTCGTGCGCAATGGACGAAGGAGAAGGCTCGGGGAGATCGAAAGTAGGTCGAGGAGTTCTCAAGGTGGAAGAACTAGAATCTAAAACTCAGACTGGGGGAGCAATGGGGCACCTGGATTCTGCAGCAGAACTAGCATCCTCCCCGAACCGAGTCCTCTAAAGAATTATGATGGGATGGGTTGAGTGGGGTGGGACAGGGTGGGATAGTCTCAAGGGTGGTGTTGTAAGCGCAGTGCTATGGACGAGTCGTCTTATCACTCACTGAACTACATGATAGCCATTCTGGGAAGTATCGACTGTTCGTGATTGGTCAACTTCCCCACGAGCTCGCTGCAACCACAAGTGGCACGCGTCGAGAGGGCGTTGGGGGATGTGGGCGACATTTTCAGGATGTACTACAGTTTACAAGAACAAAGTCAGCCAACTTTAACCACAAATACACTATCTGATAGAAATGTGTATTGAGAAATCTGGCACAATCTATCTCACTTTCATTCACATCATTTCTTCTCAAGCTATTGTACAAACACAATGCATCCCCGCTAAGCCAAAATCTTGGCTGCATAACCGACAACACATCCCTCCTCACCACTAACCCTGAAAGGTAATCTCATACACAGGCAGCTCATGGTGCGCACTAGTCATCACCACGACACTATCAGACCGCGAGGAAATCACAGTCCGCACAAGGAGCAGCACAAAGAGAATAAGCTTCCACACGGGCCCAGCAGGGCCTGTGCGGCTTGGAGTGACATAGGATCTGCTGATGCTGGCATGGCAGCCGAACCAATGCTGGCTGGCCCTCAAGCCTTCCTTGAAGATCGAGTTGATGTTTTCGGGCGGGGTGCCGTGGAATGCGAGCTGCAGGGGGAGTGGCAGGCCACTTGCCTGGGTCTGTCCGTCGACCAAGTTACCTGGGTACCAACAGGGAGAGCATGAGGAAAGCAGGTCATGAGAGCAGGAAGGTGATGAAGGAGGTAGGGGGGGCTAACTCGTGGGGAAACCACGAGTCACCGCCCATATTGCTCACAAAGCCGCAATAGTTCATTCACCGCTGCACCCTCACACATAGGCTCCTCCAGCCGTCACACCCTCACACAGAAATGTTTTCACGCAAGCTCCAGCTCTGCCTCGCAACTCACTGGGGCTGAGGTTGGCGCAGCCAGTGGCAATCCCTTCCATGGACTCCACAAACTTGTCAAACACCGGCTGCCCTAGCTGCAGGTTCGGGTTGCGCCGCTTCCCAATGATCTGGTATGGCGAAATCTTTCCCGCCAGCATCTTCATCACGTTGTCCTCCGAACAAAAAGCGTCCAGTGTTGCGCCTAATAGCTGCATCAAGGAAATTCAGCAACCCACGAATGTATGGGTACGGAGGGCAAAAACATCTCTACAAACAAGAGAAGAGCAGAAAATGAAGTAACATGTATTTTTTTTTAAATATTTTTCCACTCGTGGCCCCTCACCTGCTTGCGATCCTCTCCAGTGGCCCCCAGAGCCAGCTTGAGCAGCTCAAGAGGGTTGTGTGGAAACTGCACCACCACATCCCTCTCCCGCCCCGTGAACGGATTCCGCTGCACCATGCGCTGCAGATCAATGGTATACACCACGCCCAAGGGGTACGCGTCGGTGACTATCGGCGCGGTTTGCGCGCACATGTAGCCCTGAGCGCCGGCTCGGAAGATGGCTCGGGCCGTGGCAGCGTCGTACTGCCGGAGGTTGTTGCGGCTGTCGCGCCAGTGGATGGTCGGCATCGGTGCTCCCCCTGGCAGCTGAAGGCCCTGAGGTTGCAGACCATGAGAATACACATAAAAATAAAGGGAGGGGGGGAGGGGGGGAGGGGGGGGGGGAGGGGTTTCATAAATAAAGTTAGATGGCAAAACGAAGAAACAATGGAAGAACGGAAAGAAGAAAGAAAAAAGCATTTAAGAGTGAGAAAAGACGTAGTACTTGGAATGATTGATGCTCACACAACAAGAGATTGGCAGCCTTACCTGCTGGTTCGGCATTTCCAAGGCCTGGGGCGGCGCAGGAGCAGGCAGCGCCACGCCAATCACCTTGATCTGGCGCGTGTACCCGCTCTCCACATTCCGCTGCGTCATGGCACGCAGATCCGCGGTATAGCGCGCGCCGTTAGGGTAAACATCAGACGCGAAATCGCCGAGATCAACAGATGGGAGGCGCCTTGCGATGGCGTCGCGAACGGTGTTCTCGAGGTGCGGTGGGTAGCGGCGCCACTGCGCGTCGTCGCGCCACCACACACCCGGCGTGGTCGGATCGGCGCAAGGCAGGAGAACACACATGTTTGCCGGTGAATAGATGGTGACGGTGAGGTTGACGGGTGCGGGTGCGAGAGCGAGTGAGGGTCAGGTTACTACTATCGTGCGAGAAGATCTGCCAAGGCAGGGAAACCATAGGTCCTAGAAGGTTATGGCTGTCCTGCTCGAATTCCTCCAAACCGATTAAATTGGAGGCAAGAAACGCTTGATATTCTAACTCTCCGAGAGTCCGTGGCAACGACGCGTATAGCCACGCCTTGCGCTCGCCTCCCTTCACAGACCCGCTCATGCTCGTCCCTGCACGCTCGTGCCTTGCCTGCGCTTTGCTCCGAGCCCCGCATGGTGCTGCTTGCGGCTGCTGAAACGTCGGCGCGCCATACATCATGATGAGTTGCGTTTTGGCAGCCCAAGCCTGCATGTACGACTCGAAACCTAAGAAACGAGCCATGAATGTGTTACACGGTCAGGATACCAGGATTCGAGATATCCATCATCCAAACCATCCCCTGCAGCAGTTCCGTCTCGGCAGTCATTGCATGACCTGCTTCCGCGCTGGCGTGGAGCCCATCCCAACCGCCATGATTATCATTCCTCCACTGCTAGCTTTTCATGCTAAACTCGAGAATGACGTTTCATGCAAGGTCGAGAGCATTAAGTTCACTTCAAAACGTTTTCATAACGGTGTAAAAGCGTATTTCTAAGGTTTGGTTAGTTTTAGAAATGCCAGGAACAAAAATTTCGTTGCTCAGATGCAATGCCAGGGGACTCGATTCCCGTTATTATTCAGAGATTTGAATCTGACGGACCTAGTAAAGGGGAAATGGTTACATCTCACAACTTTCGTCTTTACCACGGGGTTGGATGCGGCTCTGCAGGGTGAGAAGTAACTTCAGCGTGGTTGCAGTCGATGTTGCGCTTTCCATCATCGAGACGGTCATGCGTGACAGAGCAACGTGGACTGGAATTTATGAACCCTATTCTTCATCACTTCTGCCAGAAACCTCAGCATGTTCGAGCATCCCAGCAAATAACAAGGGCAATATTGGCGAAAGGCGAGAATGGACGGACCGAAATGGACGTCGACTTACGCATCCTCTGCTCCCTGACATGGGCATTACAGGGATCTATGTCGTGGGCGTTGCGATCCTCTGGGTTGCGATTGCCAGAGTCTAGTGCCGAGAGGCCTATTTGGACCACATGGAACGGCATTTAGAAGAAAATGTCAGGAATCTGGTGATTCGACTCTTTCTTGTATGGTACAATAGTGACAGTATTTACAGTTTGTTGGGAAACTAATTAGCTACCAGCAAGCAAAAACGAGAATGAGAAAATCAGAAACCTACCAAAAACACCGATCTCCGTAGCAATCACGGCCTTCTCAAAGCTCAAAACGCTGCTGAAGATTGTCTTGTCTCCAGGCTTTCCTCAGGATCTAAGTTTTCCGACAGTTCAGGTTTCAGTCGAATTTCAATTAGTGCAGCCGCCTCAAGAAGATGACGCGCGCTGCCAAGGGCCCAGCCAAGAACCTCTGGCTCCTGGGGGCATAACATACCCGCCATCCCCATCCACACTTCTCCTCCTCGTGGCCAGTGTAGCGTCGCATTGCTCCATCCCTTTCCTCTCTGCTGACGACAGGCTGTGTCGCCGAGGGGCCTGCGACGGCGCCTGTGGCGAGTTGCAATGCGTGGAGGGAGCGCACTGCACGTCGCACGAGCAGCTGTTGCTCATGCCGTGGCAACTCCGGCAAATGCTGGACGATAACTTGAAGGCAACATCCCACTCCGATTCACCGATGCTTGCTTCAAGATCGCTTCGCACTTTGCTGCACCCTGGCGACGAGATCCTCGTAACAGTCTCGGCCGTCGCGAGTAGATCTCGCTGCACAGAGCGCGTTAGCGGGATCCCGTCACTCGAGGCGGCTCCGCCGGCTCGGAGGCTCAGGCGCGAAAGAGCCGGAAGTACCGGTGACCCCTCGCGAGAAACAGAGCAGGGACGAGAAGGCGCCGGGCGGGTGGCCACTGGCTGGGCAGCACGCTTCGGCGTGAGGAAGTAGGTTTCACCTGGCACGAGAGGAGTGGTTGATGACACGACGGATACGCCCGAGGTGAGGTGCGTGTCAGGATACTCAGAGAGGACGGTCTGGGCCGTTAGATGCTCGCCGGATGGGGTCGACGAATCGTCGAAGAAGCGAACGGACCCGTCAGGGAGCATGACGATGACTGGATCATTCTCTACTATGGTGTCTGTTACGACTTTTGAGGTTCTGAAGGAAAGTTTTCGCGGAGCTATGGCGCTAATTGAAGCCATGTCGGGAAGTGATTGCGAATGCAATGCGGAGTCACATTCGCCGACTTATATCCGAGTCGAGAGGGTACTCGCAGCTGCGCAACGATGAGGGCAGCATTGTCGTCTCGAGAAGGTTGAAGAGGGAAACTATTCTGAAAAGAAACGGAAACTGAAGCAGTTAATCGCTTGATCTCGATCTAAGCGTTTCTTACATCGAGGCGTTTTAATCTAGGAGGCAACATTAATTGCTTGATTTCAATCACGTGTGCCTTCAATCAAATCCGCGTCCCATCGTCATTTGTGAACGGGAGCTGCATGTCACCTTCCTTTTTTCCACGTTGCGACTTTTGTACTGTAGTATTCCAGTACAGTATTAGGAGGCATCAGTCACGCCACTGTGTGAGTGGAATAAAATGTGGTCTGAAACGCACACCACAGAAAATGCAGCTGAGGGAAGCAGGGAAGCGGACCAGTCTTGGTGGCTCGTTGGGTTTGCGGGCTGAATGACGACTGACTGATGTTCCGGACGGAGAGGGATTCGGGAATCCGTATGCGAGGGAATGGGATGGATGACTGACAGCCGCAGAAACGCAGTCCAGAGAAGCGGGAAAGTGGGCTGGCAGCGTTGTGAGCACGTGATCACCAGAGGTGAAGCGTAGGGGAAGAGGAGAGTGGAACGGGTTTTGAGCTGATTTGGTTCGGTACTGTTGAAGGAAGAAAAACGCCTGCCACGCAGCATTGTCGCTTTTGGGTCATGGTGGCCCATGCTTGCGGGGCATTTCATTCAATCCCAAGTGCAGAAAGGGGCATTTCATTCACTTTTCATTCGCCCAAATGTACAGCTCATCTCCTTCGTGGTCCCCACGCAGTGCTTCACAAGGACACTCGTTACTTTGTGAGAAGGGATGCGTACACTGATAAGAAAACTCAACAGAAGTTGATTTCAGGTTTTTTGGGTTGCTTGGCAACCCTATATAATTGGTTTCACTTGAAACTTTTGCATCTTGGTCAAGAGAATGCCTCAAATTGTGTATAAAAATCACTCATGAATGAGACATCCTAAAAGTGAAACCATATCATGTTGGAACCATGATTTTGTTCCAACCGTCCCAGCATCGTCGACTAATGCGGCGGATGGTACGATCGAACATGGCATCATCGTGAGCGAATGCATTTGTACAGATGAACACGGTATGAAGTGTAGTGCGGATGCTTCAAGAGATGTTAGACTGTATCAAAGTAGCAACATAGATTGATGGGGACGTTGAAACAGCGAATACACGCTGCCCCAACGACGATGACAACCTCTAGTTGCATACACGATGCAATGTAACACCTTGCCTTGAAACACACACACCTCACAAACACGAAATGCAGCACGTCACAAAAATTGTAAAGACATAAAAATGGATGCTCAATATGCACCGATGCTACAGCTGAGGTTGATGGGGTAGTTGACACAGTGAAACACACTGCCCCAACGACGATGACAACCTCAACTGCAAACACGATGCATACCAGCACCACACCTTGAAATAATCACAACCAACTGACACACACACAATCACACATACCCACGCACGTACGACACACACACACACACACACACACACACACACACACACACACACACACACACACGCACACACACGCACACACACCCACACGCACACACACACACACGCACACACACGCACACACACGCACACACACATACACACACACACACACCCACACGCACACCCACACGCACACCCACACGCACACGCACACGCACGCGCACGCGCGCACGCACGCACGCACACACGCACGCACACACACACACATGCACACACACACACACACACACACACACACACACACGCACACACATGCACATGCACTGACACACATATGTATACACACACATGCATACATTAATGAGAGAGCAAACAAGCATGATAAAGAGTCAGACACTAACACACACGCACACACTGGCACAAACACATGCAAACAAGCACAGATACATGCAGACATCAGTGATAAATACCAACCATCACCAATGGAGTTCTGTTTACCATTCATGAATCATCACTAGCCTATCCCCTCTTTACCCTCCCTACACCCCTTCTTCCCTCCTTCCCTCATCTCTCTCCCACCCCCTCCCTCATCTCCCTTGTCCGTCAAACAAAATTCAAGAATGAAGCTCACTCGCCCTGCACAAAGCAAAAACAGAGAATGCAAAGTACATGCCCTGCACAAGAAAAAGGCAAAATAGAGAATGTTCACACACTGTGTAAAAAAAAGCACAAAAACATAGTGTAACTTACGTGCCCTGCGAAGAGGCCAAGCAGGAAATGCAATCACCCGTAGAAAGCAAAACCAAAGAGTAGACCTCACAGCATTGCACATGGAAACAAAAACAGAGAATGCAGCTCACACATGCACTAGAAACGGAATAAGAACAATAGGGAATGGTGTTGAAGAGATCAATAAAAAACTTCAATTATAATTTCACTACTCACAGTGCTAAATTGGAATAAGTCGTGGCACCACAGATACTACACTGGAATGATGCAATACCTTGCAGCCACCCCCGCATTCAGCTTCATCCTCACATTCGCACTCACACACGCGCAAATACTCTCAACTTTCTTAGACACACTCACAGAAACAAACATATAAATCTACACGCTCATTCTTGCACAAACCCTCGCACTTATGAACGTTCTCATTCACAATAACACTCACACAGAAACTTACACGCGCACGCTAACACACTCGCACACACCCTTGCACTAACACTCGCACTTGCTCTCGCACTCACCCTAGCACACACAGTCGCACACCCTCTCATCCTCGCGCTCTCTCATGTGCTCTCACACGCGCTCTCTCACGCACTCTCACGTGCACCCTCACGCGCTCTCTCACGTTCTCTCTCACGCGCACTCTCACGCGCTCTCTCGCGCGCAATCTCGCGCGCTCTCTCGCGCGCACTCTCACGCGCATTCTCACACGCTCTCTCACACGCTCTCTCACACGCTCTCTCACGCTCTCACGCGCACTCTCACACGCAAAGTGCTCTTTAACTCGTACTCTCACGAGTCTCCCATGCGTCTCCCACATGCACTCTCGTGCGCTCTCTCACGCGCTTGCGCACGCGCTCTCTCATGTGCTCTATCACGCACCCTCTCACGCACTCTCACGCGCACACTCACGCGCTCTCTCACGCGCTCTCGCACGTGCTCTCACACTCACTCTCATGTGCACTATCACGCGCTCTCTCACGCGCACTTATGCGCTCTCTTGAGCGCACTCTCTTGCGCACTCTCATGCGCACTCTCACGCGCTCTCTCCCGCGCTCTCTCATGCGCACACTCATGCGCACACTCACGCGCACACTCATGCGCACTCTCACGCGCCCTCTCACACGCACCCTCACATGCACTCTCACATGCTCCCTCACGCGCATTCTCACACGCTCTCTCACAAGCACCCTCACGCGCACTCTCACGCGCACTCTCATGCGCACTCTCACGCGCTCTCTCCCGCGCTCTCTCACGCGCACACTCATGCGCACACTCACGTGCCCCTTCACGTGCTCTCACGCGCTCCCTCATGTTCTCTCTCACGCGCTCACGCGCTCTCTCACGCGCACTCTCACGCACACTCTCACGTGCACCCTCACGCGCTCTCTCACGTTCTCTCTCACGCGCACTCTCACGCGCTCTCTCACACGCACTCTCACGCGCTCTCTCACGCGCACTCTCACGCGCATTCTCACACACTCTCTCACACTCTCTCAAGCGCACTCTCACACGCACTCTCACACGCAACGTGCTCTTTAACGCGCACTCTCACGAGTCTCCCATGCGTCTCCCACATGCACTCTCGTGTGCTCTCTCACGCGCTTGCGCACGCGCACTCTCATGTGCTCTATCACGCGCCCTCTCACGCGCCCTCTCACGCACTCTCACGCGCATTCTCACGCGCACACTCACGCGCTCTCTCACGCGCTCTCGCACGTGCTCTCACACTCACTCTCATGTGCTCTCTCACGCGCACTTATGCGCTCTCTCTAGCGCACTCTCTTGCGCACTCTCATGCGCACTCTCACGCGCTCTCTCCTGCGCTCTCTCACGCGCACACTCACGCGCACACTCATGCGCTCTCTCACGCGCACTCTCACGCGCACTCACGCGCTCTCTCACGCTCTCTCACGCCCTCTCACGCGCACTCTCACGCACACCCTCACGTGCTCTCTAACGTGCACTCTCACTAGTCTCCCACGCGTCTCCAACGTGCACCCTCACGCGCCCTCTCACGCACCCTCTCACGCGCCCTCTCACGCGCCCTCTCACGCGCCCTCTCACGCGCCCTCTCACGCACTCTCATGCGCACTCTCACGCGCACACTCACCCGCTCTCTCACGCGCTCTCGCACGCGCTCTCTCCTGTGCTCTCTCACGTGCTCTCTCACGCGCACTATCACGCGCTCTCTCACGCGCACTCTCACGCGTGCTCACGCGCTCTCTCACGCTCTCTCTCTCTCTCTCTCTCTCTCTCTCTCTCTCTCTCTCTCTCTCTCTCTCTCTCTCTCTCTCTCTCTCTCTCTCTCTCTCTCTCTCTCTCTCTCTCTCTCACGCGCTCTCTCACGCGCTCTCTCACGTGCACTCGCACGCGCACACTCACGCGCTCTCTCACGCGCACACTCACGCACTCTCTCACGCGCTCTCCCCCGCGTTCTCTCACACGCACTCACGCGCTCTCTCACACGCACTCACGCGCTCTCTCACGCACAATCTCACGTGCTCTCTCACGCGCTCTCTCACGAGCACTCTCCTGTGCGTTCGCTCCCGTGCACACGCTCTCCCTCGCGGTCCTTCCTTTTCTTCGAATGAAAGAGGAGACCAATGACACACAAAATTTACGAAGAAGCAAAAAAAAGGGAGGAAATATCAGAGGCAGAAGGGTGGATGAAAGGCCAGGAACGCACCTGATAACCACGGTGCCTCAGAAAACAACCGGCGCTGGTGCACCAACCCGCGTTCGCGCATCAACCCGCGCTCGCGCACCAATCCGTGCTTGCGCTCGTGAACCTGACGCCGGAGGCGACTGCGGGGAGGGAAGGAGAGGCGACGGCGGGGAGGGAAGGAGAGACGATGGCGGGGAGGAGGGAGAGGCGGCGGCGGAGAGGAGGGAGAGGCGACGGCGGGGAGGAGGGAGAGGCGGCGGCGGAGAGGAGGGAGAGGCGACGGCGGTGAGGAGGGAGAGGCGACGGCTGAGGGCGAGGCGACGGCGCGGAGGAGGGAGAGGCGACGGCGGAGGGCGAGGCGACGGCGGGGAGGAGGGAGAGGCGACGGCGGAGGGCGAGGCGACGGCGGGGAGGAGGGAGAGGCGACGGCGGAGGGAGAGGCGACGGTGGGACGGGAGGGAGCGGCGGCGGCGGCTGGGAGGGAGGGAGACGTGATGGCGGGGTGGGAGGGAGCGCCTACGGCGGGGTGAGAGGGAGAGGCGACGACGGGAAGGGAGAGGATAGTGGGATGCGAGGAGAGGCGACGGCTGGGTGGGAGGGAGCGGAGGCGGTGTTGCATTGAAAAACGGGATAACTAGATGCTAGGTAAGTCGTGACTGCAGGATTGGGAATACGGGGGTTCGGAGGGAGAAGCACTCTGGATGGGGAGGAAAGGGCGTAGTCTATGGTGCTTGTAGACCAAGAACCAAGAACCAAGAGGAGCGTCGAATCCGTGTGGGCCACCTTGTTCGTGCTGATCCCCCGGGCTGTCGCCCTATCTCTAATGAGGAATTCATTGCTCATTGCCCCCCCTCAACCTTCCCTTCGGGCCGTCAAATTCTCAAGGACATTTTCCAGGCGATTCCCCCTGAGTGGTGGCAAATACTCCGCCACCCTCCCCAACCCCAGATTTCCCCGGGTGAGTGGTTTCTATCAGCCCATGATTCCCCTGATCAGTACCGTAATCTCCCGGACAAAACACCCCCCCATGATAGTACACCCCCGGGTAGCTTGTGCGGGGTGGGTGCTATGGGCGACCTCGTTTCTACTATACCCCCCTTTTTGGATGATTTTCTATAACACCCCCCTTTTCTTACGGATTCCTATTATAGTTGTTATCGAGTCTGATTCCTTACAAGGGAATATCGCGAGAATTGCTTCCTAAATGAAATTTCGCGCGTACTTGCACTTAGAATCCGCCAACATTTCCCCCTCCCACAATCTCACTGTCGCCACCCTGGCGAATCTTTCGCTGCTAGTGGACATTTCCCCCATCCCACATTCTAGGAAGTTGCCACGCTGGCGAATCTTCCGCTGCAAGTGGCCCGAAAGGTGAAACTCACATTCTTGCCAAAACTCACATTCTCGCCTCAAACTGTGATGTTAAAACGACCATTGAAACACCCAAACTGTCTAATTTGAGAATCCTCTTGCATTAAAATATACCATATATAACCACCCGGGTATTATATAGGATTTTCCGTTGAGAGGACCCCCCCCCCTTTTTTCCCTGTGGTTATCATAATACCCCCGGGTGTTATGTCCGGGAGAATACGGTATTCTCTTGCTTTTGAAGCAATCTCTTTTTCCCCTCCGTTCTCTCTCTTCGCAAGTGTCTTCCAAGTCTCCTCTTCGCTCCTCATCGACAGAACTCCGCTCGGGTTTCTCACGCTTGACATCAAGAATGTCACAGCAGCTTGCGTACAGGGTAGGTGGCTGCTTGGGCCCTTGTATACAGGTGCGGGTCTCGGTTCGCGACTGGAGCTTCTTACTGACAGCCTCCCCTCCCTCGCCACCATCCGACGTCGGCTATACCATTGGCAAACTCTTAACCATGATACCCGGTGGATAGCGGCTCTCTCAGGTCCTCCTCCTCCTCTCTTCCCGGACCTCTCCCACGCATTCCTACGTGACCAACCTAGCCTTCAGAAGGACCTCCTATTCCGGTTCTACACTCGTTCGCTTCCATCAGGATCGCGCTTCACCAAGGCAGCTGATCGTGGCATCTGCTCTTCTTGTGACTCTGGGTGTGTGGAATCTATTTCCCATATCTTCTTTGAATGTGGGGTTGCGAGATCGGTTTCGCTAGCTCTGCGCTCCACGGCTCGTCGTCACCTCGGCACTTCGCTTTCTGCAGAACAGGTCTTCTTCCCGCTTTCTTCTAGGACCGGCCAATCTGCTCCTTGGAGCCTGCTCGTTGGTGCTGCTGCGAAGGCTATATGGAACGCGCGCTGCGATCGCAAGTTTCACGATTCCTCCGCCACTGTGTTAGAGATTCTCCAGCTCATCCTCGCTCAGTTCCTTATAGCCTTCAAGATTTTTCTATGGCGGAGATCCAAGCAGTCTCCAAAAAAACAACGGCGATCCGCCTCTTGCCTTGCCCGGGCAAAGAAACACCGTTTTTTCACATTCTCACCGGATGGTGTTCCGTCTATTCACCCAGAACTCCGCTTCTCCTGGCTCTTAAACGATTCGTTCCGACCTCCTTAGTTGGTTTTCTCAGCATTACGTGTAGAGCAAACCACCTGCAGGGTGGCTGTCCGTGTACAGAGGATTAGCGTGTGTCTTACGCACCTTCTTATTGAAGGTTGGCTTCTTAGCTGTTCTCCATTTTGCTCTATACACCTTGTTGTAACAGATTACGATCTTAATATAACATTCTAACATTCTAACATTCGAGTTGAAAGGTGTGCAACAAAAACAAACACTCTATTCTTGTTACAAAAGCTTTATTGTTTTTTCCATATTCTATTGTCATAATGATAAAGTCATTGTATCACAAAGATGTCAGTTTGGCTATGTGGTTTTTGTGAAGCAGGATTGTAGCCGTATAACCACTCAAAACTTGTCACCAATAGACAATTCCGAATTCATTTGCAATATTTTTTCCTGTAACCTGGTTGGACTCGCAAAAAACGGGACTGAACATTTTTGTGACAGTGAACCAGCAGACTTTGTAACGAGCAAAACAGTGCCGCGTGGTTCAGTGCGCTCCAAAAACCCTTCTCACAATTTTGCACGAGACGAACCAGAAACAAGGGGAAATTAAATAAGCAGTCACAATTAAGCTCGTTTTATCGCGTTTGGTCACAGGGCTATCACAAACAATCACAGTACAGTAGATTCCTATCGCGGGTGATCACAATGCACTCACGGATGGTCATACCACGCCTCTAAAAGCTATCACGTTTGGTCACTCGATGAAACGATAGTAACTCATTTGAAACCACAAAAGAAACTGTAGAGATTTTGGGGATTCCCAATATTGATTGGTTGTTACCTCGCGCATGATTCTAGCCTGACATTTAGGGGAATGAAGAAAAAAATAAACCCCTATAGGATGGCACGTCCTTCGGGAGGCATCAACCCTAAACACCATGCAACAAGGTGTTTAGGGTTGATGCATCCCGAATTAAATACCATCAGAATGGGTTTTTTTTTGTCGTGGGAAAAAATATACCCTTTGAGTTTTACACGTCTGAAAGTGATATTCTTAGGAACATTATGCATCATTCGAACAGTAGACAATCAAATAGTAACAAGAACTTGCAGATGTTTTTAACGAGTTACCAAGAGTTGTCGCAAAACTATTCGTAATACTACGGACAAAACGGCGCGCGCGAGAAAAGTTTCATTGAATCCCTACAGTGACCTGAGTAGTTTCAACTTTCTATCGACCGTTTCAATGAGTGACCAAACGCGATAGCTTTCCGGGGCGAGGTGTGACTATCCGTGATAGCACTGTGATCACCTGCGATAAAATTCTACTGTATTGTGACTGTTTGTGATACCACTGTAACGAACCGTGATAAACCGGGTTGAATTGTGATTGCCTATATAATTTCCCAGAAACAAGCAGGCAGAAACAAGAAGAGAAAAAAAAAAACAAAGCACAAAGAAGAACAGCGTGTCAAACTCATATGCTGCTTATTGTGTAGGCTGTAGTGGGTAGCCCATATGGGGTACAACCCAATTAGGGTTTCCTACTTGTACCTATCCTGCTGCTAGTTCATCCATCCATGTTCGTTATTCATACAAGGTATCAAAGCAGGTCCTAGCCTAGGACCGTTCTTGTTTTTCGGGCCCACCATTACTTAGTGACCGACTACGGTTACCGCGTTACCCTACGCCCTGCCTTGCGTTGCGCTCTCAGCGCGTGCCCTGCCCTGCCCTGCCTTGCGTCACACTGCCTGTGTAAGCCCAGCCCTGCGTCGCGCTGCCCCGCGCACGCCCTGCCCTGCCCCGCGTCTCGCAGCCTCGCGCACGCCCTGGCCTGCCCCGCGTCGCGCTGCCCCGCGCACGCCCTGCCCTACCCCGCGTCGCGCTGCATCGCGCACGCCCTGCCCTGCCCCGCATCGCGCTGCCTCGCGCACGCCCTGCCCTGCCCTGCCCCGTGCCCTGCTGCCCTGCGCGTCACGCCCTGCTGCAGCCCGCGCGTAGCGCCCTGCTGCCCTGCGCGTCGCGCCCTACCGCCTGCCCGTTAGGCCCGCCGCGGGCCCTCCCTTCGCGCCGCCGCGCCTGCTCATTACGCCCGCCGCCGCGCCCGCCCGTTAGGCCCGCCGCGGGCCCTGCCTTCGCGCCGCCGCGCCTAACCGTTAGGCCCATCACGGGCCCGCTCGTTCGCCCCTCCCGCACCTGTCCGCTACGCCCGCCGTGGGCCCGCCCGCCGTGCCTGCGTTTTGCGCCCGCCGCGGGCCGGGACTCGCTGCCCAGCGCCGCCCTGCCCGTGCGCGATGCTGCCCGTGCCAGCGCCCTGCCCTGCCAACGCGCCAGCGCCCTGCCCTGCGCGCGCTGGCGCCCTGCTCTACCCTGCCCGAGCCGCATCAGCAGCACCCTGTGCGCCCTGCTAAACCCTAAAATAAATAAATCAATTTCAAAGAAAAATTAGAAGCCCTTGGTGCTTCTGCCCTAGGAGCTACTGCTTGCTACTGGCCGCGCGCCACCCTGCTCTGGCCGCACACCGCCCTGCTCTCCCCGCGCGCCGCCCTGCTCTGGCCGCGCACCGCCCTGCTCTGGCCGCACGCCGCCCTCCTCTGGCCGCACGCCGCCCTGCTCTAGCAGCGCGCAGCCCTGCTCTGGCCGCGCGCCGCCTTTCCCTGACCGTGCACTGCCCTTCTTTCCCTACATGCTGCCCTGCCGGTCGCGTGACTTCTCTTCACGGCAGCGGTGGGAGTGGTGGCGACGGTGGCGGCGGAAGTGGGAGTGGTGGCGGCCGTCGTAGCAGTCGCTGTGGAGCTGTTCGGTGGGGAGTTTCTGGCGGTGGCCAGATGCAGCTGCAACGGCGTCCGCGTGCGACCCTTACACCCCAACAACTTGGTGAGTGGTTTTCTCAGCGTTGGGCGTCTCACCGTAGTAGCCGTAGTGGCATTCGCGGTGCAGCTACTCAGTTGGGAGGTTCTAGCGGTGGCCAGATGTAGCTGCAGCGGCGTCCGCGTGAGACCCTTACACCCCAGCAGCTTCGTGAGTGGTTTGCTCAGCGTTGGGCGTCTCAACGTAGTGGCCGTAGTGGCAGTCACGGTGCAGCTACTCAGTTGGGAGTTTCTGGAAGTGGCCCGTTGCAGCTGCAGCGGCGTCCACGTGAGACCCTTACGCCCCAGCAGCTTTGTAAGTGGTTTGTGTCAGAACACATAGCTTACTTGTTTGTGTAGGCTATAGTGGGGTATCCCATAGGGGGTACAACACAATTAGGGTTTCCTATTTGTACTCACTTCGTTCATACTCATTTCATTCTCGTTCAATTCTTCTCATGGAATCAGAGCAGGTCCCCTCCTAGGGACTGTTCCTAGGGCCCACCGAAGCGCGCCCCGAGGCGCGCGTTCTTTTTTTTTTTTTTTTTTTAGCGACCCTGCGTGTCGCCCCTACCGTCGCGCTCCCGCCGCTCCCTCCTCTTACGGCCGCCCGCCCTAGCGCCCTGACGGCCGCCCGCCCTAGCGCCCTGACGGCCGCCCGCCCTAGCGCCCGAGCGCCAACCGCCCTAGCGCCCTGACGGCCGCCCGCCCTAGCGCCCTGACGGCCGCCCGCCCCAGCGCCCGAGCGCCGCCCGCCCTAGCGCCCGAGCGCCGCCCGCCCTAGCGCCCGAGCGCCGCCCTCCCTAGCGCCCGAGCGCCGCCCGCCCTAGAGCCCTGACGGCCGCCCGCCCTAGCGCCCGAGCGCCGCTCGCCCTAGCGCCCTGACGGCCGCCCGCCCTAGCGCCCGTGCGCCCCTCGCCCAAGCGCCCTGACGGCCGGCCGCCCGCCCTAGCGCCCGAGCGCCGACCGCCCTTTCGCCCTTACGGCCGCCCGCCCGAACGCCTGAGCGCCGCCCGCCGTCGCCCCAACGCCCTCGCGCCCGACGCCCGCGAGCCGCCCGTCGCAGCCGCGCGTGAGCTCCCTGAGCCGCCCGCGCCGCCGTCCCTGAGCCGCCTGTGCAGCCGCCCGCGAACCACAAGTGAGCCGCCCGTCGCGACACCAGCGCCGCACGAGCCGCCCGTACAGCCCAGCAGCCCGAGCCGCCCGAGCCGCCCGCGCCGCCCCAGCAACCCGAGCCGCCCGAGCCGCCCGAGCCGCCCGAGCCGCGCGAGCCGCCCGAGCCGCCCGAGCCGCCCCAGCCGCCCGAGCCGCCCGAGCCGCCCGAGCCGCCCGAGCCGCCCGAGCCGCCCGCGGCGCCCCAGCAACCCGAGCCGCCCGAGCCGTGCCGCTGTTCCTGAGCTGTGTTCCTTTGCTGCTGCAGTACCCGACTCTCCCAGCCCGGTGAGACTTTCAACTGCTGCCATGGCCACCCCCAATGTCCTTACTTTTGACGCTGAGGGGAGGGCCATTGACTTTGCCGTCTGGATTGAAGACCTGCAGCTGTACTTACTATGTGATGCGATAGATGAGGTCTCTCTCTTTGACTTTGTCTCTGGCGCTGTCCCTGCCCCACCTGCTGATGCTGACTCTGCCGTTCGCTCCAAGTGGGCGACCCGCGATGCTGCTGCACGTCTTGCTGTGCGTCGCCACCTCCCTTCCTCTGAGCGTGCCCACTTTAGTCAGTGCAAGACCGCTCAGGCCTTGTACGACGCTGTAGTTGCACGCTACTCCTCCCCTTCCTCCGCTACCCTTAGCCGCCTCATGCTACCGTTTCTCTTCCCTGACCTCGCCTCCTTTCCCACTGTTGCTGACCTCGTTACCCACCTCCGTGCTAGTGACACCCGCTACCGCGCTGCCCTTCCTGCTGAGTTCCGCGCTGCAAACCCTCCTCCCATGTACATCACTCTCTACTTTCTCGTCACCCGTCTCCCTGAGTCCCTTCGTGCCGTTAGGGACCAGTTTCTCTCTGTCTGTCCCACCACTCTCACTGTCGATCTCCTTGAGGAGTCCCTGCTAGCGGCTGAGAAGAGTATTGTCGCTGTAGGGGCCTCTCGGGGTGACCCTCGCACCCCCATCTTTGAGGGGTGTGGTCCTTCCCCCCTGCTGCCCTCTGTCGCCTCTGCCGCTGCGGCCGACCTCACTGGTTTTGAGTCGGTCGGCGCGGCGTCTGCCCCCAGCGGCAGACGCCGCTCTGGCAAGGGCAAAGGGGGCAAGGGAGCGGGTGGAGCTAGAGGGGGCGGTGGAGGAGGCGGTGGGGGTGGCGGGGGGAGTGGGGGTGGCGGTGGGGGTGGTGGCGGGAGTGGAGGTACTGGTGGCGGCGGTGGAGGCGGAGGTGGCGGCGGAGGTGGTAGCGGAGGAGGCGGTGGGAGCGGTGGGAGCGACGGTCCTGGTGGGGGAGGTGGCGGTGGAGACGGGGGTGGCGGTGGAGGCGGGGGTGGCGGTGGAGGCGGGGGTCGGAGTGGCTCGTCCCAGCGGAGCAGCTCTGGGGGTGGTCAGCGCCAGCACCAGCAGCAGCAGCAGCCGCAGCAGCAGCCACAGCAGCAGCAGCGCTCTCGCACCGTCCCCGGCCCTCAGCAGCTCCGTGAGTGGTACTTGCAGCGTCAGCGTGGTGGTGCGCTTGGTCCCTGCCCCTACGTTCTTCGCACAGGTGACCGTGCAGGGGAGAGGTGTGGAGGCGCCCACACAGCCCGCCGCTGCTTTGGCCGCCTGACCGACGCCTGGCGTCAGCAGTTTCCGGAGGCCGCTGAGATCCCCCGCTGGGGAGAGCTGTCTAGGGCTGGTGTAGCTATTTATGATCTTGATTTTGATGCTATTCTCTCTGCTATGTATGCTGTGACTGGTAGTGATGAGGATGACTGTTACCGGTGTTTCCCGCCCGACCCGGGCATTGGTACTGCCGCGTCAGGTACTAGTGAGGCTGCTGCTCTAGGTGCCAGTGCGTCTGTGCTCTCAGGTGCTGGTGAGTCTGCCCTCTCAGGTACTGTGTCGGCTTCGGCCTCTCACACCTTCACCCTTGACTCTGGAGCGTCTCGCTCCTTCTTTAGGGACCGCACCACTCTCACGCCGCTGATTCGGCCGGTTGCGGTGTCCCTGGCTGACCCCTCTGAGGGGCCTGTCCTGTCTCGCTTCTCCACTGTCCTCCCGTGTCCGGCGGCCCCCTCTGGCACCCTGACTGGTCTCTACCTCCCCTCGTTCTCGACGAACTTGGTGAGTGGTGCTGACCTCCAGGATGCGGGTGTCCACCAGCTCACCCCTGCTCGTCAGCGGGTGACCCACTGCACGGAGGCGGATACAGGTCGCCACCTGGCTACGTTTACACGCCGGCCAGGGTCGAGCCTGTACACACTGACCACTGCTTCTCCTCCAGGTGCTGAGTCTGGTAGGGTCCCTTCGTCTGGTCAGGTGTTTGCTGCAGCGTCCAGGTCTGGTCCTGAGTCTGCCCCCTGCTCGTGTCGTCGTCTGTCTCACGAGACCCTCCTCTGGCACCACCGCCTTGGCCACCCCTCTCTGCTTTGGCTCAGAGGCATGGCCTCGCGAGTCCTTGTGTCTGGTCTTCCCCGGTCTCTCCCTCCCCTTCCTCCGGGCCCTGGCCCCACCTGTGTCCCCTGTGTCGAGGGGCGCCAGCGTGCTGCCCCTCACTCCTCCCAGTTTCCTCCGACAGAGGCCCCGTTGCAGACGCTTCACATGGACGTGTGGGGCCCAGCCCGCGTCCGTGGACAGGGTCAGGAGCGCTACTTCCTGCTGGTGGTTGACGACTACTCGCGTTACACCACACTCTTCCCCTTGCGCAGCAAGGGTGAGGTCACTGAGGTGTTGATCGACTGGATCCGCGCAGCTCGTCTCCAGCTTCGGAGGAGCTTTGGCTCTGACTTCCCTGTTTTACGTCTGCACTCGGACAGAGGCGGAGAGTTCTCCTCTGGCCTCCTGAGTGCCTACTGTCGTGCGCGAGGCATCCGTCAGACCTTCACGCTTCCGGACTCACCGCAGCAGAATGGGATTGCTGAGCGCCGCATTGGCATGGTCATGGACGTCGCTCGTACGTCCATGATGCATGCGGCTGCTCCCCATTTTCTGTGGCCGTTTGCGGTCAGTTACGCTGCGCACCAGATCAACCTCCACCCCAGGGTCTCTCGACCGGAGACCTCCCCAGCCCTGCTGTGGACGGGGAAGGTTGGCGATGCGTCGGCGTTCCGGGTCTGGGGATCTCGGGCGTTTGTTCGCGACCTGTCTGCGGACAAGCTGTCCCCTCGTGCTTCTCCCTGCGTCTTCCTGGGGTTCCCCCCCGACGCCCCTGGGTGGCAGTTTTACCACCCCACCTCTCGACGTGTTCTGTCCTCCCAGGACGTCACGTTCGACGAGTCGGTACCCTACTACCGCCTCTTCCCCTACCGCACTCCGTCCCTCCCCCCACCCCCGCTCTTCTTGGTACCAGGTCCCCCCCCGGTAGTCCCCCTCCCCCCTCAGGGTCCTGCCCCTTCAGGTGTGTCCCAGGTAGACGCGGTCGAGCCTGTCGAGGTCACTGGTGACTCTGGTGCTGCTGCGGGAGCTGAGCCTGGGGGTGCTGTGCCTGGGGGTGCTGAGCCTGGAGGTGCCGAGACTGGGGGTGCTGTGCCTGGGGGTGCTGAGCCTGGAGGTGCTGCGCCTGGGGGTGCTGTGCCTGAGGTTGCTGAGCCTGGGGGTGCTGTGCCTGGGGGTGCTGTGTCTAGGGGTTCTGAGCCTGGAGGTGCTGTGCCTGGGGGTGCTTCGTCTCGCCGGGAGCCACTCTCCCCACAGGAGCTGCGTGAGTGGTTTGCCAGGCGCTGGAGGCGTGCTGCTGGTGCGGGTGGTTCTTCGACTGCAGAGGGTACTGCTGGCGCGCGTCCCGCCGGTGCTCGTACTGTGGGTGATGGAGCTGCTGGGTCTGAGAGTTCTCCTGGAGCTGGTCCTGCTGAGGGTGTTGGCGCTGAGCCTGCCGTTGGCGGTCCGACTGACAGTGCTCCTGGTGCTGTGGCTGGGGGTTCTGGAGCTTCTGGTGGTGCTGCTGGAGGTGCTGCTGGAGTGGGTGCTCCTTCCGGGGCTACTGGTGCTGTTCCTGCTGTTTCTAGCGTCGCCGCGCGGCCCCGACCGTACTTCGTTCCGCTCCTGCAGCAGGTTCTTGGTCTTACACCTCCTCCTCCTCCCTTAGAGGGTCCGCAGCCTGTCCGGTCACAGCCACAGCTACAGCCTGCCTCCCCTTTGCCTACTCCTTCTCCCTACGCTAGTCCGACTGGAGGTCTTACTGAGCGCCGTGAGCCTGCGTCTCGTCCTGTGTCGCCTGTTCTTACTGAGCGCGCTAGTGGTCGCGGGTCGCGTCAGCGTCCTCCTCCTGTCCCTGGCACGCACCGGATGTCACTGCGTCCGTCCACTGCTCCTCTGCGTGCCCCTTTGCCTTCTCCTCCTGCTTCCTCTCTTCCTGCTCTTGCCGACCCGGAGTCGGACTCTCTTCGTGCTGCCAGTCGTACTGTCACGCGTCTCCTGGCTACTGCTGTCACTGACCCCTCCTTCGAGTCGTCTGCTGCGTCTGCCCTTGTCACTGAGCTTGTCGACTTTGCTACGCGCTGTCGTCTAGACTACGCTGCTCGTCTTGTCACTGAGTCTGAGTCCGCCTGTCCTCCGTCCGTCGGGGGTGAGTGTGCCCTTGGCACGGACGTCCTTGAGGACAGGCAGGAGGAGTTCCAGTGTCTGGCCGCCGCTTCACCTCGTCTCGCGTCTGTACTGCTAGCCCCTGAGGGAGACCCGGATGCACCAGACATCCCGACTCCGCGCTCTTACGCGGAGGCGATAGAGGGTCCCTACTCCTCTCAGTGGCAGGCAGCTATGGATGCAGAGATGGCTTCCTGGAAGTCCACAGGCACCTACGTTGACGCTGTTCCCCCTCCTGGGGCGAACATTGTCAGTGGCATGTGGATTTTCAGGGTGAAGCGGCCGCCGGGTTCTCCGCCTGTCTTCAAGGCGCGTTACGTGGCTCGTGGCTTCAGTCAGCGGCAGGGGGTTGACTACTTTCAGACCTTCTCCCCCACCCCGAAGATGACCACTCTTCGGGTTCTGCTGCACGTTGCTGCTTACCGTGACTACGAGCTGCACTCTCTCGACTTCAGCACAGCTTTCTTGCAGGGCAGCCTGCACGAGGAGATCTGGCTGCGTCGCCCACCTGGCTTCACTGGGTCTTTCCCTCCTGGTACCCAGTGGAGTCTCCGGCGTCCAGTCTACGGTCTCCGCCAGGCGCCACGTGAGTGGCACGACACACTGAGGACTACGCTCGCGGCACTTGGGTTTGCTCCTTCCACTGCCGACCCGTCGCTGTTTCTGCGCACCGACACCTCTCTGCCGCCGTTCTACATCCTCGTGTACGTCGACGACTTGGTCTTTGCCACAGCTGACACTGCTGGACTCGCCTACGTGAAGTCCGAGCTGCAGAAGAGACACACGTGCACTGACCTGGGTGAACTGCGCAGCTACCTTGGCTTGCAGATCACCCGGGACAGAGCACGCCGCACCATTACCCTGACTCAGTCACACATGGTGCAGCAGGTCCTTCAGCGCTTCGGCTTCACGTACTCCTCGCCTCAGGCCACTCCTCTGCCTACTCGCCACTCGCTCTCAGCTCTGCCTTCGGATGAGTCCGTAGAGTCGAGTGGCCCGTTTGCAGAGCTTGTTGGCTGCCTCATGTACCTGATGACCTGCACACGACCTGACCTCGCATACCCTCTTAGCATTCTCGCACGCTTTGTTGCTCCTGGGAGACACCGACCAGAGCACATGGCTGCAGCGAAGAGGGTGTTGCGCTACTTGTGCAGTACGTCGGGCATGGGGCTAGTGCTTGGAGGGCGCAGTCCAGTGGTCCTCACTGGGCACGAAGACGCTTCTTGGGCTGACGACCAGGCTACGCAGCGGTCGTCACAGGGTTACACCTTCAGCCTTGGTTCCGGCTCTGTCTCGTGGCGGGCTACCCGCTCGTCTTCTGTTCTCGGCTCCAGTTGTGAGGCTGAGATCTACGCTGGGGCTATGGCTGCGCAGGAGTTACGCTGGCTCACCTACCTGCTGACCGACCTTGGAGAGCAGCCTCGTTCTCCTCCAGTCCTGTACGTAGACAACAAGGCCATGCTGGCCTTGTGTCGAGAGCAGGGACTGGAGCACAGAACGAAGCACATTGCTCTTCGCTACTTTCTTGCTCGTGAGCTACAGCAGCGTGGACAGCTGCGACTTGCGTACGTGGCCTCTGAGGCCAACACTGCTGATGTCTTCACCAAGGCACTTGCGCCTTGTGATCATCAGCGTTGCTGCACGCAGTTGGGTCTTGTGCTTGTCTTGCCTCACTTGCTCTCCTCTTGACCTTGCTTGTACCTTCGCATATATATACTCTTGCTCTTGCTTGCTTGACTCTTGTATACCTCTATATATGATCTTGCATGTGAACTGGCCTTGTGGCCTTTGAACTTGTGCTCGGAATGCGTGGTGACTTTGTGATCCACCCTGAGCTTTGCTTTGCTTTGCTTGACTGGTCTTGTGACCCCTTGTTCTCCCCCACTTTGCCTATGGGGGTGTGTCAGAACACATAGCTTACTTGTTTGTGTAGGCTATAGTGGGGTATCCCATAGGGGGTACAACACAATTAGGGTTTCCTATTTGTACTCACTTCGTTCATACTCATTCTCATCCTCGTTCAATTCTTCTCAGAATCTCGTCCCAAGGTATCTATGATTGTGGCAAACACAATCGTGCTGGGCGGTCCAGGATCCGAGTAAAATTGCTTCACATTTCATACCGGTACGGATTTCGCAGCTTCCCGGGCTCACAAACGCCCTTATAGGGGGACGGTTCTTCATGCGGCAGGCCCGTTTGAAGGCAAAAAGAGCTGGAATCTCGTCCCAAGGTATCTAGGATTGTGGCAAACACGATCGTGCTGGGCGATCCAGGATCCGAGTAACATTGCTTCACATTTTATACCGGTACGGATTTCGTAGCTTCCCGGGCTCACAAACGCCCTTATATGGCGACGGTTCTTCATGCGGCGGGCCCGTTTGAAGGCAAAAAGAGCTGGAATCTAGTCCCAAGCGATCTAGGATTGTGGCAAACACGATCGTGCTGGGCGGTCCCGAATTCGAGTAACATTGCTTCACATTTTATACCGGTACGGATTTCGCAGCTTCCCGGGCTCACAAACGCCCTTATATGGGGACGGTTCTTCATGCGGCGGGCCTGTTTGAAGGCAAAAAGGGCTGGAATCTCGTCCCAAGCTATCTAGGATTGTGGCAAACACGATCGTGCTGGGCGGTCCCGGATCCGAGTAACATTGCTTCACATTTTATACCGGTACGGATTTCGCAGCTTCCCGGGCTCACAAACGACCTTATATGGGGACGATTCTTCATGCGGCGGGTCCGTTTGAAGGCAAAAAGAGCTGGAATCTCGTCTCAAGCTATCTAGTATTGTGGCAAACACGATCGTGCTGGGCGGTCCCGGATCCGAGTAACATTGCTTCACATTTTATACCGGTACAGATTTCGCAGCTTCCCGGGCTCACAAACGCCCTTATAGGGGGACGGTTCTTCATGCGGCAGGCCCGTTTGAAGGCAAAAAGAGCTGGAATCTCGTCCCAAGGTATCTATGATTGTGGCAAACACGATCGTGCTGGGCGGTCCAGGATCCGAGTAACATTGCTTCACATTTCATACCGGTACGGATTTCGCAGCTTCCTAGGCCCACAAACGCCCTTATAGGGGGACGGTTCTTCATGCGGCAGGCCCGTTTGAAGGCAAAAAGAGCTGGAATCTCGTCCCAAGGTATCTAGGATTGTGGCAAACACGATCGTGCTGGGCGATCCAGGATCCAAGTAACATTGCTTCACATTTTATACCGGTACGGATTTCGCAGCTTCCCGGGCTCACAAACGACCTTATATGGGGACGATTCTTCATGCGGTGGGCCCGTTTGAAGGCAAAAAGAGCTGGAATCTCGTCCCAAGCTATCTAGGATTGTGGCAAACACGATCGTGCTGGGCGGTCCAGGATCCGAGTAACATTGCTTCACATTTCATACCGGTACGGATTTCGCAGCTTCCCGGGCTCACAAACGACCTTATATGGGGACGGTTCTTCATGCGGCGGGCCCGTTTGAAGGCAAAAAGAGCTGGAATCTCGTCCCAAGGTATCTAGGATTGTGGCAAACACGATCGTGCTGGGCGATCCAGGATCCAAGTAACATTGCTTCACATTTTATACCGGTACGGATTTCGCAGCTTCCCGGGCTCACAAACGACCTTATATGGGGACGATTCTTCATGCGGTGGGCCCGTTTGAAGGCAAAAAGAGCTGGAATCTCGTCCCAAGCTATCTAGGATTGTGGCAAACACGATCGTGCTGGGCGGTCCAGGATCCGAGTAACATTGCTTCACATTTCATACCGGTACGGATTTCGCAGCTTCCCGGGCTCACAAACGACCTTATATGGGGACGGTTCTTCATGCGGCGGGCCCGTTTGAAGGCAAAAAGAGCTGGAATCTCGTCCCAAGGTATCTAGGATTGTGGCAAACACGATCGTGCTGGGCGATCAAGGATCCAAGTAACATTGCTTCACATTTTATACCGGTACGGATTTCGCAGCTTCCCGGGCTCACAAACGACCTTATATGGGGACGATTCTTCATGCGGTGGGCCCGTTTGAAGGCAAAAAGAGCTGGAATCTCGTCCCAAGCTATCTAGGATTGTGGCAAACACGATCATGCTGGGCGGTCCAGGATCCGAGTAACATTGCTTCACATTTCATACCGGTACGGATTTCGCAGCTTCCCGGGCTCACAAACGCCCTTATATGGGGACGGTTCTTTATGCGGCGGGCCCGTTTGAATGCAAAACGAGCTGGAATCTCGTCCCAAGGTATCTAGGATTGTGGCGAACAAGATCGTGCTGGGCGATCCAGGATCCGAGTAACATTGCTTCACATTTTATACCGGTACGGATTTCGTAGCTTCCCGGGCTCACAAACGCCCTTTTATGGCGACGGTTCTTCATGCGGCGGGCCCGTTTGAAGGCAAAAAGAGCTGGAATCTCGTCCCAAGCGATCTAGGATTGTGGCAAACACGATCGTGCTGGGCGGTCCCGAATTCAAGTAACATTGCTTCACATTTTATACCGGTACGGATTTCGCAGCTTCCCGGGCTCACAAACGCCCTTATATGGGGACGGTTCTTTATGCGGCAGGCCCGTTTGAAGGCAAAAATATCTGGAATCTCGTCCCAAGGTATCTAGGATTGTGGCAAACATGATCGTGCCGGGCGGTCCAGGATCCGAGTAACATTGCTTCACATTTCATACCGATACGGATTTCGCAGCTTCCCGGGCTCACAAACGCCCTTATAGGGGGACGGTTCTTCATGCGGTGGGCCCGTTTGAAGGCAAAAAGAGCTGAAATCTCGTCCCAAGGTATCTAGGATTGTGGCGAACAAGATCGTAATGGGCGATCCAGGATCCGAGTAACATTGCTTCACATTTTATACCGGTACGGATTTCGTAGCTTCCCGGGCTCACAAACGCCCTTTTATGGCGACGGTTCTTCATGCGGCGGGCCCGTTTGAAGGCAAAAAGAGCTGGAATCTCGTCCCAAGCGATCTAGGATTGTGGCAAACACGATCGTGCTGGGCGGTCCCGAATTCGAGTAACATTGCTTCACATTTTATACCGGTACGGATTTCGCAGCTTCCCGGGCCCACAAACGCCCTTATATGGGGACGGTTCTTTATGCGGCGGGCCCGTTTGAATGCAAAACGAGCTGGAATCTCGTCCCAAGGTATCTAGGATTGTGGCGAACACGATCGTGCTGGGCGATCCAGGATCCGAGTAACATTGCTTCACATTTTATACCGGTACGGATTTCGCAGCTTCCCGGGCTCACAAACGCCCTTATAGGGGGACGGTTCTTCATGCGGCAGGCCTGTTTGAAGGCAAAAAGAGCTGGAATCTCGTCCCAAGGTATCTATGATTGTGGCAAACACGATCGTGCTGGGCGGTCCAGGATCCGAGTAAAATTGCTTCACATTTCATACCGGTACGGATCTCGCAGCTTCCCAGGCCCACAAACGCCCTTATAGGGGGACGGTTCTTCATGCGGCAGGCCCGTTTGAAGGCAAAAAGAGCTGGAATCTCGTCCCAAGGTATCTAGGATTGTGGCAAACACGATCGTGCTGGGCGATCCAGGATCCAAGTAACATTGCTTCACATTTTATACCGGTACGGATTTCGCAGCTTCCCGGGCTCACAAACGCCCTTATAGGGGGACGGTTCTTCATGCGGCGGGCCCGTTTGAAGGCAAAAAGAGCTGGAATCTCGTCCCAAGGTACCTGGGATTGTGGCAAACACGATCGTGCTGGGCGGTCCAGGATCCGAGTAACATTGCTTCACATTTCATACCGGTACGGATTTCGCAGCTTCCCGGGCTCACAAACGACCTTATATGGGGACGGTGTCAGATTTATATGACATAGTTGCTGTAGGCTATAGTGGGGTAGCACATATGGGGTACAGGGTTTCCAGGGTTGTATTTGTACCCAATCTTTCCTTAGTCATTTCAATCCTGTTTTCTTATCTTTCACAGACGGTTCTTCATGCGGCGGGCCCGTTTGAAGGCAAAAAGAGCTGGAATCTCGTCCCAAGCTATCTAGGATTGTGGCGAACACGATCGTGCTGGGCGGTCCCGGATCTGAGTAACATTGCTTCACATTTTATACCGGTACGGATTTCGCAGCTTCCCGGGCTCACAAACGCCCTTATATGGGGACGGTTCTTTATGCGGCGGGCCCGTTTGAATGCAAAACGAGCTGGAATCTCGTCCCAAGGTATCTAGGATTGTGGCGAACACGATCGTGCTAGGCGATCCAAGATCCGAGTAACATTGCTTCACATTTTATACCGGTACGGATTTCGCACCTTCCCGGGCTCACAAACGACCTTATATGGGGACGATTCTTCATGCGGCGGGCCCGTTTGAAGGCAAAAAGAGCTGGAATCTCGTCTCATGCTATCTAGGATTGTGGGAAACACGATCGTGCTGGGTGGTCCCGGATCCGAGTAACATTGCTTCACATTTTATACCGGTACGGATTTCGCAGCTTCCCGGGCTCACAAACGCCCTTATATGGGGACGGTTCTTTATGCGGCGGGCCCGTTTGAATGCAAAACGAGCTGGAATCTCGTCCCAAGGTATCTAGGATTGTGGCAAATACGATCGTGCTGGGCGATCCAGGATCCGAGTAACATTGCTTCACATTTTATACCGGTACGGATTTCGCAGCTTCCCGGGCTCACAAACGCCCTTATAGGGGGACGGTTCTTCATGCGGCAGGCCCGTTTGAAGGCAAAAAGAGCTGGAATCTCGTCCCAAGGTATCTATGATTGTGGCAAACACGATCGTGCTAGGCGGTCCAGGATCCGAGTAAAATTGCTTCACATTTCATACCGGTACGGATTTCGCAGCTTCCCAGGCCCACAAACGCCCTTATAGGGGGACGGTTCTTCATGCGGCGGGCCCGTTTGAAGGCAAAAAGAGCTGGAATCTCGTCCCAAGGTATCTAGGATTGTGGCAAACACGATCGTGCTGGGTGATCCAGGATCCAAGTTACATTGCTTCACACTTTATACCGGTACGGATTTCGCAGCTTCCCGGGCTCACTAACGCCCTTATAGGGGGACGGTTCTTCATGCGGCGGGCCCGTTTGAAGGCAAAAAGAGCTGGAATCTCGTCCCAAGGTACCTGGAATTGTGGCAAACACGATCGTGCTGGACGGTCCAAGATCCGAGTAACATTGCTTCACATTTCATACCGGTACGGATTTCGCAGCTTCCCGGGCTCACAAACGCCCTTATATGGGGACGGTTCTTCATGCGGTGGGCCCGTTTGAAGGCAAAAAGAGCTGGAATCTCGTCCCAAGCTATCTAGGATTGTGGCAAACACGATCGTGCTGGGCGGTCCAGGATCCGAGTAACATTGCTTCACATTTCATACCGGTACGGATTTCGCAGCTTCCCGGGCTCACAAACGACCTTATATGGGGACGGTTCTTCATGCGGCGGGCCCGTTTGAAGGCAAAAAGAGCTGGAATCTCGTCCCAAGCTATCTAGGATTGTGGCGAACACGATCGTGCTGGGCGGTCCCGGATCCGAGTAACATTGCTTCACATTTCATACCGGTACGGATTTCGCAGCTTCCCGGGCTCACAAACGACCTTATATGGGGACGGTTCTTCATGCGGCGGGCCCGTTTGAAGGCAAAAAGAGCTGGAATCTCGTCCCAAGGTATCTAGGATTGTGGCGAACACGATCGTGCTAGGCGATCCCGGATCCGAGTAACATTGCTTCACATTTTATACCGGTACGGATTTCGCAGCTTCCCGGGCTCACAAACGCCCTTATATGGGGACGGTTCTTTATGCGGCGGGCCCGTTTGAATGCAAAACGAGCTGGAATCTCGTCCCAAGGTATCTAGGATTGTGGCAAACACGATCGTGCTAGGCGATCCAGGATCCGAGTAACATTGCTTCACATTTTATACCGGTAGGGATTTCGCAGCTTCCCGAGCTCACAAACGACCTTATATGGGGACGATTCTTCATGCGGCGGGCCCGTTTGAAGGCAAAAAGAGCTGGAATCTCGTCTCATGCTATCTAGGATTGTGGGAAACACGATCGTGCTGGGCGGTCCCGGATCCGAGTAACATTGCTTCACATTTTATACCGGTACGGATTTCGCAGCTTCCTGGGCTCACAAACGCCCTTATATGGGGACGGTTCTTTATGCGGCGGGCCCGTTTGAATGCAAAACGAGCTGGAATCTCGTCCCAAGGTATCTAGGATAGTGGCAAACACGATCGTGCTGGGCGATCGAGGATCCGAGTAACATTGCTTCACATTTTATACCGGTACGGATTTCGTAGCTTCCTGGGCTCACAAACGCCCTTATATGGCGACGGTTCTTCATGCGGCGGGCCCGTTTGAAGGCAAAAAGAGCTGGAATCTCGTCGCAAGCGATCTAGGATTGTGGCAAACACGATCGTGCTGGGCGGTCCCGGATCCGAGTAACATTGCTTCACATTTTATACCGGTACGGATTTCGCAGCTTCCCGGGCTCACAAACGCCCTTATAGGGGGACGGTTCTTCATGCGGTGGGCCCGTTTGAATGCAAAACGAGCTGGAATCTCGTCCCAAGCTATCTAGGATTGTGGGGAACACGATCGTGCTGGGCGGTCCCGGATCCGAGTAACATTGCTTCACATTTTATACCGGTACGGATTTCGCAGCTTCCCGGGCTCACAAACGCCCTTATAGGGGGACGGTTCTTCATGCGGCAGGCCCGTTTGAAGGCAAAACGAGCTGGAATCTCGTCCCAAGGTATCTGGGATTGTGGGGAACACGATCGTGCTGGGCGGTTCAGGATCCGAGTAACATTGCTTCACATTTCATACCGGTACGGATTTCGCAGCTTCCCAGGCCCACAAACGCCCTTATAGGGGGACGGTTCTTCATGCGGCAGGCCCGTTTGAAGGCAAAAAGAGCTGGAATCTCGTCCCAAGGTATCTAGGATTGTGGCAAACACGATCGTGCTGGGTGATCCAGGATCCAAGTAACATTGCTTCACATTTTATACCGGTACGGATTTCGCAGCTTCCCGGGCTCACAAACGCCCTTAGATGGGGACGGTTCTTCATGTGGCGGGCCCGTTTGAAGGCAAAAAGAGCTGGAATCTCGTCCCAAGGTACCTGGGATTGTGGCAAACACGATCGTGCTGGGCGGTCCAGGATACAAGTAACATTGCTTCACATTTCATACCGGTACGGATTTCGCAGCTTCCCGGGCTCACAAACGCCCTTATATGGGGACGGTTCTTCATGCGGCGGGCCTGTTTGAAGGCAAAAAGAGCTGGAATCTCGTCCCAAGCTATCTAGGATTGTGGCAAACACGATCGTGCTGGGCGGTCCAGGATCCGAGTAACATTGCTTCACATTTCATACCGGTACGGATTTCGCAGCTTCCCGGGCTCACAAACGACCTTATATGGGGACGGTTCTTCATGCGGCGGGCCCGTTTGAAGGCAAAAAGAGCTGGAATCTCGTCCCAAGCTATCTAGGATTGTGGCAAACACGATCGTGCTGGGCGGTCCCGGATCCGAGTAACATTGCTTCACATTTTATACCGGTACGGATTTCGCAGCTTCTCGGGCTCACAAACGCCCTTATATGGGGACGGTTCTTCATGCGGCGGGCCCGTTTGAATGCAAAACGAGCTGGAATCTCGTCCCAAGGTATCTAGGATTGTGGCGAACACGATCGTGCTGGGCGATCCAGGATCCGAGTAACATTGCTTCACATTTTATACCGGTACGGATTTCGTAGCTTCCTGGGCTCACAAACGCCCTTATATGGCGACGGTTCTTCATGCGGCGGGCCCGTTTGAAGGCAAAAAGAGCTGGAATCTCGTCCCAAGCGATCTAGGATTGTGGCAAAATCGATCGTGCTGGGCGGTCCCGAATTCGAGTAACATTGCTTCACATTTTATACCGGTACGGATTTCGCAGCTTCCCGGGCTCACAAGCGCCCTTATATGGGGACGGTTCTTCATGCAGCAGGCCCGTTTGAAGACAAAAATATCTGGAATCTCGTCCCAAGGTATCTAGGATTGTGGCAAACATGATCGTGCTGGGCGGTCCAGGATCCGAGTAACATTGCTTCACATTTCATACTGGTACGGATTTCGCAGCTTCCCGGGCTCACAAACGCCCTTATAGGGGGACGGTTCTTCATGCGGTGGGCCCGTTTGAAGGCAAAAAGAGCTGAAATCTCGTCCCAAGGTATCTAGGATTGTGGCAAACACGATCGTGCTGGGCGGTCCAGGATCCGAGTAAAATTGCTTCACATTTCATACCGGTACGGATTTCGCAGCTTCCCGGGCTCACAAACGCCCTTATATGGGGACGGTTCTTCATGCGGCGGGCCTGCTTGAAGGCAAAAAGAGCTGGAATCTCGTCCCAAGCTATCTAGGATTGTGGCAAACACGATCGTGCTGGGCGGTCCCGGATCTGAGTAACATTGCTTCACATTTTATACCGGTACGGATTTCGCAGCTTCCCGGGCTCACAAACGACCTTATATGGGGACGATTCTTCATGCGGCGGGTCCGTTTGAAGGCAAAAAGAGCTGGAATCTCGTCTCAAGCTATCTAGGATTGTGGCAAACACGATCGTGCTGGGGGGTCCCGGATCCGAGTAACATTGTTTCACATTTTATACCGGTACGGATTTCGCAGCTTCCCGGGCTCACAAACGCCCTTATATGGGGACGGTTCTTCATGCGGCGGGCCCGTTTGAAGGCAAAAACAGCTGGAATCTCGTCCCAAGGTATCTAGGATTGTGGCAAACACGATCGCGCTGGGCGGTCCAGGATGCGCGAGCGTCGAGAGCACTTAAGTTTTCGGAGATGAGCCCTCCGAGGAAGACGGCCGAGAGGTGGTGACGATTGTGGCTGCAACTCCTGTGCTGGCGTGGAGGTCCGCCATAAAGCATTCTTCTTCAAGTGCAGTGATCTGGGAAGGGAGAAGAGGAATCAAGTAGAGGAAAGTAGACGTTAGTTCGGAGCTTGGCTGAACTAGGGAATGTGATTGGAATGGAACAGGGGTGAAAGCATCGCAAAGTTGGAATCGTGGCTTACCTCAGCGAGAATGGGATTCGGGCTCGCGAGAGGCGATGGTGGGTGAGGAGGCTTGACTTCGCTTCGCTGGCTGGTAACACTAGACACGGACGACGCTGGCAAAGGGTTGTTGGACGAGACTCCTCTTCGGCAATTCTCGCCTCGGAGCGGTGACAGCTCGATTCAACGCCTTTCGAAAATAGCTTTTACTGGGCTGGTACTGTTTTTCATCGTATACCTTCAATTGTAGGTTTTTGACTAGAAAAGTCCTGGTTCTTCTATCGAATCCTCATCCGCTTTTTTCCCTTGCGCACTCTGGTTTGAACAAAAGCTGCGGTGTCTGTTCGCCATGCATGTCGGCGCAGCGAAATTGAATTCCGACTCGGCGATGCTCGCTTCAAGTTCGCTTCGCGCATTGCTGCATCTGGGCGACGAAATTATCGTAACAATTCCGGCCGTCGCGAGCAAATCTCGCTGCACGTTGCGCGTTAGCGGGATCTTTTCACTCGATGCTGCGCCAGCTCGGTAGCCGCTTCGTCGCGACGGCGGAAGAATCGGCGACTCGTCGCGAAGAGAGCAGCGGCGAGGGGGCGGGCGGATGGTCGTCTGCTGGGAAGCATGCTTTGGCGTGAGGAAATAGGTTTCGCTCGGGACAAGGGGGGTCGTAGGGGACACGACGGATACGATCGAAGTGAGGTGCATGTTAGGGTATTCGGAGAGGCCGGTTTGGGCCGTTAAATGCTCGCCGGTTTCGGTCAACGAGTCGTCGAAGAGACGAACGGAGCCGTCGGAGAGCATGACGATGACAGGATCATTCTCTACAATGGACTCTGTTACGGCTGTGCAGGTTTTGAAGGAAAATTGCCGAGCAGCTATGGCGCTGATGGAAGCCATGTCGCGTCTTACGAGGCGCGGAGTCGAATTAACTGAATGAATATTTTATGCGAGAGGATATGTCGCGGATGAGCAATGATGAGGGAAACTTTCTCGTTTTGAGATTGTTGAAGAGGGAATTCTGCTATATTGGGAAAGCAGAAACTGAAGTAGACACAAATAGGCGTATGAAAGCGAGGAGGCAAATTAATGCTCGATCTCAATCACGTGCATTCGCTCAAAATCCGCGCCCTGTCAAGAATAATATATATTTCTATATATTGTTTTTGTAACTGCCTGTAGTGTAGACTACTGTAGTTATATAATGTTCTGTTTGGTGGTGCACCTTTCTTCTTGCCTATTTGTACTCCTCACTCTATAGTGAAACCGCTCCTTTTTGTTGAAACTTCTCGACTCTCTCAACTGCTCGATACCCAATTCTTGTTCTAACTAGCTATGGCTCCTTAGCCTAGCTCAAGCTTTTGTCATGGTATCAGAGCGTGTTCCGCTCCTTGACTCCTGCTTCCGCTGCTACTGAGTGTACTGCACGCCCCGTGGTGTGCCCTACTGTCGCGGCCCCGCCGCCCTACTGTCGCGGCCTCGCCGCCTCTCTACTGTCGCGGCCCCGCCGCCCTACGTCGCGGCCTCGCCGCCCTTCACTGCGGCCCCGCCGCCCTTACCACGGCCCCGTCGCCCACTTGTGGCCCGGCCCCGTCACCTACCAGCGGCTCCGACCAGCGCCGCCCGTGCAGCCGCCCGTGAGCTGCCCGTGCGCCACCCGACGTGCCGCCCGTGCAGCCGCCCGTGAGCCGCTCGTGCAGCCGCCCGTGCAGCCGCCCGTGCAGCCGCCCGTGAGCCGCTCGTGCAGCCGCCCGTGCAGCCGCCCGTGCAGCCGCCCAACGTGCCACCGGCAGCGCCGCGGCGGGATAACACCACGATCCCGGAATCGATGAGCAACAAGCGGCTGCGCTCGCGTGAACTCCAGCAGGGGGATACGAATACTGAGGCCGCAGTGGCCGCGTCGGTTTCAGCATGGGGCTCGCGGCTGCCATGCGTCAAAGATGAGCCCGCGCCGAATGACGCGCTGACTGCTCTACTGAACGCACCATCTTCAACGACCTTTAAGACGGTGTCTCTGTATAACCACATGGGTGTGGGCTGTCAAGTGACTGCGCACGACGCATTGACGCTCGCCGACAAGGAATATCTGGGCGACGCGGTCGTCGATTTCCATAACATGTACGTTTTTGGTTGGCGATACTCCTCTAGGTTGCTTTGTCGCCACCTACGGTATGCCAACTTTAACGTTCAAGATTTTATCGTGCGTTATCCCTTTGTACCCATGCAGCCTCCTGAACATCAGGTACCCAAGGTGTCCGAACGGGAAATCATGGGTGGTCCTTGACAGCAAGGCGTATGCGTATGCCAAGCTTCACAAGAAGCCGATTGGGAGGTGCACGGGCCCGTCTGTGTTCGAGTACGATTACATCGCCGTCCCGGTATATGCCCGGTAAGTACGTCTTTTGCAAGCCGCTGTAATAAGTTCGTCTGTAGCCCCAGCCTAACAAAGGCCCCTCAAATGTGTCAAGGTGAGAGAGGAATGATGTCGACTAGTTTGGGGCATGGGGTACAAAAGTGACGAGAGAAAAGTTGTACCCCCTAAGAAACACCCCTACAAAACCTAAACCTAAATTATATAAATCATATAATTTGACACACCCCCATAGGTGAAGTAGGGGGATAGCCAAACCTAACAGGGGTCACAAGACCAGTTCACATGCAGGTTTATAACACAGCAAGAGATACAGAGATCACATCCTAGCAAAAGTAAACATGCAGGCATATATATATATATAGTGATCACAGTACAAGCAGGGTCAAGAAGTAAGCAAGTGAGGTCCAGTAGGCACAAGGCCTAGCAGAGTGCAAAAGCGCTGATGGTCAACAGGCGGAAGCGCCTTGGTGAACACATCAGCAGTGTTGGCCTCAGTGGCCACGTAACGCAGACAAAGCTGACCACGCTGCTGCAGCTCTCGAGCAAGAAAGTACCGCAGAGCAATGTGCTTCGTTCTGTGCTCCAGTCTGTGCTCCTGACACAAGGCAATGGCAGCCTTGTTGTCGACGTATAGCACTGGAGGAGAACCAGGCCGCTCTCCAAGGTCGGTCAGCAGGTAGGTCAGCCAGCGTAGCTCCTGGGCAGCCATGGCTGTGGCGTAGATCTCAGCCTCACAACTGGAGCTGAGAACAGAAGAAGAGCGTGTAGAACGCCAGGAAACTGAGCCTGAGCCAAGGCTGAAGGTGTAACCCTGTGACGACCGCTGAGTAGCCTGGTCGTCTGCCCAAGAAGCGTCTGAGTGCCCTGTGAGAACAGGCCGGTCTCGCCCTCCAAGCACTAGCCCCATGCCCGACGTACTGCACAAGTAGCGCAACACCCTCTTAGCTGCATCCATGTGCTCCTTCCGGTGACGGCCGGGAGCGACATAGCGTGCAAGGATGCTAAGAGGGTATGCAAGGTCAGGTCGTGTGCAGGTCATCAGGTACATGAGGCAACCCACAAGCTCTGGATACGGGCCACTCGGCTCTACGGACTCATCCGAAGGCAGAGCTGAGAGCGAGTGTCCCGTAGGCAGAGGAGTGGGCTGAGGCGAGGAGTACGTGAAGCGGAAGCGCTGAAGGACCTGCTGCACCATGTGTGACTGAGTCAGGGTGATGGTGCGCCGTGCTCTGTCCCGGGTGATCCGCAAGCCAAGGTAGCTTGTCAGTTCACCCAGGTCTGTGCACGTGTGTCTCTTCTGCAGCTCCAACTTCACGTGGGCGAGACCAGCTCTGTCCGCTGTGGCAAAGACCAAGTCGTCGACGTACACGAGGATGTAGAACGGCGGCAGCGAGGTGTCGGTGCGTAGAAACAGCGACGGGTCAGCAGTAGAGGGAGCAAACCCAAGAGCCGCAAGTGTCGTGCTCAGTGTGTCGTGCCACTCACGCGGTGCCTGGCGGAGACCGTAGACCGGCCGCTGAAGCCTCCACTGGGTGCCAGGGGGAACCGACCCAGTGAAGCCAGGAGGGCGGCGCAGCCAGATCTCCTCGTGCAGGCTGCCCTGCAAGAAAGCTGTGCTGAAGTCAAGAGAGTGAAGCTCGTAGTCGCGCTGAGCGGCTATGTGCAGCAGCACCCGAAGAGTAGTCATCTTCGGGGTGGGGGAGAAGGTCTGAAAGAAGTCGACTCCCTCTCGCTGACTGAAGCCCCTAGCCACGTAGCGCGCCTTGAAGACAGGCGGAGAACCCGGCGGTCGCTTCACCCTGAAAATCCACATGCCACTGACGATGTTCGCCCCAGGAGGGGGAACCTCGTCGACGTAAGTGCCAGTGGACTTCCAGGAAGCCATCTCTGCGTCCATGGCTGTCTGCCACTGAGAGGAGTAGGGACCCGCCATCGCCTCAGTGTAGGAGCGCGGGGTCGGGATGTCTGGTGCATCCGGGTCTCCCTCAGGGGCAACAAGCATGGACACGAGATGAGGCACAGCAGCAGCAAAGCAGTGAAACTCCTCCTGTCTGTCCTCAAGGACGTCCGTGCCAAGAGCACACTCACCCCCGACGGACGGAGGACAGGCAGACTCAGACTCAGCAACTAGGCTAGCAGCGTAGTCCAGGCGACAGCGAGAAGCAAAGTCAACCAGCTCAGCGACCAGAGCAGACGCAGCAGCGGACTCAAAAGACGGGTTAGTGACGACAGTAGCGAGAAAACGCGTGACAGTGGGACTGGCAGCACGACGGGAGTCAGACTCCGGGTCAGGAAGAGTAGGCAGCAAAGACTCAGGAGGAGACGGCAGCGGGACACGCTGCGGAGCAGTGGAGGGACGCAGAGTCATGTAGTGAGTGCCCGGGACAGGAGGAGGACGCTCACGCGGGGCACGACGACCGGTGCGCGCAGTACGGACAGGCGACGCTGGACGTGACTCAGGCGCACGACGCTCAGTAAGGCCTCCCGTGGGACCAGTGTAGGGAGAGGGACCAGGGAGAGGGGAGGCGGGCGGTAACTGTGACTGCGACTGGACTGGCGTGAGACCAAGAACCTGCTGAAGGAGCGGGACAAAGTAGGGTCGCGGCCGCGTAGCGGCTCTAGAACCAGTAGAGACAGCAGCGGCGGGGTCCTCAGCACCAGCGACAACGCCAACGTCCGGGTCCGCAGCACCAGCAGCAGCTCCAACGCCCGGGTCCTCAGCACCAGCGACAACGCCAACGTCCGGGTCCTCAGCACCAGCAGCAGCTCCAACGCCCGGGTCCTCAGCACCAGCGACAACGCCAACGTCCGGGTCCTCAGCACCAGCGACAACGCCAGTGTCCGGGTCCGCAGCACCAGCAGCAGCTCCAACGCCCGGGTCCGCAGCACCAGTGACAACACCAGCGTCCGGGTCCGCAGCACCAGCAGCAGCTCCAACGCCCGGGTCCTCAGCACCAGCGACAACGCCAACGTCCAGGTCCTCAGCACCAGGGGCACCACTCCGGAGACTGCAGCGCCGCGCGTACCACTCTCGGATCTGCTGAATGGGGGGGAGCTCCTGGGCAGGAGGGGAAGTACTGGGACGAGCTCCAGAAGCTCCGCTCCGGAGGCGGCAGTACTGTAGGTACCTCTCTTGCAGCTGCTGGGAGGAGAGAGCTCCTCCAGACGTAGTGCGCTCAGGCTCAACACCCCCAGACGCAGCACCCCCAGTCGCCACACCCCCAGGCTCCGCACCCCCAGGCTCAGTACCCCCAGGCTCCGCACCCCCAGGCTCGGGACTGTCAAGCTCCGCACTCTCAGGCTCAGCACCTCTGGCAGGGCGGGACTCGACAGCTACCTCAACAGGGTCAACCGGGTCTACCTGGGACACACCTGAGGGAGCGGCACCCTGAGGGGGGAGGGGGTCTACCACAGCAGCACCTGGTGCGAGGAAGAGCGGCGGTGGGGGGAGTGGGGCAGTGCGGTAGGGGAAGAGGCGGTAGAAGGGGACAGACTCGTCAAAAGTGACGTCCTGAGAGGCCAGAACCCGGCGCGAGGCGACGTGGTAAAACTGCCAGCCAGGCGCGTCGGGGACAAAGCCAAGAAAGACACAGGGAACAGCGCGACGCGAGATCTTGTCCGCAGACGTATCGCGGACAAAGGCTCGGGATCCCCACACCCGGAAACGCGACGCATCACCAACCTCTCCCGTCCACCGCAGAGTCGGGGAAGTCTCCGGGAAGGAGACACGGGGCCAGAGGTTGAGCTGATGCGCTGCGTAACGGACCGCAAACGGCCACAGAAAGTGGGGAGCAGCCGCATGGGTCAGGGAGGTACGAGCGACCTCCATGACCAAGCCAATGCGGCGCTCAGCGACCCCATTCTGCTGTGGAGAGGCTGGAAGCGTGAACGACTGCTCGATGCCGTGCTCAGCACAGTAGGCTGCCAAGAGGTCGGAGGCGAACTCACCACCTCTGTCAGAGTGCAAGCGTAGGACTGGAAAGTCCGAGCGAAAGCGCTTGCCTAGCTGGAGACGGGCTCGGCTGATCCAGGGGATCAAGACATCAGGGACGTCACCCTTGCTGCGCAAGGGGAAGACCGTGGTGTAGCGCGAGTAGTCGTCGACAACTATCAGGAAGTACCGCTCCTGACCCTGACCACGGACGCGGGCTGGGCCCCACACGTCCATGTGTAGCGTCTGCAAAGGAGCAGTCGTCGGGGGGAAGGAGGAGGAGTGGGGAGCGGCGCGCTGCCGCCCCTCAACACAGGGAATGCAGTCGGGAGCAGGTGAGGGGGGGAGGGGAGGGAGAACCCGAGGGAGACCAGAGACAAGCTGCCGCTTGTGCATGGCACGAAGGCGCTGCACAGACGGGTGGCCAAGTCGGTGGTGCCAGAGGACAGTGTCGTGCGCCAGAGAGCGACACGAGCAGGGGGCGGACAGCTGACCTGACGCCGACGCAGACGCGGACGCAGCTACCTGAGGGGACTCAGTGGTCAGTGTGTACAGGTCCGACCCCGGCTCCCGAGTAAAGGTAGCCAGGTGGCGACCCGTCCGGGCACACGTGCAGTGGGTCACTCGCTCGTAGGCAGGGGTGGTCTGGTGAACACCCCCATCCTGTAGCTCACATCCTGCCACCAAGTTCGTAGAGAACGAGGGGAGGTAGAGACCCGACAGCGTGCCGGACGGGACTGCAGGACAAGGGAGGACAGTGGAGTGAGTCGCAACGACTGGACCCCCAGTGGGGTCAGCTAGCGAGACTGCAACCGGCCGAGCAAGAGGCTCAAGGACAGTGCGGTCACGAAAGAAGGAGCGGGAAGCACCTAAGTCAAGAGTGAAGGTGTGGAGTGCGGCGGTCGGCTCAGTACCAGGGGCGACTGGGGCTATAGCACCTAGGGCAGCAGCCTCACCAGGACCTGGGGCAGCAGACACACTAGTACCTAGGGCAGCAGCCTCACCAGGACCTGGGGCAGCAGACACACTAGTACCTAGGGCAGCAGCCTCACCAGAACCTAGGGCAGCAGACATACTAGCACCTAGAGCAGCAGCCTCACCAGAACCTGGGACAGCAGTCTCACAAGTACTGAGAGCGGGAGCCTGACAAGTCACAATGCCCGGGTCGGGCGGAACACGCAGGTACTGAGCACTCTCTCCACTAATAGACATCGCATACATGGCAGTGAGAATAGCATCAAAGTCTAAAGCCCAAATATCAACACCCTTCTTTTCCAGCTCAGGCCAGTGGGGCAGCTCAGCACCCCCAGGAAACTGGGCGCGCCACGCGTCAGTAAGGCGCTGGTAGCAGCGCTGCGTGGGGTGCGGCCTCCCACACGGCAGGCCCTTGCGGTCACCAGTGCGGTGGACGTACGTGCAAGTGGAACCACGCTGTGCGTACCACTCACGGGCGGCCTGGAGGGTCGGGGCGTGCTGCTGACCCTGGCCACCACCAGCGTCTCCACGACCACCACCGCCACCGCCACCGCCTCGGCCACCTCCACCCCTGCCGCGACCACGACCACCACCGCCGCCGCTGCTACCGCCGCTGCCGCCACTACTCCCGCCGCCGCTGTCACCACCCCCACTGCCACCACCAGTGTCTCCAGACCCACCGCCACCCCCACTGCCGCCACCCCCACCGCCCCCGCCTCCACCCCCACCCTTGCCCCCCCTGCTCTTGCGACGCCCGCTCGAGGCAGACGCAGCCCCGACCTTCTCAGCACCAAGGAGGTCGACAGCAGCAGCAGTGGCGACAGAGGGGAGAAGGGGGGAAGGGGAACACCCCTCAAAGAAGGGGTGGCGGGGCTCGCCACGAGAGGCACCTACGGCGACGATGCTCGCCTCAGCTGCAAGTAGATCCTTCTCAAGGATGGCGATGGTGAGCTCAGTAGGGGAGCGAGCAAGAAGAGAGTCCCTGACTGCGCGCAGTGAGTCAGGGAGGCGGGTGACAATGTGGTAGAGCGTGAGCCAGAGCGGTGGGGGGTTGCTGGCGAGGAACTCGGCAGGCATAGCAGCGCGAAAGCGGGCCTCACTGGTCTTAAGGTGAGTAATGAGATCGGCAACGGTCTGAAAAGAGGCCAGGTCAGGGAAGAGGTAGGGTAGGGTGAGGCGGCCTAGGGTGGCAGACGCAGGCGAGGAGTAGCGGGCAACGACGGCTGTGTACAGGTCCTGAGCAGTCTTGCACTGGCCGAAGTGCTCGCGCTCATCTAGCGGTAGCGAGTTGCGGATAGCAAAGCGAGCATGCGCGTCGCGGGTCTGCCACTGGGAGCGTAGCGTGCTGGCAGCAGAGGAGTCAGGGGCAGTAGCATGGCCGAGGGCATGATCATACAGGGAGATGTCTTCCTTGGTAGTGAGCTGTAGGAAGAGGTGGAGATCCTCAAGCCAGGTGTCAAATTTCACTGGGCGACCCTCAGCATCGAAGGCTAGGACAGGAGCGCTAGCCATGATAGCAGGAGGAGGAACAGTTGAAAATGGAAGGATAACAGGAATAGCAGCAGTTGGGACAGCTGCGGCAGTTGCTGCAGTTGAGTCGGCGACGGCAGCTGCTGCAGGAGGTGCGGCTGTTGCCGCTGCTGGAGATGCGGAGGCGGTCGTTGCTGGGTCGGCGGCGGCCACTGCTGCAGAGGCAGCGGCGGCTGATGCTGATGTAGCTACGGCGGCCGCTGCAGGAGATAGCGGCGGCTGCTGCTGCAGAAGATGTGGCAGCTGCTGCTGCAGTAGATGCTGCGGCGGCTGCTGGTGAAGATGCGGCAGTTGCCGCTGTAGGATGTGGCGGCGGCTGCTGCTACAGTAGATGCGGCAGTTGTCGCTGCAGGAGGTGGCGGCGGCTGCTGCTGCAGAAGGTGCGGCAGCTGCTGCTGCAGGAGATGCTGCGGCGGCTGCTGCTGAAGATGCGGCAGCTGCTGCTGCAGTAGATGCTGCGGCGGCTGCTGCTGAAGATGCGGCAGCTGCTGCTGCAGTAGATGCTGCGGCGGCTGCTGATGAAGATGCGGCAGCTGCTGCTGCAGGAGATGCTGCGGCGGCTGCTGCTGAAGATGCGGAAGGAGCCGCTGGAGAAGATGCAGCAGCTGCTGCTGTTGTAGATGCAGCGGCGGCTGCTGCTGAAGATGCGGCAGTTGCCGCTGAAGAGGGTGCAGTAGTTGCTGCTGCTGGAAATGCAGTGGCAGTTGCTGCAGAAGAAGCGGCAGTTGCTGCTGCTGAAAATGCAGCGGCGGCTGCTGCAGACAATGCGGCCGTTGATGCTGCAGGAAATGACGCGGCGGCCGCTGCAGAAGGTGTGGCTGCGGCTGCTGCTGGAGATGCAGCGGCGGCTGCTGCAGATGGCGCGGCGGCTGCTGCTGCTGCAGCTGCAGTGGCGACCAGGCCGCAAACCGGCGGCAACAAGGCCGCGAATCGGCGGCGACGAGGCCGCGGCCGGGCGGCAGCGACGCCGCAAAAGGCGCGACAGAGTCACGACACGGCCGTGGAAAAAAAAAAAGGAGGGGGGGGAGGCCGTGAGAGAGTCGCGCGGGGCCAACAAAGGGGCCGGGAAAAACGAAGAAAGAAACGGCCGCAACTGGCCGTCGAGGAGAAAGCGCCCGTGGCGCGAGTAGGGGAAACGCAAAGCGCGCTCCGGGCAGAAAAAAAAATTTCTTAAACGTGGTGGGCCCTTCCTAGGAACCTTCCTGCTCTATACCATGTCAAGGTGAGAGAGGAATGATGTCGACTAGTTTGGGGCATGGGGTACAAAAGTGACGAGAGAAAAGTTGTACCCCCTAAGAAACACCCCTACAAAACCTAAACCTAAATTATATAAATCATATAATTTGACAAAATGTGCAGGAAACACTATTCTTTGATGGTGGTAACCAACCCCAGCGGGATTGTAAGCCAGACGGCCGCACCTGTGGAGTTCATTCTGTTCGACAGTGACGGCCTCCACGCCAAGACTACTGATGCCTTTGACGGGACTAAAGCGTGAGACTCGCTATATATCAGCGTGAAACCACCTTTCAGCGGTGACGTCCTGCGACCTCATCTGACCGGTTGGCTATATCGTCGTGCAGGTTATTGCACCTCATGTGCAAACGCGATCATCCGGAGGTGGACCAGGAGGCGTTTAGGCAAGCGCTCATCAAGGCAGAAACAATAATCATGGAGGTGAGATGCTGCAAAGACAATATGGCTCATTCTATCCCACTTGCTTTCTAATACGGGAGCGCGTTCTGATGAACGGAAACATGGTGTCTCGATGGTGCGCAGGGTCACCAGATCGCCAAACAACCTAACAGCTGGGACTGCGGAGTGTACATGTGCCAGTATCTCGAAGCACTGGTGACATCTGGGTTCATAACCGTGAGAGAGTACATATCGTTCAAGGGGGTGAGCGCTGAGAGGTACCGCCACAAGATGCGTGGTGATCTTTGTTCTCATGCCGAGGGAACGCTGATTCCCGAGCTGCAGCGCCAGGGTCTCCGCATACCTCTGCAACCTGTTCCCGTTATCGACGACAACGGATACATCTGCGTCGACCCTCCCGTGGACATCCGAAGAGAGCTGCTAGACCACAAGGAGAAGTTCGCTGTGATTGAGCACGACATACAAGTTATGACGGCCAAGATCGAGTATCTGGCCATCCGCAAAGGCGTGACGTCGGACGAGCTGGACGCAGGGGCGCGCCAACACCTTGGTGCCGTGGTGGACACGCTGGTAGAGTCGGCGACTCCACGCAAGCCCGCTAAAGCAGACCCTACCGCGGACAGAAGTGGCCCAATGGAAGTCGCGCACACTCCACCGACGCGTGCACTGGCGGCAGTGCCATCAATCTCTCCCTGTCTTGCACCTCACACACCTGCCGAGAAAGATAGCCAAGTTATTGCCGGAGACGCGACACCTGCTGTGGTCAGGCAACAACAGCGCGACCATCTTGCAGTGGCTTTGCGCAGCCGCGCTAAGACTCCCGTGCCCGCAGCTCCAGGTAACCCCGGAAGGGTCGCAAGCAGCAGCCGAACGGGAGTTATGTGGAACGCAGAGAAGCAGAGGTACTACGTCCGGATCATATCTGCTCGCCGTCAGCAGGTTCGTCTAGGGTCGTACGAGGACAAGGACGAGGCGTCATACGCGTATGCTGCGGTAGCCGTTGTACTTCGCCCGAACTCACGCATCAGCTGCACGGTTGAGCTGTCCGACGGTGACAGGCAGGCTTTAGCAGGCTGCACAGAGGAGATCCTAAGGCTACTCGTGAAGTACAGGCGGTGGAACAGATGGAGGGAGTGGAGAGCCGCAATGGCTGGCGTGGACGACCCGCAGCCGGTCGATCGCCGTTCGCGGCGAAAGGGCAGAGTGTCCCGGGCCATTAGTGACGTTGAGGAGGTGGAGGCGATCACGCAGACTACAGAGGACCAGCCTATGGCTGAAGAGCCAGAGGACCGAACAGAGGACTACACGGATGACGATGAGTCCGTTGACGATGATGCTGTGTATGAACCTGGAAACGATACTTTCGACGAAGATGATGGATGGGAGGATGTCAAACCGTGCACAGGGTGTTGCATGAAGCACTAAACAAGGTGGCCATTGGACCAGGTGTTGTTCTAGTTGTGTGCTCATACTGATAGGACTTAGACCTGGTGGCGGGTAGCCGAATCTGGAAATGTAAGCATCGCATCTACCACGGTTTTGAACTGTCCATATCCAGGAGATGTAAATATATGACAAAGAACTCTTAAACGATGCACATATTGAAACTGTAACAACGGTTGGGGGTAGTAGCAAATGGTGAAAAAAGTGGGTGTATAATTGGAGTAACGCATCTGACAGAAACGTGGACGAGCATCGACGATGTGACAATCCTGGCACGGCGACATGTTACATGTGGAAAGTGTGGCTGACAATTGTGTGTAATCAAACTGGCCACTCTAACCGTGACATGTGTAGAATTGTGCGCGTGGCCAAGAGCGTGAGGCAAATAGTGCGGTGACAAACTCCGTTATTGAGCATTGCGATGTACACGAGAGTGGTAAGGGGACTGATGCGAGCGAAGGTAGAACCCCGGGGTGGTTTAGAGCTACGCCATTTCGAACCCGCTGTGTATGCGGTCTGAGATGCTGTCTCCGCCAGAGGTCGATATGACTCCCACCGACGGCGGTCCTTCCAAGCGGGCAAAGACTGCGCCGTCATGGTTAGCTGAGTCATATGAATACGGGGAGCGGAAGAAGAAAGGACGACCTCTAGCGGAACCCAAGAGGCGTAAAACAAGCACAGGAAAATGTGGCGCGGCGGATATGAACGCGGGGCATGACGAAGGTAACATTTGTGACGTGACAAGTACGTTGCATTTCATGTACCAGTGCTAATGCTTGTCTGTGGTGATATATGCCGTATGCGCACGCAAACTACACACCCTTCTACCTACCACGGAACTGGTCACAGAGACTCGAGAAGTGTCGCTGCAGATATGCAGCGTCAACGCTGTCGGGGCCGTCGACGCGGAGGCAGCCTGCACGCCCATTGTCGCCAACGCACCGCAAGGGGAGGAGGACACCGAGGCCGTGAAGGAACGCCTGATAGACGAGTTAATGGAAGGCGAAGATGAGGACGACGAGGAAGGAAACGGTGGTGGTCAGTTGTCAAGCAACGATCCGTGTGGCGAGAACGGATCAGAGGAGGAGCAGGCCACAAAAGCGCCACATTCGAGGAAGCGGATAGATGCAGCCGATGGCCAAGTCACACGCGAGGAATTTGATGCGTTGCGTGATTCCCAGAATGATACCGCGAAGACACTGGCTCGTCTTGAGTCACACGTACTGACCATCATCCGCCTTAGCGAACGGCGTAAGCGCAAGCGGGCGTCCACAAGTGCCGCAGCTTCGCTCGGCCGGGAAGCTTTGAAGCGGAAACGCCAGTCAGATGATGACGAAGAATCCACGTGCGATGAGGACGACTTGCCGGCGAAAGTGGCACGGCATGCGCGTCACGACAAGTTGCCAGTGCTCCAAACCGCCCTTGACATCCTTCCAGCGGATAAGGCTTGGAAGGTGAGGCCTCGCATAGTGTGTTCTGCTCACGTCAAGGCACAGTTGTTGGATACACTACATATGTCGTCACCGTTTCCCCCCCCCCGTACAACTATTTTCAATGTCGCAGGGTGTTTGCGACATGGTTAAGGATTATCTGTTTGTAGAAGCCCCGAACGAGAAGATGGACTTCTATCCGAGTCGCGACGCCAAAAACGCGGGCCTATGCCATGTCGTGTCCACCATTTCTCCCAAAACTGCGACTCTGGCGTTAGACGCTGATAAGGCTCGACGGCAGGATCTGAACACGACCTTGTCCGAGTACAAAACAGGGTTGGCCGGACGCGCTCGCGGAGTTTTTCTTCCACGAATTGGTCTTTTCCGTGACGACGAGGACAGGGCCAGTCCTTGGGCACGTAAGACGGAGCGCACTGGGGAGCGTGCCCGAAAGAGATATTGCGTCCCCGTCCCAGACGATGGTGCGTGTTCGCTTGTCATATGGCCGGAGCGATTATGGCCGCAACTCCTGTGTCGTGCCATAGTGGACCAAACATGTCTTTGAACCCTCCCCTTTTTCCGTACGCGGTATCGTTGTACCCATTTTGCATTCCACGTGCGCAGGGGACCTGACCTTGTGCAAGTGGCACATCAGCAAGGATGGACTGCCATTTGCATCCGGAGCGTTCGCGGCATGTGCCATCGCGGCTTTCGGAGGGAAGCGGAAGGACAAAGAAACAACTATAAAGCTGTACCACCTGTCGTGGCTCGAGCACCTTGTACGTTTACACCGATGCGAACATATGTTGTAGCCACTTTCCTTCAACTCGCCGTTGTAAATGGGCTTCTCCTGCCTTCGCAGATCACGGACGCCATTATCAACTGGGAGAAGCGCAAGGGGAAACTGCACAACTCTCCGTGCGAGAATGGCGCTTCTGTGCGGAGGATTCAGAAGCTGGCCTTCGATGCCATTGCGGATGCAGTATGCCGGAATGAAGTGCCCTACGACGAGGAGAAGAAGTCCTGGAAGTGGGGCAGGCATGGGCTCCGCCTTTCATCTTGCGGCCTGGAATGCCTCCTGGAAGATGAAGCAGCCTCCGAAGACGAAAAACATGAGTCCTCCGCGTCGGAAGCATCGGATAGTGAAACAGATGGTTGACGTCCTGATAGTGTGTTTAATCCAATTGTGTGTCGTAGACTAGTGTAGTGGTTTAGTGGGGACAGGTTGTGGTTGTTGTTGGTTCAGTGCATTTGTGCAGTAAATCGGTGACATATATGTTGGATATTGCACACCTAGCGGAGACCTTGTGCATGTTGGACACGAGGATGGTTGAAACGCAACTCTCTGCATTCCGCGCAGTACGTCGACAAATGCGGCGCTAATCGCGGCGACAAATGCGGCGGGGTAAATAGGAGCCGTTAGATGTCACGCTAGTCTAGCGACGTGGATAGAGGGCAACCGTACAATCTGCCGAACCGCTCATCAATGAAACGCGGCTTTTTTTTTTGCCCGACGACGGTGTCTAATGGCTATTTGCCACGTGTGTGATGGATATGGTCACTGGTGTGTTATCGTGAGATCTGCGACGATTACGTGTGAACGTGCGATTGGTATCAGTAGTCCTAGTTGGAAAACCCTATCACCGAACGGACGGCGTGTGTAGGTACAGGTGGATTCCACTACAAATCGTGGGATGACATTTGTATCGGACGGACGGTAGAGATGAGGCGTATGGGTGTGAGATCTGGAGGTTGTCGGCGTATCCGGTGCGGCCATGTGCCGTGCTGCGGTTGGCATAGCGGAGTTGCCACGCGACAATCGCGTGCGTACAACTGTGGCCATCTCGAACGTACATGCGGCACGATACGATTCGTTATGGTTTGGCATCCACCTGTCATAAAGCGTGATTACACGTGTAAATATTATGCTGACGTGGAATAGTGACTTCATGTATGCTAATCGGCAGCTATGTGGCAACACACAGGTGTAACCGTGGAGTGTCCGCATGGTGACGCAAATGTCACTGGCAGCTACATGACCCTGAAGCGACCCACATGACGCCGTGCGGGTTGCGGCCATGTTGCCGGAAACGTTGCTAAAAAGCTGCGGGAAAGTTGCGGAAAACCACTTTCCCTGTAACCCTGACCCAGAAGCCTTTGACCTAGACTTTTTTTTTGCGAAACAAAAGTTGCGGAAAAGCAACTTTGAAGCTGCAGGGAAGCAACTTTATGTGCTTGGTTTTTTCGCGATGGTGATCGTCTGAGACTCTATTTGCTGGGTGTCTTATCTGAACGGTCTGTGCTGGACTTGGGATTTGACACGTAACTGCGAGATTTGGCTCAGTTCTATGCAAGCTGGACTGGACGCCTCGTGCCTGAGCAAGCGGGTGGTCCCCCATTCCACCGCGATGTACGGTAGCAGTAACTGCTGACGCGAGGGGTGAACTTTCTTTTCTGGCCATTATTTTGGCTGCAAGTGCGACGGGTCGCCCATTTTCCATGCGGTTCGGTAACATGTGTGAATGCCGATAGGAATGACACAGCGAGCAGTAAACGTGGCGGATTTGCAACACAAGATGGCGCTCACGAGAATTGAGAGTGGCGATCATCGGCACGCATTATTTCGCACAGCTCGCTGGCCAGAGCATTCAGTACAGCTGGTCACCAACTTTTTGTCGTGATTTTCGTCAATGCGGGGAAAGCACGGGTGATGCAGGTTGTGCACGGGTAATAATACGAAGAACTTGAACTTCACGTTTCACTTCATATTTCTTCTCAAAAACCACCATACATAAAGATTCTCCTTTTTCAAGCGTAAAGCATTGGTGGATCAGTACTCCCCCATGCCACCCATCTAGCTACAGCCACATTGATTGGAGTCCTGTCAGCCTTCACTGCACCCCACAACCGTGAAGTTACTGTGCTGTGTGCAATAAGCCACACCGGGACAAATGCACCAAACCCTTCCTTGGTCTTCACTATATCGAGTATGCCGCTGTACACAGCTGCAGCTGCACCCTGTGCTGCACTGCACTCTCTTTCTGAGCACCAGCCGTTGGGTCCCTCCAGTGGTGGTCGAAATGAACGTGATTGTAACGAAGTCAATAAATTTGGTTGCGACCGAATCAATTTCGTTAGGCAGCCTACAGGGTTGGTGGTGTTGGGAAGCTGGTTACCAATCAGCAGCGAGACTCTATCGAAGGCAGGGTTGACAATAAAGAAGGGAGAAGAGGCAAGAGGAAGGGCGTATTGGGGAAAGAAGCATCGCCACCGCTCAGATGCAGGGGTCACTGCAGGCAGGGCGGGGTGTGCAGAGGGACAAGGGAGTTCTGAAGAGATAGGTGGCGGGAGACGACGCAAAAGACATGGGATAGATGGACTGATAAGACAGAGATATAGTGCGAAGCTATCTTGGGATACGACTGTTGGTCCCAGCAGTGGCAAGGTGTTAAGTAACGGAGGGCATAGAAGGAGAGACGGTTCAGAGGGAGGAAGAACAGCGGGCAGAGAAGGGATACAGTGGGAGGGGAGAAAAAGAGGACCAGAACAGCGCCAGATACAGGCAATGAGCAGGCATAGACTGTGAGTGGTTGCATGGGAGCGCGTGGAGGGCCCACCTTGATCACAGCGGGACCGCGGTGAGAATCGATGCAGCGCTGAGACCTGCTGAGCCAGGCTCTGGAAGTGCATTCGCCCCGTGCGGTCCGGTGCGTCTGGTGGGGGGGGAAAAGGAAAACAGTTGGGAGAGCGTAGGAACCGGGTGGAGAAATTGGGGTGGGAATGGGTCAAGGTGGGAGAGAGAGAATGGGGGAAATGCAGATATAATGGGGGCAGGGAGGAAGGAAGCCAATGGTGGGAGGGAGGTGATGGTAAGTGGAGGTCAGTGACCCAGGAAGTACCGAAGCGGCACTTACCAAGAAAAAGACACTTCTCCTTCTAAGTTCTCAGTGGGAAGCGAACAAGAGGTTGCGTACCAGGGACAAAAGAGAAGGGGAGCGAACCCTGGAAGAAAGAGAAGACATGCGTACCGGGGAAGAAGGAGCCATCGAGGAGGCATTTGACGGTGGCGCGGGGCAGCAGAGCAGCGAGGGAGTCACACAGGCGCATCGCTGCCAGCCCCCCCGCTGACGTCCCCGACACCAGCACCGTTGTTGCCCTGCTCAGCGCCCGGTTCGCCAGCAGGTCTGGTGAGGTGAGCAGCGGTTGGCGGAGGGCCAGGAGAACGGGCAGAGGGAGAAGAGGTAGGAGAAAGAGCGGTGGGAGAAAGGCAGAAAGTCACTGTCATGCATGTTTCATCAAGGTACTGGCAGGTGGCTGGCGGCTCTGCCCCCAAAGCACCACGCATCCCAAGGTAACGACTTCTGAGGGACCAGACATCCCTAGCACATTCCAAAGCACCACACATCCCAAGGTAACGACTTTTAAGGGAACGAACGACTTGAGTTAGGAGCGACTAAAGGGACTCCCACACGTCCTCATTACAGCATATTCCAAGCAACGCACCGTCCATGATAGCGCTGACGATCCTGCTGCCATCCATGTGCACGTAGCGCCCCTCCCCCACGGCCACGCGCCCGGCTGCTCCCGCATAGCCGCCCCCATCGCAGTAGACAGCCATGGCCAGGTGCCACCCCGCAAAGAACGGGTTCGCCCCCTCGTTGCTGCTCAAGATGCCTCTGAAACGGCCCTGCACCCACGAGGCCTGGGGGAGAGTGAGAGAGAGCGCAGGAAAGAGTTGAGGCCGAATGGGAGATTGAAAATCATGTGATGAAGCCAGCAAGTCCAATTGGCAATGGTCCATTTCAAGCAGCAATGGTTGTTTTTCCCTAAGGGTTTGCTGCTGCCCGCAATGTTCCTAAGCCAAGGCAGCCTGGAGAGACCGATAGGGTGGTACAGGGGGTTAGGGATTGGGGGTTGGGTTGGTTGAACCCTTTCATGCAATTAGAACATCCTGATAATGATCAAAAGTGAACACTTGTCAAAGCGCAAGTGGCGGAGATAATCCCACTTACGTTATTGGTCGGCGGCCACCTGGTGGTGCCGCCCAGCAGCCGCCCGGCCCGCCATCTGCACTGCCTCTTGTTGCCGCACCACCCGCCGCCCGGAAAGTGGATGTGCCACGAGGTGACGCCTTCCCCAGGTGCCGCCCGCAGGTAATACCCCGGCGGACTGGGATGCATGAAGGGGGGACGAGCGGAGAAGAAGACAAGCGGAGAAGGGGATAAGGGGGAAGCGGAATGAGGGAGTGGGGGAGTAGAACCAGTCTAGTCCTGGCAATATGGTGGTTGGTGGAAAGCTACAAGATGTGCACGCAGCTCTATTACGAAGCACACCTTGAGGGGGACAATGATTGTACCAGCGATCTCAACAGCGCATGATGCTTGACGGACGTCACTTTTTTTTTTTTCTGTAGAAGCTTCCACTCCATACCTCCCATCCAGGCATCGCGCTCCGTATTTATTCTCCGGAAGAAGAACCAGCGTGGCGAGACGTGGTTCGCTCGCCGCTCGCCGCGCCGCTCCTAGCCGCAGCGCGCTCAATTTCGATGGACACACCACCAGGACGAACAAAAACGTCACGGCGATTTGCCATGCCACGTGGACGCCTGGCCTTCGATCAGGACAGTAGAATTTAAAGCCTCGCATCACCGAGATCGACGGGTAGAAAGTCATGATGGGATTTAAGATGCGGCGCGAAAAGTTCGCCCGGTAACAACGCGGCTTCAGCATGCGAGATCAGGCGACGGAAATTTGAAAGAGATGACCGCGAAAGAGGCGATAGGGGAAGAGGTGATAGGGCAAGGCGGTAGGGGAGGTGTGAACCGTGCGGTGAAAGGCCAGATATGGAGATGAGGGCTGGACGGGCCGCTGCCGAGGACAGATCGTCACAGGTGATTCGTGAGACGATCGGCATGGTGGAAATCAGCTGCCAATAAATAGGCGATTCCGCAGCAACTAGCTTGGCGAGTACTTAGCAACACGTTGCGGTTAGCGGTTGTGCGCCTGAACGCTATTGGACACGCGTAGCTGTAGGATTGGCTGAAGTATCCAGCAGTATCAGACACTTGATGACTGGCGGTCCTTCCTGCGGTGCGGAGTTCCCTGAGCGGTCTTCAGGATAATCCGAATCGGGCGACAAAGTCGAGAAGACAGGTGCTGCAGCGACAACAGAGGTTGGCGCTGGTCGGTTTTTGGCAGCCATTACTTTTTACTTCTGACAGGCGCGCAGGGCGTGTGCGAGGAGAGATGAACAGCGATACCACCTGGTCGCCACTTTTTTCATCCCCAAAAACGACTCTATTCAAAACCCGAAACATTTTTCGGCAAGATCAACGAGACACCAAGAACTAGGGGCTATGTTATGTGCTGTCATTTGTGGATGCGCAAAACTCTCGCAACCGTACCGATAGCAGCGCATGGTCTAGATGTTTACTTGAGAGTCATTTCCCGTTGTTCCAGGGAAGGTGTCCCTAACATACCCTCTCATATTTCGGGCTGTCCTAGAAAGCCCGGAAGACCAAGGGCTGTTGCCGATGGGTGTGATATTTAGGCCTTGAAATTGCCGGTGACCAAGAGTATGTGTAATGGTTTGGGAAAAGCATGCAGGGAGAGTGTGTGCTTGGTCAACCGCTGCCACTAACTGCTCTGGTTTGGACGGAGTATGGTTCGTCTAGTGTGAAATAACTTTCAAGATACAATCAGCATTTTGCATGAACCAGACTCTTACACTGCTGATAAGCTATTATCGAGGATTCGCTCTGACGGGCCGCACAACCTCCCAGAAGTCGAGCCAGGCCTGGAGGAGGTTGTTGTGTGACCTTGGCTTGGTGCTTCGCGCCAACCGAGCCTGTAAATTGCCCGTCTTCAACTGTGGAGTGTCCTCCTTCCACCAACATCCCTCCCCCCCACCAATTCCCCTTTCCGTCGGGGAATTCCCATGGATCTCACCGTCACCCTCTCCCATCCCATCCCACCGCACACATCCACTGTCCTTCCTTCCAGCTTTTCGGGTCATAGAATGTGACTTGCAACTCGAGCAGCAACTCCAGGCGTCACGTCAAGACCTTCTGTCCACACAGCTCCGCAAACTGCAGCGAGAGGCTGGCCATCTGCCTGCATTCTGCCTCGTCGCTGCAACCGCGGAAGCTTTGACTGGACGCCTGGTCGACTAATTAAGGTTGTCGCTTGTGCCCCTGTTCGAACTGAGGCAGTCACAGAGGCTGTTGGACCAATCAGTTCACAATCTCGCGTGGTGCTCGGCCGATTTAACCGATCGTATCCGCTGATTTTCCAGCCGTTAGACTCTCTCTTCGCGTCTCGAACGTCATGACGACTGTGGCAGTGACACGTGGCGGGCCTCAAGCCGCAGTAGCTCTAGCGGCCTGCGCGGCGGCCGGTACGGCCTGCCTCGTGTGGGCCCTCCGCGGTCGTTACTTGCAGGTTTTCCTCGGAACGGATCCCGAGAAAGGCGGTGGAAATGGCGGGAATGGAGGGAAGGAACGGCAGGGAGTCACGCTGACGTCACTGAACCACTTGATCGCGCTGACGGGTGACAGCTGGCACTCCTCGCTACAGCGGCTCGCGATTGGACAGATGGTTATCGGCGTGAGTAGTGGCAGTAGAACCAGCCGACAAGTGTGCTAAGGAATGTAGCTCGTTATTCGCGTGAAGCCTGACCTTGAATCAGGACGACATATTATGTCGTACGCATCTTGTTAGATGTTTGACGATGTTTGACGACAGTTTTTCTTATGTCTAACGCACCCTGGTGGCGGCCCTCCGGAAAATCATGGGCACGGTGGAAAACTAGGAGCATCAGAGGACTATTCAGGCAATCTCAAATAATCGCTTCGCGTGCCCGACAGGCGATTTACGAGTAGCATCAGTGGTCAACATGTCCGGGCACAAATTCAGAGCACTTCTGCCGTTATCCCTCCTTCCCCACATTTCGCATCACCGTTCCCCTCCAGTTGAAGCTCACCAACGAGCCCAGACTCGCCGCCATCCCCTCGCCGCTGCCTGACTCGCTCGCCATGCTGGCATCTCTGCGTGACGTGGACCTGTCGGCCAATGGGCTTTCGACATTCCCCGACGCCCTGCTGTCCGTTCCTGAGCTCAAGAAGCTCAATCTGTCAAGAAACAAACTTACGAGGTGAGAATCGGGATGTTATGAAGCTCGTCGAATAGCTTAATCACAAGCGTAGCTCAAGCAATCTCAGAAGAAAACAGGCGCTTTTGTTGGAGCGATTGTAAAATCCCCGGGTCTCTTAGTGACTTTTGAGTCGATGTGACTTTTGAGTCGACGAGAATTTTGAGTCGACGTGACTTTTGAGTCGACGTGACTTTTGAGTCGACGTGACTTTTGAGTTGACTCAAAAGCAATTGTAAAATCCCTGGGTCTCTTAGTTCCCTTCCTCTTGCTTTCTCTTCCTCGTCCCTTCCTTCCCTCTTCCTCTCTCCCTCCTCCCTTCCTTCTCTCCCCAGCTCGCACAACCACACGTACTCGCTAGTTTTGAGGCGCCTTAAAACCACGCTTACTCGCCTTCAACATCCTCCCTCCATCCCCCTCCCTCCGTCCCTTTCCCTCCAATCATGTCCCTCCGATCCACTTATCCACTCTCATCCCCTCCCCATTCCTCCACCCCTCCTATTTTCCCCACCCCAACCCTCAGTCTTCCTCAGCCAATTCGCCGGCTCTCCCACCTGGAGCACCTGGACTTGGGCCGAAACCACCTGTCAGGTGTTCCTGAGGAGATCGGGCACCTGACGAAACTCCTGACGCTCAACCTGATGTGCAACCAGTTGGAGAGCCTACCTGACAGCATCGGGCGGCTCACGAGGGTTTTCCGCCTGGGACTCAAGAGCAACAGGCTCAGGTGCGGTTGCAGGGCGGTTAGGCTGGGTGCAGCTTTTGAGGCGCATAAAAAGTCGTCTGGGACTCAAAAGCAACAGGCTCAGACCAGGTTCTTAAGACAGGTGCTGCCTAAAGTCCTACAGCTCATCATTTTGAAACAACCATCTTGATTTCTGCCCTTTCTTTGCTTTCCCTTGCCGTCCATCACCACCCAGCCACCGTCGCCATGGTCTCTCTCAGGTGGATCTCTACCTCAGAAAGGGCGGCCTCCCCGCCCTGCCCAACCTGACAGCCTGCTGTCTGTTCCCGCCTTTCTGTCTCTTCCCGCCCATCAGCGCCCTGCCCTCGTCCATAGGCGGCATGACCTCTCTCGTGGAGCTCTACCTCACACTCACAGACAACCGCCTCACTGCCCTGCCGGACTCCATCGGCTGCTTTCTGTTCCTTCCCTCCATTCATCTCCCCTCCCTTCCTCCTCCTCCTCCCCATCAGCGCCCTGCCCTCATCAACAGGCGGCATGACCTCTCTCGTGGAGCTCTACCTCACAGACAACCGCCTCACCGCCCTGCCGGACTCCATCGGCTGCTGCACCAACCTCGTCAAACTTCAGGTCAGCGTTCCACCCACCCCCGAACCCTGACCTTCAGACTCAGAAAGGAGTGTGTACAGAATTTCGTATGTTTTTCGTCCGTTTTCTCTCCCGCTCTCTCTGTGCATCGACACGCGTCTTGCAACCATCGGCCATCTCTCCCGTCTCGAGCTGCTTCGCCTTGCAGCCAACAACCTGCACGCCCTCCCCCCTCCTCCCTCGCCCTGCTGCCTCGCCTGGCGTGGCACTTACCCCTCACCTGCTCTCCCCCTTCTCATCCCTCTCCCCCCCCTTCCTGCTCGACAAGCATCCTTCAACCAGTTGTACGCCCTGCCAGACTCTATCGGCCATCTCTCCCGCCTCAAGCTGCTGCTTCTCGCACCCAACAATCTGCACGCCCTGCCCTCCTCCCTCGTGCTGCTCCCCCGCCCTATCACTCACCCTTCACCTGCTTTCCCCCTTCTCAACCTCCTCCATCACCAGGCCTCTTTCAACCAGCTGTACGCCCTGCCAGATACAATCGGCCTTCTCTCCCGTCTCGAGCTGCTCCTTCTCGCAGCCAACAATCTGCACGCCCTGCCCTATCACTCACCCTTCACCTGCTTTCCCCCTTCCCCACCCCCGCCGTCACCAGGCCTCTTTCAACGAGCTGTACGCCCTGCCAGATACAATCGGCCATCTCTCCCGCCTGGAACTGCTCCGTCTCGCTGCCAACAACCTGCACGCCCTGCCCTCCTCCCTCGCGCTGCTCCCCCGCCTGGCATGGCTGTCCCTCGCCAGCAACCCCCTCTGCCCGCCACTGCCGCCGCACCACGAGGGCGTGGAGGATATTCCCTTTGGAGACCTGCAGCTGGGGAGGAAGCTGGGCGACGGCGCCAGTGGTGAGTCTCCCTCCCCCCTCCAAACCCTCCCCTCCCTCCCCTCGCGCTGCTCCCCCGCCTGGCGTGGCTGTCCCTTGCCAGCAACCCCCTCTGCCCGCCGCTGCCGCCACACCATCAGGGGGTGAAGGAAATTCCCTTTGGGGAGTTGAGGCTCGGGAGGAAGCTGGGTGACGGTGCAAGGTGGGTTCCCTCACCTTCCCTCCTCAACCCGCTCTGCCCGCTGCTGCCGCCGCAGCCCTCCTTCCATCCCTCCGCCTCCCTTAACCTCCTTTTCCTCTGCTGCCCACACCCTCTCACCCTCTCACACACCACCAGGCGATGTCTACGCGGCGGTGTGGCACGGGCACAAGGTGGTGTTCAAGCAGTTCAACAGCAAGACCAATCCAGCCAGGTCACTCTCTCCATCCTCCACCCCCTTTCCCCTCTCTCCTCTGCTGCCCACACCCTCTTCACAAACAGGCGATGTCTATGCGGCGGTGTGGCACGGGCACGAGGTGGTGTTCAAGCAGTTCAACAGCGAGACCAGCCCGGACGGGCGGGCAGTGGATGAGATCGCCATGACCGCTGCTGTCGACCACCCCCACCTCGTGCAGGTGCTGCCTGGGGGAGGTGGGGGTTGCGTGCTGGTGGGGGGAGGGGTGCGGTGGAGGTAGCACACTTGCGTGTGTGCGGAAGGGGTCTGCTGGTGTAGCAACAGTGTGGGGGACAGGCGTGCAGTGGATGAGATCGCCGTGACTGATGCTTCCGACCACCCCCACCTCGTGCATGCAGGTGCTGCCTTGGGGAGGGGGTAATAATGCGAGGGGGTAATAATGCGGGGGGGTAACGCACATACATGGGAAGGAAATGCGGCTAGCTGCTGTGCTGCTCCCGTTGTGCTCCACGCACCCATCCCCCCAACCCTACACTCCCTATTTCGCAACCCCTCTGTTCGTGCCAACTCTTCCCCTCTCACCCGTCTTCCCACCCTCTGTTCCCACCTCCCCCCGGTCTGCCTGGCAGGTCGAGGCAACAGTGGAGCAGCCGCATGGGCTGGTCATGCGGCACGCTCTGCTCATCTTCTGCTCCACACACCCATTCCCCCAACCCTTCTCACTCCCCACTTCACCCCCCTTGTGTTCCTCTCCCTTCCTCTCACCACCCCTGCCTGTCAGGTCGAGGCAACAGTGGAGCAGCCCCACGGGCTGGTCATGCGGCGTGTGTTTGGCAGGTGGGTGCAGGGGAAGGTGGTCGCAGGGGGGATGGGAAGTGGGCGTAAGGGGAGGTACAGGGGGGCTGGGACGCGGGGTGCAAATTATGGGGGGAGGTACAGGGGGGCTGGGACGTGGGGTGCGGTTTTTTTTCCCCCCGCGTCTCTCCCCTTCCTTGCCTTCACCATTACTCCCTCCAATCCACTCGTTCAGGGCCATGGCGGATCCACCCAATGGTGAATCCCTGCGGCGCTGCCGCTGGCCCCCCACTGCCTGCTACCTACTCACGCTCGCCTCTATGTGGAGTGTGCTCACATCCTCCCATCTCTCTGCCCCTCCAATCCACTCGCTCAGGGCCATGGCGGATCCACCCAATGGTGAATCCCTGCGGCGCTGCCGCTGGCCCCCCACTGCCTGCTACCTACTCACGCTCGCCTCTTTGCGGAGTGTGCTCACATCCTCCCATCTCTCTGCCCCTCCAATCCACTCGCTCAGGGCCATGGCGGATCCACCCAACGGTGAATCGCTGCTGCGCTGCCGCTGGCCCCCCTCCGCTTCCTACTCGCTTGCCACAGTGCTGAGTGCTGCACACTCAGCTCGTTTGCCACAGTGCTGAGTGCTGCACACTCAGCTCGCTTGCCACAGTGCTGAGTGCTGCACACTCAGCTCGCTTGCCACAGTGCTGAGTGCTGCACACTCAGCTCGCTTGCCACAGTGCTGAGTGCTGCACACTCAGCTCGCTTGCCACAGTGCTGAGTGTGCTCACGTCCCCCCATCTCTCTCCCCTTCCACACCTCCCTTCCTCCACTCCACTCCCTCTGGACCATGGCGGATCCTCCCAATGGAGGCTTGCTGCTGCGCTGTCGCTGGCCCCCCACTGCCCGCTACTCACACTCTGTGCTCAGTGTGCTCACAACCTCCCATCTCTCTCCTCCTTCCACACCTCTCTGCCCCCTCATGCCCCCCTGCAGGGCCATGGCGGATCCCCCCAATGGTGAATCGCTGCTGCGCTGCCGCTGGTCCCCCACCGCTTCCTACTCGCTCGCCACAGTAGTGGCCGTGGGGAGGGGCCTGGCGTCGGCTTTAGAGTGGATGCATGCGCGGGGGTGGGCGCATGGGGATGTGTATGCTCACAACGTTCTTGTGGATGATAAGGGGTTCGCTGTGTTGTGTGACTATGGTGAGTTGTTGTGACTATTGTGAGTTGTGATAGTAGCAGTGTCTGTGAGGAGGCAGTGGCTTAGGAGTGCATGCATGGGGGGGAGGGGGTGGGCGGGCGCATGGCCATGTGTATGCACACAACGTGCTTGTGGGTGATGACGTATGCTGATCTTTGTTACTCTGGTGAGTTGAGAATATGGTGAGTTGTGACTATGGTGAGTTGAGACTATGGTGAGTTGAGACTATGATGAGTTGTGACTATGGTGAGTTGTCACAATAGTAGAGTGGCCGCAGGGAGGGGGCTAGCGTCAACTTCAGAGTGGATGCATGCGCGGGGTTGGGCGCATGGGGATGTGTAAGCATCCTGGCAGAATTAGAGGCACGTCAGAATCAACCGCCTCTCCTCTCACCCCTACCCTCCAATTTATCACATGTGCAGGTGCATCCTTCCCCTACCCTCGTCACAGTCCCATCCCCTTTGAATCACACGAGGTAAGGGCACTCGCCCTGTTGCTCCAAGGCCTCTGCACGCGCCTCTCAGTCCCCGAGACAACAGCAGAGCTTCAGAGCCGAGAGCAGCTGGGGCGGCTGATCGAGACGTGCGTGGGAGGAACTGCTAAGGAGAGGCTTAGTTTTAGAGATGTTGGTGAGCAGCTGGCTGTAATTTCGAGGAGCCATGTGTGAGGGTTAAAAGGTGATGCTCGGTGAGTTTGCTAGGATCAGGAACAGCTGGGGCAGCTGATTGAGGTGTGTGTGGGAGGGAATGCTGAGCAGCTGGCTGCTATTCGCAGGAGCCATTTTTTAGGTATCACTCACGGATGGCGTTTGGGGATTGTGAGCAAGGATGGATAGATGAACGGTAAGTGAGATTGCCTTGAATAGGAATATTGAAAGCATTTCCTCCTATTAGTCTATTAGCGATCTTTTGACAGCTGTTGAAAGGTGTAGATCACTCTTTGAGCTATGAGCACTTCACAAGTTAACATATACAAATATAGGCAGCGGGGAAAAATGGAGATGCAGTGCAGGTTCTTTAGACATACATGGCCTCACTGCCACATCCGCGATAGAACAGCTGCGAGTGGTGTCGCTCGTGGCTGAAAACAAACGCGTCCTCGCCAGCCCCATGCGACGCGTGCTGCCTTGGGAGCACCCTCACGCCTGTCGCATATACATCCTCGTTACAAGCATACACCCTTGTATCCGAGTGTTCACCCACTGAGTATTCTGGTAACTTATTCCGGTGAGCGAGAATCTGCGTGTCCGTGTGCATCACCAATCTGTCGTGGAGATTATTCCAAGCTTGCTCCTCTTGATGCTGTCCGACAATGTTCCCGCAACTCTCGCTGTTTTGACTGATCTTCCGACCGGTGTTAGCCTTGCGAGATTTGAAACTCCATCCTTTGAGTAGGGGAAGCTTGTCCAGTAACGACGGCTTAGGCGATGCTCGGCGGGCCGCTGTGGTTGGCTGTGCGAGAGAATCGAGAGATCGTCTTCCGCGAAGTTGGCCGTTGGAGGAATGGGGAGAGTGCTGCTGGTTGTTGGGTGAACGACTGTCGGTCATATCCTCGAAATCGTCGAGCTGCAGATAGTGAATACAAGGGAATGATGGACACGTTTAGCTCCATGCGACAAGATGAGAGGAAAAAGAACATGGAGCAGGCGACTATTTTTTTATGTCAAACTAACCTCTTGGAGAATGGGGTTCGCAGGTCGGCGAGTGTCAGACGTGCAAATGGTTTGCATTGTGTCGATGCTCCCCACGCCCTCCATTTCCTGCCACGTCGGAAGTCGCGCGCCACCCTCACCATTGTAGTGACTATAACGATACGGAATCGGAGTCGCACCGTCGCTGATTGTGGAAAGCGCGGGAGAATATGGAGACAGCGGCGAAAGCGGCGAAACCGGACCGTAAGAACCGAGCGCTATCTGTCCGTCGTAGTTCCCGGAGTTGGGGATTAAACCGTCTGTTCTCTCATTCGATTGAACCTCGGACCTCCGGTCAACGGGACGCGCGAGGGACGTCATGCCGTTGGACGGCAATGTCAGCGATTTCTGCAGTGCCCTAAAGGGGGGAACTTGGCAATCCGAGTACGCCGAATCAAAACCCTCCACCTCGATTCTCGCCGCCGTTCGCGGACGGTGCGTTTCGGCGACGAGGTAGTACGTTCGCCCAGGTTGGAGGGTCGTGGCGGGTGGCAGGGGGGTTCGAGGAGTGGCGGCGCTGAGGGTGGAAAGGAGCATGTGGCCGGGGAAATCGGCGAGCACAGCCGACGCCGTGAGACGCGCGTCGTCGTAGAGGCGCGCCGAGCCGTCCGGCAGCAGCACGACGACGCACGGCGGGGAGGTGGAGGATGAGGCCTCGTCGGCCTTTACTACTTGCGCCATGCGTGCAACGACGACTTCGGTGGAGAAAATCTAGGTTCAACAGCAAAAAAACAGAAGGGACTAGGAAGGAGAATGGTCTCAAGAATGTTCAAGTGGTGTGATGCAATGAGAGAGACAACTTGACATCGTGTCGGGAAAAGGCGATCTTATGTACACCCTGTTTCGCGCTAGCAGAGCATCTGGTTGCAGAACATGCACTGGTTGTAGAACGTCACCACGCTTGAAATGGTCTTATCACCGACGGTACAAGCACATTCACAAGAAAGCGGTTAGCTAGGATGCTGCATGGTAAAGAACATTAAACAAGCGTTTCAAAGCGGTTGAAAAGGGTATACAGCGATAAAGAAAAAATTTGCCCCCAGTACCACTCCGTCAGCTGGTGCGGCTTTGCCCGCAGGTTTCAGCCATACGGTTTATGGCACCTGACCGCACTGTAGCAGCGAATCGCGCAAGGTGAGAGGGTCGAGAAACAGGGTGTAGCGGATTAGAGCGACCCAGCTCTCCAGAAGACCGCGTTGCTATGTACTGTTTCTGTAGCTGTGGCTACTAACGCTCGCTTGGTCAGCCCATAAAAAGGCGCGGCTTGTTACGCCACGCCACTCGTTGCGAAAATCACGCGGCGATTTTATTCGAGAGTGTGTGGCGTCCGTTCAGCTGTCACGCGTTCTAAACGCTTGTGGCAAAATGGGTGCGCCACAGGCGGTCAGCTCAGCGACGACGAAACGCGCCGCAGCAGCAGTTTCCTTCCAAACAACAACAGGCCCCCCGCAGAAGGGGGAAGTTTGGCTCTTACCAGTCCTTGGAACAGAACCAGGGAAGGGTGAGCCTCGCATAGTAGAACTTGTGCGTTGCCAGTTGGGTCGTCGCGACAGTGCTGGCATGTCGCAGCATTCCGTCGCTATCGGTTCTTCAGCTCGAATAACGGTCGCACAAAATCGTGAATCTCGCAAATCTCGCGATTGTTTTTTGCTTTCTGACGGTGAATGGTACTTGCTTGGGACGTGTCAGTCGGTAAGTGGATTACTGAGAGGTCTTCTATGTCGGTGGACGTGTTTCTCGACGGTCACGAACAGAAAAGAACTGCTGACCCGTCATTCATCAATGTTTCATCGTCGTTTGATGACACGTTTTCAACACGTTCAGAGTCGCTTGGGCTGTGGGCTGCGACGCGACACGACCCTAAACTGCATACTGTACACCCGAGCATCATCCTGTCAACGTCGGAAGAATACATAAAGAGATAGAGCACGTAGGATGCACGCGCCTCCTCGACTCCGTGTTACAGTTCGGCTTGAAGCAATAGCTCACAAGAAATGTGAGACCTCACAAGCATCAGTGTAGACATCATATGTTCAATATGACCAGGTCCGAACTCCAGCAACATAACATGTAACCTGTGTTGGACTGAAAAAATAGTCCTTAGGATCTTTGCAGAGGAGAACTCTTGGGTAGAAACTTGTAATAGCGGAAGCGTTTTAATGAGGATTGTGAACCGACCTTGCACTGGTGTGTGAGAGCAAAGTAGATTGGATTAAACAAGCAAATACAAGGATTTATATAAGAGTACAGGGAATACGAATAGATAGAAAGATAACTGTATTACTGTTGCGGTTCGATATAGTGCGACTCGGGCAACTGCTCAGTAACGAGTCAGTTGTGTGTCCTTAACTGTCGCGCTGTAATTGTCGAGTCAAAGGTCAGCGACCTTTGACTTTCTCGTAACCTCCAGGCGGTTACCCTAACCTCCGAGGTTGACTCGATGCTTCGATTGGGACTGCTTCGCTTGGTGCCTTGGATTTTGATACGACAGAAGCGCACTTAGGACTTATTGTTTCCAACACTCCCCTTCGCTTCTGGAGTGTCGCTGCTGGTGACGTGGCCTTGTCCAGTCAGCATCATGCAGTATTCGAACTTCTGCTTTCCGAGTTTCTTGGTCAAGTAATCGGCTGCCATCTCGGATGTTGGACAGTATGACAGATCGAGTTTCCCTTTTTCTATCTCGTCCTTCACGAAGAAATAGCGCAGGGCGATGTGTTTCGTCCTGTTTGCGAAGCCGTTTTTGTTGGCGATGCGAATTGCCGACTGGTTGTCGCAGAACACGGTGAAGCTGGGTAACTCGGCTAGCTTCGCTTCTTCCAGTAGTTCGCGAAGGTAAAGTCCCTCCTTGGTGGCTGAGCAGAGTGCAATATATTCTGCTTCTACTGAAGATAGTGCGATTAACTCCTGCTTGCTCGACTGCCAGGAGATAGGACCGATAGGCTCAAGGCGGTAGACATAGCCGGTGCGTGAGCGCCTGTTGTCGGTGTCGCCGGCGTGATCGGCGTCGACGTAGCCGATTAGCTTGGTCGGTGTAGTCACGTTTTTGTGATAAGTTAGTCCGATCGTCGCGGTGCTGACGAAGTAGTGGAGAGCACGATCGAGTTCCGCCAGATGCTCTGCTTCAGGTCTCTTGAGATAGGTAGCGAGCTGACTCGCGGAGTAGGATAGGTCGGGACAGCATGTGACTGCTGCGAAAAGAAGACATCCAAGCTTCTTCTGATAGTCGCGTATGCCGGCGGGTTTAAGTAGAGTAGATTGCCCCTTTTCGGTTCCTGACGCGTAGCGGTAAGGCGTGGAGATGGCGCTTGGTGTGAGGCGAAAGCGTTTCGCGATAGTGTCGGCGTACTTCTCGGCGCTTAGGTAGATTGCGTTTTCTTCCTCACGGATGTTGAGCCCGAGGTATTGCGTAACCGTAGAAGAGACCGTGAGCGTGAGGTCTTTCTGGAGCTCCCCTTCGAACCACGTGGCGATGTCGTCGGTTGACCCAATGTAGAGGAGATCGTCCACATAGACGATTAGTAGGACGTAATCGCCTCCTTTTGTGAGGCGATACATGCCCTGGTCATGCGGGAGTTGTTTGAAGCCGATGCGGATGAGGCGGGCGTGTAGGTACTGCTGCCACAGTCGCGGTGCCTGCTTGATCCCATAGAGTGATTTGAGTAGTTGACACGCTCGGTTGGGTTCGCCGTGGGAGCCGTGTGGGAGTTCGACGAAGATTTCTGCATCCACAGGTGCGTAGAGAAATGCGTTCGCAACGTCGATTTGTCGCAATTTCTTTTTCTTCATGGCGGCGACGGCGATGAGAATTCGGAGTGAAGTGTGGCGACTGACCGGAGCGAAGGTTTCGGTGTAATCTCTTCCGTGCTCCTGGTCGAAGCCACGTACGACCCAGCAGGCTTTGAATTTGTCGATGGTGCCATCAGCTTTCGTCTTCACACGGAAGACCCATTTCCCGGTAAGAATGTTTTTATTTTGAGTTACGCCGATGGGAACAATTTTCCAGGTGTTGCGCTCCTCCAGTGCCTTCAGCTCTTTGTCCATAGCTTCACGCCATTTCTCCCTGTGTTCCCCCCCCAAAGCCTGCTGAACCGTCGCAGGCTCCTTAGGAATGCCGGCGCCATGGACTGCGGTGACGAGACCAAGGATTTGCAGCCCAGTCTGTGAGTATCGAGGGAGTTCTGGATCCTCGGGATAAGCTGCTTCGTCTCCCGTTTCTGGGTCGGGCATGAGATTTGGCCCTACCCTTTCTGCTTCGTTGGTGTTGACTGTCGCAGGTGTTACGTAACCATCGTCGGCGAAACGGTAGAAGATTTCGGCGTTGTTACTGTCGCGAGGATTATCCTCATCCATGGGCACGTCGACGGAGCAGTATGGGAGAGGTCCGGCTTCTTCCGAGGCGTTGTCGACGTTCTGTTCATCCCAGTCTGCTTCGTCCGCTGCTGACGCTAAGGCTCGGTCACCACGAAAACCACTGGTGAGGCCCCGATTCTCGTGCAAGTTGGCGAGGTACGTCTGAAGGGTGAGTCTTTCGTAGAAGATCACGTCACGTGCTGCTACTGTTTCCTTTGTGTGGACGTCGAAGATTCTCCATGCGTTGTAATTTTTCTCGATGCCGAGGTGTAGTCCCCACTGTGCCCGTTGCGAAAATCTTCCCGCTCGTGCTTCTGGGGGTCTGTACTGTACCATGCATCCGAAAACTCGTAACATTTTCGTGCTGCCCTGCTTCCCTGTCCACAGCAGATGCGGTGATGCGTTGTTCGGGAGTGACGACGACGACAACAAGTTGTGCAGCATGACAGCGTGGTCCATTGCTGCTGGCCACTGGTGGTTGGGTAGCCGCATGCCACGTAACAGTTGGCGCATGCTGTTCTGCAGGGTCCTCTTCAGTCGTTCTGCAACACCTTGCTGCTGATGTGCGTAGGGAAGGGAGAGGAGTTGCTTGATCCCCCTTTCCGCCAAGAACTGCTTGAAGCGCTGAGAGGTGTACTCGCCACCTCCGTCTGACTGGAAACTTTTCAGTTGTGTTCCAGACTCTCTCTCTGCTATCGGTAGCCAGGCGGCGAATGCTGCGAGCGCCATGTCGCGGCTGGGTAAGTTGCGATGCCAGACGTATCGAGTGGCGGCGTCGATGAAGGTGATGGTGTAGTTGTAGTTGACTTGTCCTGGTTCGCGATTGTAGAGGATGTCGCTGTAGACTTTTTCGAGTGGTGCGTACGCTGGAGCGCTCGGGTTGTGATGTGAAGCAAACGGTCGATGAGGTAAGTCAGCTTCGGGACATATAAGGCAAGTCCCTCGTGCCTTCAGGAGTTCTCTGCCATCGGGTAGAAGTAGAGAGTCTTTGTCAAGGACTCCTGCTCTTATCGTGTTATTCAAAACCGTGTTGCTTGGATGTCCTGTGCGTGCGTGCCAGATCTCTTCAAAGGCGCGGTGTCCGGGTGAACGCTGATATGCGTCGGAGTTGGAGTAAAAGCTGGCGACGAGGTTGGCGCTTCGGTGGACTTCACGTTGAGTCGGATTCAGCTGTTGCGCGGGTGTTGGTGGTGCTTCGTCGACTGTGACTGGTGTCGTTGTTCCTGCTGCTGCTGATGTTGTTGCTGCTGCCGATGTTGTTGCTGCTGCCGATGTTGTCGCTGCTGCCGATGTTGTCGCTGCTGCCGATGTTGTCGCTGCTGCCGATGTTGTCGCTGCTGCCGATGTTGTCGCTGCTGCCGATGTTGTCGCTGCTGCCGATGTTGTCGCTGCTGCCGATGTTGTCGTCTCTGCTTCTTGTTGAACCGTTGCTAACGCTCTTGTTCGTTCGGCTTCAGGGATAGTGTGGGAGTACCAGAAGCCTCCCGGGCTGAAGTCGGGGTCGAGATCCGGAGGGTGTGTCCAATCAGCAAAGTTCACAATGGCGTCGCTGTCTGCAGTGCCGAGGTCGGGAGCGAAGTCGAGGACGAAGACGTTGTTCTTCAGCACTGCTTTCCCGATGTAGAGACCGCCTCTCCCGTGGTAAAGCTTGAACTCCTGGGTCGTGCTGTCGGCTTCCAGATGAATTCCTTTCGCCATCAACTGGCTAACGCTCAGTAAGTTGTAGCCGAGTCCTTCAGCGATGAGTACTTTAGACATGTGCAGTATGACATTTGTTTCTCTTGACTGAAGCTGTACCACTCCTTGTCTTCGTGTGCGCAGATTTTGGTTGTTGGCAACCGTGATGATCACTTCCCGTTGGAGTCGATGTTCGCGTTGTACGAAACGCCCGGACGAGCACATGTGTTGCCCGCAGCAACTGTCCAAGAACCAGGTGTCTTGGCCGGACGGTTCACTTTGAGCGATAGCAGCGTAAGTCGGATTTGGATGGAGTGATTCGCGACGAGGCGTCCTGTTGTCGAGCTCCTCTTCCGGTGAGTAATGGGGTGGTGACTCTGTTATGCAAGAGTCGTTTATCTTGACCATGCAGTTGACTATATGTCTTGCTCCTTGTGCAGGTTGTCCAGTTGAGGTCGTTGAAGCTTGAATCGTGGTTGTCGGGCTTGCTTGTGTCGAAGCAACTTGGGTGCTTGAAGGCCGCAGTTGTCGCTGTGGTGTTGTCTGTCGAGACGGGCAGTGCGTGCGTGGGTGTCCTGATGTCTTGCAGATGTGACAAAATGGAGGTACTAGCTTCGGCTGCTGCTGTCGATTGTTGTAGTTGTTGTGTCGTCGCTGAGTATGGAAAGCAAACTCCGGTGCTAATGTCATTTTCTTGTGTCTTTCTTCTTGCAGGTCCATATCCTGCTGCTCGGCGTGAATTTCTGCGCAAAGTGCCGCTTCGGAGATCCTCCCGTGTGCTCGAAGAATTGCTTTGGTGGCGCGCCACTGAGGACCGAGGCCACCGATGACGACTGTTACGAAGGCGTCTTCAGAGATTGACCCTCCACATCGAAGAAGCTTGTCGCGCAATTCGCGACATCGGCTGATATACGCCAACCCTTTTTCTCCTGGTTTCATTTCAACTGTTGTCAGCTGCGCCATTAACCTGCTCTGGTTTACACTGTCTGTTGCCTGGTACAGGTTCTTCAGATGGTCGTACGCGAGTTCCGCCGAGTTGCCGAAGTTCCGGTAAGAGCGAATGTTCTCCTGCTGGGTTGGTGTGATGTTTCTCAGTAGAATAGTATACGCCATCATGGATTGATACGTATACTGCTGCTTTTCATACTGTGTCCCGTTTGCTGGATACTGCAGGGATCCGTCGAAGAAGCCGAGTATCTGCGCGCCCTCCATCATCAAATCGAATTCAAAGGACCAGGTAAAGAAGTCCTTTCCGTCGAAAGGTCTTGACGTCTGTAGTTTCAGAACATGCGCGAACTGCGACTGTACTTGTAAGGCATCCATTGGTTTGTCTTGCGCAGGTGGAGGTTGAGGCAGGAAGCTGATCGACCCGCGTTCGTACGAAGCGAAGGTGGGTTGCTGCTGTTGATTCCCTCGCGCGTATGACGACCCGTCAAAGGCTCATGGGTGCCGCTCCGTTGTTGCTGTTGTGTGTCTGTGCAGATCCCGACTGCTGGTGTTGCTCGTAGAAGGACATGAAGGAGAAGAATTTCTCCATCATGTTCTGGTCGAAGTCAGAAGGGTGGTTCGTAGGAGTCTCGGTTGAAGTTCCCCTTGGTCTTGCTGCCGTGCCTTCCTCTGTCTGCAGGCCAGAGGCTGGTGGTGGAGTAGGAATAGTGCCCGAGGAGCCATTAGGAGAGCTCCTTTCCTTGTTTGTTGCCATGTCTTGAAATGATTTTGAAAAGAGTTAGAGTTTTCCCCTGTCCGCTCTCATACCATGTTGGACTGAAAGAATAGCCCTTGGGATCTTTGCAGAGGAGAACTCTGTGAGAATAAACGAACAGGGATGAAAATGACTAAGGAAAGATGGGTACAAATACAACCCTAGAAACCTCGTACCCCATATGTGCTACCCCACTATAGCCTACAACAACTATGTCATATAAATCTGACACACCCCCATAGGCAAAGTGGGGGAGAACAAGGGGTCACAAGACCAGTCAAGCAAAGCAAAGCAAGCTCAGGGTGGATCACAAAGTCACCACACAGTCCGAGCACAAGAGTAGGGCCAGAGGCCAGTTCACATGCAGGAGTACAGACATATATATAAAACTAGACAAACAAGAGCAGGCATATATATATGTCTCAGTACAAGTGAAGTCAAGAGGAGAGCAAGTGAGGCAAGACAGGCACAAGACCCAGCTGGGTGCAAAAGCGCTGATGGTCACATGGCGCGAGTGCCTTGGTGAACACATCAGCAGTGTTGGCCTCAGAGGCCACGTACGCAAGTCGCAACTGACCACGCTGCTGCAGCTCACGAGCAAGGAAGTAGCGGAGAGCAATGTGCTTCGTTCTGTGCTCCAAGCGCTGCTCTCGACACAAGACCAGCATAGCCTTGTTGTCTACGTACAGCACTGGAGGAGAACGAGGCGGCTCTCCAAGGTCAGTCAGCAGGTAGGTGAGCCAGCGAAGCTCCTGTGCAGCCATGGCCCCGGCGTAGATCTCAGCCTCACAACTGGAGCCGAGAACCGAAGACGAGCGAGTAGACCGCCACGAGACAGAGCCGGAACCAAGGCTGAAGGTGTAACCCTGTGACGACCGCTGCGTAGCCTGGTCGTCAGCCCAAGAAGCGTCCGCGTGGCCGGTAAGGACCACTGGACTCCGCCCTCCAAGCACTAGCCCCATGCCCGACGTGCTGCACAGGTAGCGCAATGCCCTCTTTGCTGCAGCCATGTGCTCCGGTCTGTGTCTCCCAGGAGCAACATAGCGTGCAAGAATGCTCAGAGGGTATGCAAGGTCAGGTCGTGTGCAGGTCATCAGGTACATGAGGCAGCCAACAAGCTCTGCATACGGACCACTCGACTCTACGGACTCATCCGAAGGCAGAGCTGAGAGTGAGTGGCGAGTAGGCAGAGGAGTGGCCTGAGGCGAGGAGTACGTGAAGCCGAAGCGCTGAAGGACCTGCTGCACCATGTGTGACTGAGTCAAGGTAATGGTGCGGCGTGCTCTGTCCCGAGTGATCTGCAAGCCAAGGTAGCTGCGCAGTTCACCCAGGTCTGTGCACGTGTGTCTCTTCAGCAGCTCGGACTTCACGTAGGCGAGTCCAGCAGTGTCCGCTGTGGCAAAGACCAAGTCGTCGACGTACACGAGGATGTAGAACGGCGGCAGCGAGGTGTCGGTGCGCAGAAACAGCGACGGGTCAGCAGTAGAAGGAGCAAACCCAAGAGCCGCAAGCGTAGTCCTCAGTGTGTCGTGCCACTCACGCGGTGCCTGGCGGAGACCGTAGACTGGCCGTCTGAGGCTCCACTGGGTGCCAGGAGGGAAAGTCCCAGTGAAGCCAGGTGGACGGCGCAGCCAGATCTCCTCGTGCAGGCTACCCTGCAGGAACGCAGTGCTGAAGTCAAGAGAGTGAAGCTCGTAGTCGCGCTGAGCGGCTATGTGCAGCAGCACCCGAAGAGTGGTCATCTTCGGGGTGGGAGAGAAGGTCTGAAAGTAGTCAACTCCCTGCCGCTGACTGAAGCCACGAGCAACGTACCGCGCCTTGAAGACAGGTGGAGAGCCCGGCGGCCGCTTCACCCGGAAGATCCACATGCCACTGACGATGTTCGCCCCAGGAGGGGGAACTGCGTCAACGTAGGTGCCTGTGGACTTCCAGGAAGCCATCTCTGCATCCATAGCTGCCTGCCACTGAGAGGAGTAGGGACCCTCTACGGCCTCCGCGTAAGAACGCGGAGTCGGGATGTCTAATGCATCCGGGTCTCCCTCAGGGGCAAGTAGTACAGACGCGAGATGAGGTGAAGCAGCCGCTAGACACTGTAACTCCTCCTGTCTGTCCTCTAGGACGTCCGTGCCAAGAGCACACTCACCCCCGACGGACGGAGGACAGACAGACGCAGACTCAGCAACAAGACCAGCAGCGTAGTCGAGACGACAGCGAGCAGCAAAGTCAACGAGCTCAGCGACTAGAGCAGACGCAGCAGTGGACTCAAAAGAGGGGTCAGTGACGACGGTAGCAAGCAGACGCGTGACAGTAGGACTCGCAGCGCGAAGAGAGTCTGACTCAGGGTCGGCAAGCGCAGGAAGAGAGGACTCAGGAGGAGAAGGCAGAGGGGCACGCAGAGGAGCAGTGGACGGACGCAGAGACATCCGGTGCGTGCCAGGGACAGGAGGAGGACGCTGACGCGAACCGCGACCACTAGCGCGAGCAGCACGAACAGGCGACGCGGGACGAGACGCAGGCTCACGACGCTCAGCAAGACCTCCAGTAGGACCAGTGTAAGGAGAGGGAGCAGGCAGAGGAGAGGAAGGCTCCAACAGTGACTGCGACTGGACAGGCTGTGGACACTCTACCGAAGGAGAAAGACCAAGAACCTGCTGTAGGAGCGGAACGAAGTACGGCCGAGGCCGCGCGGCAGCTCCAGACTCAGCAGGGACAGCACCAGCACCCTCAGCGACAGCACCAGCGCCACCCACACCTCCAGCGGCAGGACCAACAGCAGTAGGCTCAGCACCAACGCCCTCAGCACCTCCAGCTGCAGGAGGACCCTCAGGTCCAGCAGCTCCGGGACCGGCAGCACCCGCACCCTCGACGGTCGAAGAAGCTCCAGCTCCAGCTCCAGCAGCACCTCCAGACTCAGCAGCACGCCTCCAGCGGCGAGCGTACCACTCGCGCAGCTCCTGTGGAGAGAGGGGCTCCCGGCGAGACGCAGCAGCAGGAGAAACCCCAGGCTCAGCAGCTCCAGACGCAGCACCCCCAGGCTCAGCAGCTCCCAGCTCAGCACCCCCAGGCTCAGCAGCTCCCGACCCAGCACCCCCAGACCCAGTACCTCCAGGCACAGCACCCCCCGGCTCAGCACCCCCAGGCTCGCACCCACCGCAGTAGCACCCTCAGGCCCAGCACCCCCAGCAGTAGCACCCCCAGGCTCAGCACCCCCGCGCACAGTACCCCCAGAGTCAGCACCCCCAGGCTCAGCACCCGCAGCAGCACCAGAGTCACCAGTAACCTCGACCGGGTCAACGGCGTCTACCTGGGACACACCTGAGGGGGCAGGAACCTGAGGGGGGAGGGGGTCTACCGGGGGGGGAACCGGCACAAGGAAGTCCGGGGGAGGGGGGAGGGAAGGAGTGCGGTAGGGGAAGAGACGGTAGAAGGGGACTGACTCATCGAACGTGACGTCCTGGGAGGACAGAACACGACGAGAGGAGGGGTGGTAAAACTGCCACCCTGGGGCGTCAGTGGGGAAGCCAAGGAAGACACAGGGAGCAGCACGAGGGGACAGCTTGTCCGCAGACAAGTCGCGGACAAACGCCCGAGATCCCCAGACACGGAACACAGACGCATCGCCAACCTTCCCCGTCCACAGCAAGACTGGGGACATCGCAGGCCGAGAGACCCGGGGGTGAAGGTTGAGCTGATGCGCCGCGTACCTCACCGCAAACGGCCACAGAAAATGGGGGGCAGCCGCATGCATCATGGACGTACGAGCGACATCCATGACCATGCCAATGCGGCGCTCAGCAATCCCATTTTGCTGTGGTGAGTCCGGAAGCGTGAAGGTCTGGCGGATCCCCCGTGCACGACAGTAGTCTCGCAGAAGGCGAGAAGAGAACTCTCCGCCTCTGTCAGAGTGCAGACGCAGAACAGGAAAGTCCGAGCCGAAGCTCTTCCTGAGCTGGAGACGAGCCTCGCGGATCCAGTCGATCAGCACCACAGTGACCTCACCCTTGCTGCGCAAGGGGAGGACTGTGGTGTAACGCGAGTAGTCGTCAACCACCAACAGGAAGTAGCGCTCGTAACCCTGCCCACGGACGGGGGCTGGGCCCCACACATCCATGTGAAGCGTCTGCAGGGGAGCCTCTGTCGGGGGGAAGTGGGAGGAGTGAGGAGTAGCCCGGAGGCGACCCTCGACACAAGGGACACAGGAAGGTCCTGGCCCGGAGGGGAGAGGAGGGAGAGACTGGGGAAGACCAGAGACAAGGACACGGGAAGCCATGCTCCGAAGACGGGGCAAGGAGGGGTGGCCAAGACGGTGGTGCCACAGGAGAGTCTCGTGAGACAGGAGGCGACAAGTACAGGGGGCAGACTCAGGACCAGACCTGGACGCAGCAGCAAACACCTGACCCGACGCTGCTACCTGACCGGACGCGGGGACAGGAGGAGACTCAGTGGTCAGGGTGTAGAGGCTCGACCCGGGCCGACGCGAGAACGTGGCCAGGTGCCGGCCTGTGCGTGCGTCCGTGCAGTGGGTCACCCGCTGACTCGCAGGAGTGAACTGGTGAACCCCCGCATCCTGTAGGTCTGCACCACTCACCAAGTTCGTCGAGAACGAGGGGAGGTACAGGCCAGACAGGGTGCCCGAGGGGGCAGCCGGACACGGGAGGACAGTGGAGAAGTGAGCGAGGACAGGACCCCCAGAGGGGTCAGCCAGGGAGACTGCAACCGGCCGACCAAGCGGCGTGAGTGTGGTGCGGTCCCGAAAGAAGGAGCGAGAAGCCCCAGAGTCAAGTGTAAAGGTGAGGGAGGCCGAAGCCAACGCGGTACCTGAGAGCGCAGCCTCACCCGCACCTGAGGAAGCAGACTCACTAGCACCTAGAGCAGCAGCCGTACCTGTACCTGGAGCAGGAGACTCACTAGCACCCAGAGCAGCAGCCTCACCAGTAGCTAGAGCAGCAGGTCCTATACCTGGGTCAGGCGGGACGCACAGGTGACCGGCACGGTCAGTACTAGTAGGCAATGCATACATGGCAGTGAGAATAGCATCATAGTCAAGAGCATATATATCTACCCTCTGCCTAAGCAACTCCACCCAGTCGGGAAGCTCAGCCTCGTCGCCAAACACGGTACGCCAGGCGTCGCTCAGACGGGCGAAGCAGCGGGACGGTGTATGACTACGTGTCCCACAAGGCTGACCAGTCCGAGTACCAGTGCGAATCACGTAAGAGCAGCGAACAGCACTGAGAGACCCTCCACTCTGAGCGTACCACTCACGAAGCTGGCGAGGCGTGAGAGACACGCGAGAGGGTCGCGGGAGCTGCATCTGGCCGCCACCACGAGTAGAAGCAGCAGGAGTGGTAGTAGGAGTAGCGTCGCCACCCCTACAGCCCCAACCAGCATACCACTCACGCAGCTGCTGGGGCGTGAGGGACTCACGCCGGCGTCGCTGGGGCTGCATTTGGCTCCGCAAGTAGAAGCAGGAGCAGGACTAGCAGCACGGAGGCAGGCAGCCAGGCAAGCCAAAAGGCAGGCAGGCAGGCAAGCAGGCGACGCGCAGTGTGCTAGCAGGGCAAGAGCTCACCAGTGGTGGGAAGAGTAGGCTCGGCGACTCAGCGGCTCGGCGGCAAGGCGGCTCAGCAGCAACTGCAGCTCAGCAGCTCGGGGACTCGGCGGCTCGGCGGCAGGGCGGCTCGGCAGCAACTGCAGCTCAGCAGCTCAGCGACCCGGCGGCTCGGCTGTGGGGCGGCTCGGCTGCTGCAGGTGAGCGGATCGGCTGCTGCAGTGGGAGATGAAGGAGGAGGAGAAGCAGGGGAGGCCACACACCTGCCACCCCTCTGCTGGCCTCTCAGGTCGCCTCGACAGGCGACGGGAAAAAGGGGGGGGGGGGGGGGGGGTGGTGGGGGCCGCGTAGAAAGCCGGGGCGGGGCCGCGTAGAAGCCGGGGCGGGGCCGCGTAGAAGCCGGGGCGGGGCCGCGTGAGAGCAGGCGGCGGGGCCGCGAAGGAGCCGGGGCGGGGCCGCGTGAGAGCAGGCGGCGGAGCCGCGTAAGGGCCTGGGCGGGGCCGCGACGAAGCCGTCGGCGGGGCCGCGTGAAAGCCGGGGCGGGGCCGCGTAGAAGCCGGGGCGGGGCCGCGCGAGAGCAGGCGGCGGGGCCGCGAAGGAGCCGGGGCGGGGCCGCGTGAGAGTAGGCGGCCGAGCCGCGACAGAGAGGGCGGCGGGGCCGCGTCAGTGAAGGCGGCGGGGCCGCAGGGGAAATGGCGACCCGAGGGGTCGCTAAAAAAAAGGATCGCGCCTCGGGGGGCGCTTCGGTGGGCCCAAAAAAAACCGGTCCGTAGAAGGACCCGCTCTATACCATGTGAGAATAAACGAACAGGGATGAAAATGACTAAGGAAAGATGGGTACAAATACAACCCTAGAAACCTCGTACCCCATATGTGCTACCCCACTATAGCCTACAACAACTATGTCATATAAATCTGACAAACTCTTGGGTAGAAACTTGTAATAGCGGAAGCGTTTTAATGAGGATTGTGAACCGACCTTGCACTGGTGTGTGAGAGCAAAGTAGATTGGATTAAACAAGCAAATACAAGGATTTATATAAGAGTACAGGGAATACGAATAGATAGATAGATAACTGTATTGCTGTTGCGGTTCGATATAGTGCGACTCGGGCAACTGCTCTGTAACGAGTCAGTTGTGTGTCCTTAATTGTCGCGCTGTAATTGTCGAGTCAAAGGTCAGCGACCTTTGACTTTCTCGTAACCTCCAGGCGGTTACCCTAACCTCCAAGGTTGACTCGATGCTTCGATTGGGACTGCTTCGCTTGGTGCCTTGGATTTTGATACGACAGAAGCGCACTTAGGACTTATTGTTTCCAACAACCTGCAGATCTGAAGAGAAATCCCTCAAATTTCAATTAAGTTTCAGCCATAGATGGGCTCGTTGTAACATTTGGGATAAAAGGCCTGAGAATAGTACTGCTCATAGTCTGAAACAAGGGATTCTTCGACTTGAGATGAAAGACGTCTTGGAAATACCCTCCTTTGCAGGCCATTCTCGGCAGCAACAGCAGCAGCAGCAGGTTTAATCGCGCTGGCATCTTCTTGAGGAATGTCCCGGCGAGCTAGAATCTGCGTGTCTGTGAACATCATGGATCTGTCATCCATATTAATCCAGGATGTCCCCTCCTCTTCACACTGCCGTAGCGTCGCAATCTGCGGCTTTCCGCCAAAAATGTCCTCGCCAAGGCCTGGAGCCTCAAGAATGCCGATGGGGATGTTTTGTTGGCTGTGGCTCTTGTTCATCTTCCGACCCGTGGCGCCTCTGCTCTTGAAACCCCATGATTTCAGCTGAGAGAACTTGCTGATCATAGAGGACTTCGCTTCATTCGCTGATGCTCGGCGGCTTTCAGTGATTGGGCCCGCCATGGTTGCTTGGGAATGCGCGACGAGAGAAGAATGCCGGCCTTGGTTACAGTCTGCGGAATCATCAATCGTTACGTCGTCCAGGGCTTCAAGCTCCTGAAGAATCCGGTTGGTGGTGGTCGCACGTCCACCATCTAGCCTCCGCGGTGGCACCACACGGGCGCCGCCCCGCGAAATGCCACTCCTGCTTCCGGCGCGCAGCTCGCACGTGCTTGTGGTTCTCAAAATGAACCCCGTTTCCTCCACGAGTGGCACTCCCTCCTTCCACGCCTTGGGCGGAGAGCTGCGCGATTGACCGTGATGACACTCCAGCGGGATCCTGTCTTTCGACATAGAAGGAGAGTAAGTCGATAGCGTTGAATGCGGAGAAACCGGGCTGAAAGCATATCCTACTCCAAGAGGTCGCGGCGATATCCTGCTTCTCGGGTCGTCGTGGCCCGTCCTCTGTGGAGGGCTCTTACTAGAAGTCGCTTCGGAAGAAGCATGGGGAGAGCGTGCAGGCATGCTGGTGCAGGGCAGGGTTTGCGACTTGCGGAACAAGCTCGGCGACTGCGACGACAACGGCGACGTTAGCGTCGAAACGTCCACCGAGACGGTCGCCGCCGATCGCGGGCGATGTGTCTCTTCAACAAGGTAGTACGTTCGTCCGGGCTTGAGGAGCACGGCGGGCGGCAAGGGGGTGCGCGGCGTGGCGGTGCTGAGGGCGGAGAGGAGCACGTGGCGGGGGAAGTCGGCGAGCACAGCCGACGCCGTGAGACGCGCGTCGTCGTAGAGGCGCGCCGAGCCGTCTGGCAGCAGCACAACGATGCACGGGGAAGCGGTAAGGTACGGCTCGTTGGACGGAGCTTGTGCCATTGTTTGAGAGTAACGAGCGCGAAAGCACTAACTCGTGCTCTCAGTTGAGGAAAAAGAACCGAGTTATGATTCTTGAACCAAGAAACGATGGTGTTGAAAAGGTGCGCGGGGTTTTCAGGACCCCCTTGGATCTCCTCTAGCTTGATAGTGAATCGCTCTTGTGAGCTGAAAAGAGGGAGCTGTTGCTGACAGCACGCCACGACGACACGACGAAACGCCGTGATGTGATTGGGCGAACGCAAGGAAAAACAAGTTCAAGACGATATGATTTAAAGCTCGCGTCGCTGAGCTACTAGATCACAAGCGGGATGCATTGAGTATGGACCCCATGATTTGAAGGGGCACGCAACGATTCGAGCCGCGTCGCCTAACAACAGACACTCACACGACCCGACCACTACCTTATGCGTGCACGACTCTGTTTGGCTCCTAGTTCCAGCCTATCCGAGGGAATTCAAGCAGTCTTGTTGGCAGGTTCGCTACTTGGCAGTCCGCTCAGTGGATATTTGAAGTTAGTATCGTCTGCTTGTCTTGTTTTGCGATGTGATGGACGGGTTCGAAGGGGCGCCAACACATTGGTCCCCTTGTCGTCAAGCGTGATTGGCGACTGTCGCGAACAGCTCTGCGAAATCCTGTCAGGTGGTCTTCTTGTCGCCAAGCGTACCCGTTTGCCCAGACTAGTCGCTTTTTCTAAAAGCGAAAATCTAACCCAGGCAACCATACACAATGTACGTCGCCAACATCGCCACGGGCAAAATGTTCGTTGAGCGAGAATCGCCAATGGCAACCTTGTGTGTTGAGTGGGAAGCGGGAAACAGGCGTGGTCGCCGCATTATCTTCCAACAAGCTTGAAAGAATACAGTGGTTGCATATGGGACATGTGAAATGGAGCAAAAAAAAGGATAGTAATAAAAAGGAGCTATACAACGCAGTTAGATTGATTATGGTATTCAACCCAATATCGGCTCATCGTAGCATCTGGGATAGAAGGCCTGAGGTGCTCATGATCCGAAGCGTGGGGTTCTTCCACTTGCTCCGGAAGCCTTCTCGGGAATACTTTCGCCCCAGCGCCAATCACGGCAGCGCGAGTAGGCGTAGCCGCGCTGACATCTGCTTCAATATCCTTCCGGCTAACCAGAATCTGCGTGTCCGTGAACAACATGGTCCTGTCGTCCAGATTCTTCCAGAAGGCTCCCTCCTCTTCACAATGGCTTGGCGTCGCCATGTGATGCCCTCCGCTGATAATGCTTCTGCCGAGATTTGGAAATTCGGCCATGCGGACGGACATGTTCTTTTGGGTCAGACTCTTGTTCATTCTCCGACTCGGTGCGCCTCTGCTCCTAAAACTCAACGATTTTAGCTGAGGGAGTCTGTCAATTATGGACGGCTTAGATGGGTTGGACGGTGTTCGCCGAGTCGCTAAATTTTGCTCTGCCGATATTGGTGAAGGCGCTTCGAAAGGAGATTGGTGGTCGCGAGTATCGTACGCGGAACCATTGGTCGTCATGTCCTCAAGAGCTTCGAGCTGCACCACGGGATAGGGAAACGACGAACGAAGGTTAGGGTTTTTGTTATATGATTGCTTTGGTTTGCCTAAAAAAACGGTAGGTTAAGCACGACGGGAAGAAAGAAATAATATAAGGAATGAAATAAGAAAGTCTGGTGGAACCTACCTCTTGGAGGATACGGTTGGCGGTGTGTCCATTGTAACCCGATTGCGAAATCCTGCTCCCACGAAGCTCGCACGTGCTCCTGGTTCTCGAAATGCACCCCTCCGCGATTCCTTCATTCCACGCCTTCGGTGGAGAGCTGCGCGATTGCCCATGATGATAATCTAGCGGAATCGCGCCTTCGGACAGAGGAGGAGAATAAGGCGATAGCGTCGAAAGAGGGGACGTATGCAGGGTTTGCGACTTGTGAAACGAGTTCGGCGAGTTTTGCGACGACGACGGCGATGTTAGCGACGAGATATCAACCGCCACTTTCGTCGTCGCTCGCGGACGGTGCGTCTCGGCGAGGAGGTAGTATGTTCGTCCGGGCTTGAGCAGTGCGGCGGGTGGCAAGAGGGTGCGCGGCGTGGCGGTGCTGAGGGTGGAAAGGAGCACATGGCGGGGAAAGTCGGCGAGCACGGTCGACGCCGTGAGACGAGCGTCGTCGTAGAGGCGCGCCGAGCCGTCTGGAAGCAAAATGACGACGCACGGCGGGATGGGGTCGGCCTTGGCTTGCGCCATCCTTGCGAGGTAAGGGGAGTCTAGGTGTAGTGGTAGAAACGAAAAGCGACAGAGACAGCTACGTATTTCGAATCCAATGAAATTGGCTATAAATGGGAATGCTTGAGTTCAGCTCACAACTTGAGTGAGAGAGATCAATGGTGCTTTATCGGCTGGATATCCCGCTGATGTTGGGAAAGGGAAACTCTTGCTGACAGCGGCAGGGCACGAGGACGCTGACAACGAAGCTGCGCCCCGATGTTTCTTCCCTCCCTTGCGGAAATCGGACTTTCGGTGTGGGCAACAGGTGGCGTCAAGTGACGACGTTTGTCGTCATCCTTACTAGGGGCACGAAGCCAATTTGTCAGCGGGCCGCACCGCGTCGCAAACAGCTGGAGCTGCAAGCAAACAGCTCAAGCTAGTTTGGCTCCTTGTTTGCTGCACGCGGGAAAAGGATTGAAAGTTTTCGTGAATATCTCCATCAGGCCAGCTACAGTCGATGCTCAGCCTATCACAAAACATTTGCTCAAACAATCAGAAAACTAGTCACTCAAGAGCGTTTTTGCCAGAAAAATCACGCGACTCGACGGTTTTTGGATCTGTGTCAATCCTGTCGACCACTCGTGCATCACGTCAGCACTATTTCGAATTCCAAAAATCCGATTGACAATAGCTTACGCGGTATGGTTTGAAATTTAGCGGTTGGGAGTGGGTGTGGTAACACAGGTACACATGATGCCCGACCAATGCACGCGAAATTGCCATGCACCAGATGGAAACGCTGCACCCGAGCTGGAAACCCCTGCTTGCTGCTCCCACAGTACAAGCACATGGGTGGCTGGCAACAGTAGACGCAACTCAGCAATCAATGCACGTTCATTCCCGAACAAGCCACGCTACCCCACTTTCCCTTTGTTTCTAGGCCAGGAGTCAGAGAGGCGAAATGAATGGACGAAAAAGCTGAGGATTCGTGAACGCATTCGCCCATCTGGGCCGCCACCTGAGCAAGGATCATCGTGCGTGTAACAAGCAGTTGGTCAGATTAACCCTGCCACGTGTATATCGGGACCTGCAAGGTACAAGCGCATTACCAGCCAGGCGTTGTTCGCCCGACCCACGTCAGACAATCGAGGGTGTGGTTACCAAACCAGTTGCTAAAAAATGCAAGCCAGGTGCATGGAACGAACACCAACCACACAAATGTGACATCCAACAAAGAACAGGCCCCAGTCTTGCCCAGCACGCCCGACCTGTGATGATAAAATGTGTGCAACTAATTCACTAAGTCACCTCTGTCTCTCACACCCCAGTCGCACACAATGCCCCGCTTTAACCGACGGGAGCAGCTCCCGCTGCATATCAAGCGCGCTATTTGCGTACACCACGTAGACAACCCCCGCCTGCGTCATGTCGACCTGGCTAGGTGGTGTTACTCGCAGTACGGATTGCGGCCAGATCGTTCTGTCAGAACTCATAGCTTACTTGTTTCTGTAGGCTATAGTGGGGTATCCCATAGGGGGTACAACCCAATTAGGGTTTCCTATTTGTACTCACTTCGTTCATAGTCATTCCATTCTCGTTCTTTGTTTTCACATGGAATCAGAGCAGGTTCCCTCCTAGGGACTGCTTCTAGGGCCCACCGAACCGCGCCCCGAGGCGCGTTTTTTTTTTAGCGACCCGTCGTGTCGCCCCTAGCGGACCGTTGCGCCGCCCTTCCCCTCGCGGCTCCGCCGCCCTTCCCTAGCGGCCCCGCCGCCCTTCGATCGCGGCCCCGCCGCCCTCTGCTACGCGGCCCCGCCGCCGCCCTTCGATCGCGGCCCCGCCGCCCTCGGCTACGCGGCCCCGCCGCCCTCTGCCTCGCGGCCCCGCCGCCCTCTGCTACGCGGCCCCGCCGCCCTCTGCTACGCGGCCCCGCCGCCCTTCGATCGCGGCCCCGCCGCCCTTTGCCACGCGGCCCCGTCGCCCTCTGCTACGCGGCCCCGCCGCCCTCTGCCACGCGGCCCCGCCGCCCTTCGGTCGCGGCCCCGCCGCCACTCTGCTACGCGGCCCCGCCGATCCGCCCGGCAGCAGCCGCCGCCGCCTGAGCCGCCGCCGAGCCGCCGCCGAGCCGCCGCCGAGCCGCCGCCGAGCCGCCGCTGAGCCGCCGCCGAGCCGCCGCCGAGCCGCCGCCCGAGCCGCCGCCAAGCCGCCCGTGCCGCCCGAGCCGCCGCCGAGCCGCCCGTGACGCCCGAGCCGCCCGCGCCGCCCAGCAGCAGCCGAGCCGCCGCCGCCTGAGCCGCCGCCGAGCCGCCGCCGAGCCGCCGCCGAGCCGCCGCCGAGCCGCCGCCCGAGCCGCCGCCGAGCCGCCCGTGTCGCCCGAGCCGCCCGCGCCGCCCGAGCCGCCTGCGGAGCCGTGCTGCTGTTCCTCTGCTGCTGACCTACCTGCCTCTCCCCGCCCGGTGAGATTTTCAGCTGCTGTCATGGCCACCCCCAATGTTCTTACCTTTGACGCTGAGGGGAGGGCCATTGACTTTGCCGTCTGGATTGAAGACCTGCAGCTGTACTTACTGTGTGATGCGATAGATGAGGTCTCTCTCTTTGACTTTGTCTCTGGCGCTGTCCCTGCCCCACCTGCTGCTGCTGACTCTGCCGTTCGCTCCAAGTGGGCGACCCGCGATGCTGCTGCACGTCTTGCTGTGCGTCGCCACCTCCCTTCCTCTGAGCGTGCCCACTTTAGTCAGTGCAAGACCGCTCAGGCCTTGTACGACGCTGTAGTTGCACGCTACTCCTCCCCTTCCTCCGCTACCCTTAGCCGCCTCATGCTACCGTTTCTCTTCCCTGACCTCGCTTCCTTTCCCACTGTTGCTGACCTCGTTACCCACCTCCGTGCTAGTGACACCCGCTACCGCGCTGCCCTTCCTGCTGAGTTCCGCGCTGCGAACCCTCCTCCCATGTACATCACTCTCTACTTTCTCGTCACCCGTCTCCCTGAGTCCCTTCGTGTCGTTAGGGACCAGTTTCTCTCTGTCTGTCCCACCACTCTCACTGTCGACCTCCTTGAGGAGTCCCTGCTAGCGGCTGAGAAGAGTATTGTCGCTGTAGGGGCCTCTCGGGGTGACCCTCGCACCCCCATCTTTGAGGGGTGTGGTCCTTCCCCCCTGCTGCCCTCTGTCGCCTCTGCCGCTGCGGCCGACCTCACTGGTTTTGAGTCGGTCGGCGCGGCGTCTGCCCCCAGCGGCAGACGTCGCGCTGGCAAGGGCAAGGGGGGCAAGGGAGCGGGTGGAGCTAGAGGGGGCGGTGGAGGAGGCGGTGGGGGTGGCGGGGGGAGTGGGGGTGGCGGTGGGGGTGGTGGCGGGAGTGGAGGTACTGGTGGCGGCGGTGGAGGCGGAGGTGGCGGCGGAGGTGGTAGCGGAGGAGGCGGTGGGAGCGGTGGGAGCGACGGTCCTGGTGGGGGAGGTGGAGGTGGAGACGGGGGTGGCGGTGGAGGCGGGGGTGGCAGTGGAGGCGGGGGTCGGAGTGGCTCGTCTCAGCGGAGCAGCTCCAGGGGTGGTCAGCGCCAGCAGCAGCAGCAGCAGCAGCCGCAGCAGCAGCCACAGCAGCAGCAGCGCTCTCGCACCGTCCCCGCCCCTCAGCAGCTCCGTGAGTGGTACTCGCAGCGTCAGCGTGGTGGTGCGCTTGGTCCTTGCCCCTACGTTCTCCGCACCGGTGACCGTGCAGGGGAGAGGTGTGGAGGCGCCCACACTGCCCGCCGCTGCTTTGGCCGCCTGACTGACGCCTGGCGTCAGCAGTTTCCGGAGGCAGCTGAGATCCCCCGCTGGGGAGAGCTGTCTAGGGCTGGTGTAGCTATTTATGATCTTGATTTTGATGCTATTCTCTCTGCTATGTATGCTGCGATTGGTAGTGATGAGGATGACTGTTACCGGTGTTTCCCGCCTGACCCGGGCATTGGTACTGCCGCGTCAGGTACTAGTGAGGCTGCTGCTCTAGGTGCCAGTGCGTCTGTGCTCTCAGGTGCTGGTGAGTCTGCCCTCTCAGGTACTGTGTCGGCTTCGGCCTCTCACACCTTCACCCTTGACTCTGGAGCGTCTCGCTCCTTCTTTCGGGACCGCACCACTCTCACGCCGCTGAGTCGGCCGGTTGCGGTGTCCCTGGCTGACCCCTCTGGGGGGCCTGTCCTGTCTCGCTTCTCCACTGTCCTCCCGTGTCCGGCGGCCCCCTCTGGCACCCTGACTGGTCTTTACCTCCCCTCGTTCTTGACGAACTTGGTGAGTGGTGCTGACCTCCAGGATGCGGGTGTCCACCAGTTCACCCCTGCTCGTCAGCGAGTGACCCACTGCACGGAGGCGGATACAGGTCGCAACCTGGCTACGTTTACACGTCGGCCAGGGTCGAGCCTGTACACACTGACCACTGCTTCTCCTCCAGGTGCTGAGTCTGGTAGGGTCACTTCGTCTGGTCAGGTGTTTGCTGCAGCGTCCAGGTCTGGTCCTGAGTCTGCCCCCTGCTCGTGCCGTCGTCTGTCTCACGAGACCCTCCTCTGGCACCACCGCCTTGGCCACCCCTCTCTCCTTCGGCTCAGAGGCATGGCCTCGCGAGTCCTTGTGTCTGGTCTTCCCCGGTCTCTCCCTCCCCTCCCTCCGGGCCCTGGCCCCACCTGTGTCCCCTGTGTCGAGGGGCGCCAGCGTGCTACCCCTCACTCCTCCCAGTTTCCTCCGACAGAGGCCCCGTTGCAGACGCTTCACATGGATGTGTGGGGCCCAGCCCGCGTCCGTGGACAGGGTCAGGAGCGCTACTTCCTGCTGGTGGTTGACGACTACTCGCGTTACACCACAGTCTTCCCCTTGCGCAGCAAGGGTGAGGTCACTGCGGTGTTGATCGACTGGATCCGCACAGCTCGTCTCCAGCTTCGGAGGAGCTTTGGCTCTGACTTCCCTGTTTTGCGTCTGCACTCGGACAGAGGCGGAGAGTTCTCCTCTGGCCTCCTGAGTGCCTTCTGTCGTGCGCGAGGCATCCGTCAGACCTTCACGCTTCCGGACTCACCGCAGCAGAATGGGATTGCTGAGCGCCGCATTGGCATGGTCATGGACGTCGCTCGTACGTCCATGATGCATGCGGCTGCTCCCCATTTTCTGTGGCCGTTTGCGGTCAGGTACGCTGCGCACCAGATCAACCTCCACCCCAGGGTCTCTCGACCGGAGACCTCCCCAGCCCTGCTGTGGACTGGGAAGGTTGGCGATGCGTCGGCGTTCCGGGTCTGGGGATCTCGGGCGTTTGTTCGCGACCTGTCTGCGGACAAGCTGTCCCCTCGTGCTTCTCCCTGCGTCTTCCTGGGGTTCCCCCCCGACGCCCCTGGGTGGCAGTTTTACCACCCCACCTCTCGACGTGTTCTGTCCTCCCAGGACGTCACGTTCGACGAGTCGGTACCCTACTACCGCCTCTTCCCCTACCGCACTCCGTCCCTCCCCCCACCCCCGCTCTTCTTGGTACCAGGTCCCCCCCCGGTAGTCCCCCTCCCCCCTCAGGGTCCTGCCCCTTCAGGTGTGTCCCAGGTAGACGCGGTCGAGCCTGTCGAGGTCACTGGTGACTCTGGTGCTGCTGCGGGAGCTGAGCCTGGGGGTGCGGAGTCTGGGGGTGCTGAGCCTGGAGGTGCCGAGTCTGGGGGTGCTGAGCCTGGGGGTGCTGAGCCTGGGGGTGCTGTGCCTGGGGGTGCTGAGCCTGGAGGTGCCGAGTCTGGGAGTGCTGTGCCTGGGGGTGCTGAGCCTGGGGGTGCTGAGCCTGGGGGTGCTGTGTCTAGGGGTGCTGAGCCTGGAGGTGCTGTGCCTGGGGGTGCTTCGTCTCGCCGGGAGCCACTCTCCCCACAGGAGCTGCGTGAGTGGTTTGCCGGGCGCTGGAGGCGTGCTGCTGGTGCAGAGGGTACTGCTGCTGCGCGCCCCGCCGGCGCTCGTACTGTGGGTGCTGGAGCTGCTGAGTCTGAGACTTCTCCTGGAGCTGGTCCTGCTGAGGGTGTTGGCGCTGAGCCAACCGTTGGCGGCACGACTTACAGTGCTCCTGGTGCTGCGGCTGGAGGTTCTGGAGCTTCTGGTGGTGCTGCTGGAGGTGCTGCTGCAGTGGGTGCTCCTGCCGGGGCTGTTGGTGCTGTTCCTGCTGTTTCTAGCGTCATCGCGCGGCCCCGACCGTACTTCGTTCCGCTCCTGCAGCAGGTTCTTGGTCTTACACCTCCTCCTCCTCCCTTAGAGGGTCCGCAGCCTGTCCGGTCACAGCCACAGCTACAGCCTGCCTCCCCTTTGCCTGCTCCTTCTCCCTACGCTGGTCCGACTGGAGGTCTTACTGAGCGTCGTGAGCCTGCGTCTCGTCCTGTGTCGCCTGTTCGTACTGAGCGCGCTAGTGGTCGCGGCTCGCGTCAGCGTCCTCCTCCTGTCCCTGGCACGCACCGGATGTCACTGCGTCCGTCCACTGCTCCTCTGCGTGCCCCTTTGCCTTCTCCTCCTGCTTCCTCTCTTCCTGCTCTTGCCGACCCGGAGTCGGACGCTCTTCGTGCTGCCAGTCCTACTGTCACGCGTCTCCTGGCTACTGCTGTCACTGACCCCTCCTTCGAGTCGTCTGCTGCGTCTGCCCTTGTCACTGAGCTTGTCGACTTTGCTGCGCGCTGTCGTCTAGACTACGCTGCTCGTCTTGTCACTGAGTCTGAGTCCGCCTGTCCTCCGTCCGTCGGGGGTGAGTGTGCCCTTGGCACGGACGTCCTTGAGGACAGGCAGGAGGAGTTCCAGTGTCTGGCCGCCGCTTCACCTCGTCTCGCGTCTGTACTGCTAGCCCCTGAGGGAGACCCGGATGCACCAGACATCTCGACTCCGAGCTCTTACGCGGAGGCGATAGAGGGTCCCTACTCCTCTCAGTGGCAGGCAGCTATGGATGCAGAGATGGCTTCCTGGAAGTCCACAGGCACCTACGTTGACGCAGTTCCCCCTCCTGGGGCGAACATCGTCAGTGGCATGTGGATTTTCAGGGTGAAGCGGCCGCCGGGTTCTCCGCCTGTCTTCAAGGCGCGTTACGTGGCTCGTGGCTTCAGTCAGCGGCAGGGGGTTGACTACTTTCAGACCTTCTCCCCCACCCCGAAGATGACCACTCTTCGGGTTCTGCTACACGTTGCTGCTCAACGTGACTACGAGCTGCACTCTCTCGACTTCAGCACAGCTTTCTTGCAGGGCAGCCTGCACGAGGAGATCTGGCTGCGCCGCCCACCTGGCTTCACTGGGTCTTTCCCTCCTGGTACCCAGTGGAGTCTCCGGCGTCCAGTCTACGGTCTCCGCCAGGCGCCACGTGAGTGGCACGACACACTGAGGACTACGCTCGCGGCACTTGGGTTTGCTCCTTCCACTGCCGACCCGTCGCTGCTTCTGCGCACCGACACCTCTCTGCCGCCGTTCTACATCCTCTTGTACGTCGACGACTTGGTCTTTGCCACAGCTGACACTGCTGGACTCGCCTACGTGAAGTCCGAGCTGCAGAAGAGACACACGTGCACTGACCTGGGTGAACTGCGCAGCTACCTTGGCTTGCAGATCACCCGGGACAGAGCACGCCGCACCATTACCCTGACTCAGTCACACATGGTGCAGCAGGTCCTTCAGCGCTTCGGCTTCACGTACTCCTCGCCTCAGGCCACTCCTCTGCCTACTCGCCACTCGCTCTCAGCTCTGCCTTCGGATGAGTCCGTAGAGTCGAGTGGCCCGTTTGCAGAGCTTGTTGGCTGCCTCATGTACCTGATGACCTGCACACGACCTGACCTCGCATACCCTCTTAGCATTCTCGCACGCTTTGTTGCTCCTGGGAGACACCGACCAGAGCACATGGCTGCAGCGAAGAGGGTGTTGCGCTACTTGTGCAGTACGTCGGGCATGGGGCTAGTGCTTGGAGGGCGCAGTCCAGTGGTCCTCACTGGGCACGCAGACGCTTCTTGGGCTGACGACCAGGCTACGCAGCGGTCGTCACAGGGTTACACCTTCAGCCTTGGTTCCGGCTCTGTCTCGTGGCGGGCTACCCGCTCGTCTTCTGTTCTCGGCTCCAGTTGTGAGGCTGAGATCTACGCTGGGGCTATGGCTGCACAGGAGTTACGCTGGCTCACCTACCTGCTGACCGACCTTGGAGAGCAGCCTCGTTCTCCTCCAGTCCTGTACGTAGACAACAAGGCCATGCTGGCCTTGTGTCGAGAGCAGCGACTGGAGCACAGAAAGAAGCACATTGCTCTTCGCTACTTTCTTGCTCGTGAGCTACAGCAGCGTGGACAGCTGCGACTTGCGTACGTGGCCTCTGAGGCCAACACTGCTGATGTCTTCACCAAGGCACTTGCGCCTTGTGATCATCAGCGTTGCTGCACGCAGTTGGGTCTTGTGCCTGTCTTGCCTCACTTGCTCTCCTCTTGACCTTGCTTGTACTTTCGCATATATATACTCTTGCTCTTGTATATCTCTATATATGATCTTGCATGTGAACTGGCCTTGTGGCCTTTGAACTTGTGCTCGGAATGCGTGGTGACTTTGTGATCCACCCTGAGCTTTGCTTTGCTTTGCTTGACTGGTCTTGTGACCCCTTGTTCTCCCCCACTTTGCCTATGGGGGTGTGTCAGAACTCATAGCTTACTTGTTTGTGTAGGCTATAGTGGGGTATCTCATAGGGGGTACAACCCAATTAGGGTTTCCTATTTGTACTCACTTCGTTCATAGTCATTCCATTCTCGTTCTTTGTTTTCACACGTTCCACTGTCGGCCGCATCTTGAAGAGCGCCGAGCTATGGGATGTTACGGCAGGTAGCGACAACCAAATGCGACGTCGAGGTGGCGCATGGCCTGAGCTGGAGCAGGCCATGGCGCGGTGGATCGCAAACGCTGGGCCCGCTGGCGTGCCTCTGACGCTGCAGACCATCCGCGACCATGTCGCCACGATGGCACGGAACATGGGCATTCCGCCCACATTCCGATGCTCCATAGGCTGGGTGCGCCGTGCTTTGAGGCGCCAGGGAGTGAGGTGTCGGGCAGCACAAGGCGAGGCGGCTAGTGCGGACATGGCCGCCGTGCGCCACGCACGTGAGAAGCTGCCGCAACTCCTCACGCATCTCGGTGTCACCCCGCGGGACACGTTCAACATCGATGAGACAGCGCTCTGGCTGTCGGTCCTCCCTCGGCGCACGTACAGCAACGGTCGGATTCCGGGCCGCAAACTTTCGAAAGAGCTGCTCACCGTGGCATTCCTCGTCAATGCTGACGGGAGCGACGTCTTCCGACTGGACGTCATCAGTAAGGCTAAGCGGCCGCACGACTTCCGCCCGGATTATGACCCGGAGTCCCTTTGCTACTCGCGGCACAACGCCAAAGGCTGGATGACCTCGCCGGTAAGGTCGTCGTTGTTCACGGTTTAACGGGTCGTTGATGCTTCGCAAGTATTACGCGTAATAGCGCACCTTACTGTAATGTGTTAAACGTATCAAAATTCACTTGTACATTCCGCCTTCCCTCCCATTCCCCTTCATGCAGTTATTCACGCATTTCATATCGCAGCTCAATGCTGCCATGTACGCAGAAAATCGCAAGATTTTGGTGCTGCTCGACAACGCGAGCAGCCACATGCTCCGCTCACAGCTCGCGTGGAGCGAGAACGTCTGCGGGAGGCGGAGGACCTGCATGAGCAACGTGCGGCTCGTTTTCTTGCCGCCGAATACCACCGCCTTCACACAACCGCTCGATCAGGGCATCATAGCCACCGTAAAAGCCCGCTACCGACAGCATTGGCTGCAGGCCTTCACGGCCTTGTGGAACGGCGAGGGCGCGACTACCGCCGTCGCCGGTTTCCGCCCCAATTTGCGCGATGTCCTCGCGTGGCTGTCGGACGCGTGGATGTCTGTCGGCGAGCGCACCATTCAACGGTGCTGGTGGCGCACGGGGTGTCTGCCGCTGTCATGGTCCTTGGAGCTGTCGCATGTACACGACGATGAGCCCACCCCTGCCGTCTACCCCGACATCGAGCTCGACGACGACATCGATGATGTCGGGACTCTCATCAGCGGCCTCGCACTCGGGAATGCGGCGATGACGGCCGCAGAGTACGTCGCCATCGACGACGGCGAGCCGACGAGCGCCGAGGGCGCTGAGGGACAGCCTCCGAACGAGCCGGAGTCGGGCGTAGACGCCGAGCTCTGGCAGGCGCCGACTACCATTCCAGCCGTCTACGACGACGCCGACCCCGTGTGCCGCGAAGCGCGCCGCACTGCCCGGGCGGCATGCGAGATGCTTATAGGATACGCTCGGGCCACCCGCATCACGCCGCGCGATCTGTGCCATCTATTCGATATACGCAACCCCATTATAATCGCGCGGATGGAGCGGGCTAGCCCGTCGTTCAACCTCAACGTGGCGCCTCAGCCCGTACCCTCCCCGGGCGCAACTCCCACGCCCGAGACCCATCGTCCGCGCGGTCGTGTGCTGCCCGACTGGATGACCCGCCCGTCTCGCCGTCAGGAGCTGTTTGACGCCGGTGTGGGCGCCGTGATGGACGGGTATGTGGACGCGGCTGAGTGGATGCGTATGTGAGGGTGGGGGTGGAGGAGACTTCGCAAGGTGTCGAATGCATTTTGATGAGAGCCCAAGTGTTCACTCCTTGTGCACATTTGTGTGTGTTTCGTTTGGTGTGTTGAATGGAGATGAGCTCCCAGGTGGAGGATGTTGATTGGAAGGTGTTCGTGTTTTACGTGTTTCGTACTACGAAGAACAATTGTTGCACATGCTTCTTTCGGTACTGTAGCGTTCGTTTAGTAACCATAAACACACAACATGGACAAGTGCTGCAACCCCATACTGTTGCTAATGAGACAAACAGGGTGGTTACCATGATCACTTTTGAAGCACGCTGGACGCCTGACGAAATTCACGAATACCCACGAAATGCAGTTTCAGCTTACAGTCCCAGTTCACAAGGCAACCGGGAGGGGCTCTAACGAGCATCAGCTGTACGTAACTTTCTCGAGAATGGTGTGGCTAGTGCTCTGTAACTTCCCGCATGATATGATCCTGTCGTGGTGTATGTCTGCACAGTAAATACGGCGGTGTCGTGAAGGTAGTGGTTTCGATATTGCAATTTGGTCCTTCCCACAGTCAATGCCACCTCTATTTCTGCTCGTCGCCTTATTCAAATGCATCGGTACAGAACGACGTGCCTGATCCATAGCGCGGAAAAAATCTGTAAAAGAGCCTATGTAAGGAAACTCGATCAGGGATAGTTGATCCTTGGTAACGAAGGATCAAAACCACTATGAACAGTTAATGCATGCGTCCTAAACCGTGGTGAATGCTCGTGAAGTGTTGCTGCTGTGTTATTCGTGGTTGATCTGACAACCGTGTATTCCGACGCAGCTCCAACCTGCCCGGCCCTGCAATTTCGATCCTGACATCTATAGCTCGATGCGTCTACCCCACTGCAAATTTGCAGTGTGGGCACATCGGTGTGCCGATCGATGTGAGGTCCAGATCCTAGCGAAATGAAAACATGTGCCGCGTCCTCAGCGAAACTGTAAAAACTCGTTACACTCACTCCCCGCCCGGCTACCTGGTGTTCTTCAAACTGGAATTGAGTGTACTTGAACTGTCTATGCGTGGCAAGGTTCGCAACACCTTGGGGCAGGCAACACCCCCTCAGTCGTGTTGTCGTCGAGAGTCATCTTGACGATCGCAGAAGCTTATTCTGACGGCTGCCGTACCGGTCAAATTGCGGGTTTGTCTGGTACCGCTCAGCCATTTGCGACTCGTTAAGCACCAGTGCAGTGCAGCATTTATGTCGCCGGTCGTCATCTCTTTATCCGTTTTACACATTACACTGTACAGTGCTCGCACAGAACTGGAACTGACGGCTTCCGTGCCGGTCAAACTACAGGTCGGCCGGTAGTCGATACACATTTGCCGTTTGCGACCTGTTGCGAATTTGGGTCGTTTGACCAATCGTGGGACAGATTTGCCATTTGCGAGGGTTGCGAAGTGGGGTTGTTTGACCAGCTGCGGAACATGTTTGCAATTTGCAACACCTTGCACATGTGCGATAATGGACCAATTGGATGGCGTTTCCAGACGTTTCCCCGTCGAGCTGGTTGGTCTTGTCAAAGCTTCAACTCGTCTTCCCCTGCATCTCGAATCGACACGCCCGTCGTGTCGGTTGTGTCTTGAAACGAAACGCGAGGAAACCGCTTTTGTCACACGCAACCGCTGGGGTGTCGTGCCGTTGTATGCTATTGGGGTGTCGTGCCGTTGTATGCTATTGGGGTGTCGTGCCGTTGTATGCTATTGGGGTGTCATGCCGTTGTATGCTATTGGGGTGTCGTGCCGTTGTATGCTATTGGGGTGTCGTGCCGTTGTATGCTATTGGGGTGTCGTGCCGTTATATGCTATTGGGGTGTCGTGCCGTTGTATGCTATTGGGGTGTCGTGCCGTTGTATGCTATTGGGGTGTCGTGCCGTTGTATGCTATTGGGGTGTCGTGCCGTTGTATGCTATTGGGGTGTCGTACTAGGGTTGAGTGTCACAGGATCGAATTCTCAATCGAAACTTGTCACTAAAACTGAATACAAGGCCTATTTATATTCAGAAAGTACAAGGATAAACGAGATAAAACGAACCTTCAGGAACACACCCTTCCCGATACTACAATCACAAGTGCGCATAAGCACGCAAGGCTATTGGCACTTGAGATTACGCCCAGATTACACCATATACACCACTGTCGGCGCTGTCGGTGCCGTATAATAAGTATGTCGGTGGAAAAAGTATGAAATAAGAGAAATAAATAGGAGGCTCTAGAAAATAGAATAGTAGGCCGATTGAGATGAGATAAAGACCAAAATAAAGAGGAGAAAAGGGAGAATAGGATAACAGAAAAATATAATAGTGAGAAAATATTATAACGGGGACGTCCTCTCACACTTCCCCCCCTCAAAGCTGGGTGGTAGAAGTAACACCCTGATTTACAAGGTAGTCCTGGAGAGGACGGCGGGCGTTATCCATGTCGTGTTCAGGTACCCAGCTATCCTCGGAAGGATCATAGCCTTTCCAACGAATCAAGAGCTCCAAGGTGCCGCTACGTCGTCGTCGGTGCGCCAGAACGGCTTCGACTTCGTACTCGGGTTCCCCATTAACGATCACTGGCAGTGGCGGCGGCGGCTGGCGACCTTTGAAGACCGTGTTTGGGTCCCGATAGGGCTTGAGAAGTTGAACATGGAAGGCATTGTGAATTCTCCAGGTAGCTGGTAAACGCAAGCGGAAGGTTACTGGAGTGACCTGCGCCTCGACGAGAAAAGGTCCGCAGAAGCGAGGTCGGAGCTTAGACGGAAGATGGCTAATGTCGATATTGCGTGTATCCAGAAGCACTTGATGGCCAATCTTGATGGAATGATCGTTGCGACTCCGATCAGCGAGTTTCTTTTGTTGCTGCTGGATAGTCAGAAGACGTTTATGCGTGCGCTCCCACAATTGGTGCATAGTGGAAATGAAATCATGTGCGGGTTGCACCGTGGCGGGTACTGCTGGTTTCTGAGTCGTGAGTGGGTTGCGACCGTTACAGAGGAAGAAAGGAGTTTGCCCTGTTGCGGCGTGCGTGGCGTTGTTATACGCAAAGTCGAGAACCGGCAGATGTGCATCCCATTTAGAGATATCGTCCTTACACGCTGCTCGCAGAAGCTGTTCGACAATCTGGTTGAGGCGCTCTGTTTGACCATCTGTTAGGGGATGATAGGCTCATGACATGGCGAGTTTGGTCCCCATGAGCGACATGAGCTCCTTCCAGAATTTACTCGTGAATTTCGGATCTCTGTCGGAGATCAGCGTGGTTGGAATGCCATGTTGCGAGATGACGTGGCGGAAGAATAATTGCGCTGTCTCCTCGGTGCGAGCCGTTGTGTGTGTCGGAATGAAGTGTCCCATTTTGGAGAATTTATCGATGACGACTAGAATGGCGTCGTAACCGGCTTTGGTAGGTGGTAACCTAGTGATGAAGTCGAGGCTAACCACTTGCCAAGGCTGCTCAGGGACCGGAAGAGGCTGTAGCAACCATGCTTTCTTCTGTTTGCTGCTCTTCATCCGTTGGCATATGTCGCACGAGGTGACGAATTTTTGTACGTCATCCGCCATGTGGGGCCAGTAATAATGCTTTGAAATACCGGCAAGCGTCTTGTTACTATCGAAGTGGCCCGCGTAGAGAACATCATGATATTCTTCGAGCAGTAACTGGCGTAAGGGAGGGTAATTAGGTACCCATATTTTTGTTGAGCCCTTGCGGTATGCGATGTCTTGATCCCATTGTAGAAGATGGCGCTTTTCTGCAACAGAGACTTCGGGGTCGATGGTGTATCCATGCGTGAAGAGTCCCTTCAAAAGTGGGTTCATGCCATCGATTTGTAAGGCGGCAACGTGTGCAGGGCGACTCAGTGCGTCTGCCTTGTTCTTGTGCCCCGGCTTATACACGATGTCGTAATGGAAGTGGGTTTCGAGAAAGTCAATCCACCGGACCTGCCGCCTGGAGAGTGTTGGTTGGGTCTTCAGGTACTTGAGACTGCAGTGGTCGGTGTAGACGGTCTTTTTTCGTCCTTCGAGATAACACCTCCATGCCTTAAATGCGTTGACGATGGCGAGGGCCTCTTTGTCATGGATGGGGTAATTGAGTTCTGCCCCGTGAAGTTTCTTACTGAGGTATGCAATGGGTTGCAGTCCCTTCCCTTGATCCTGCATGAGTACTGCGCCCACTGCTTGATCGCTAGCATCGGCCTCGATGACATAGTCAAGTTCAGGGTCTGGCAGGATAAGGACAGGTGCGGACGTGACTGCGGTTTTAAGTTGTTCCACGGCTTCCTGGTGCTTCGCCTCCCATTGATATGGTGTATTCTTCTTCAACAGGTTCGTTAATGGTGCGGCAATCTTGGCGTAGTTCGGTACGAACCGGTTGTAGTAGTTGGCGAATCCAAGGAACTGTTGTAACTCCTTCACGTTCTTAGGGGTCTTCCACGTTCGCACTGCTTCGATCTTCTTAGGATCCACGTGAACTCCTTGAGCGCTCACCATATGTCCAAGGAACTGGACTCTTTTCAACGCAAACTCGCTCTTGGATAGTTTCACGTAGAAGCGTTCTTGTCGAAGAATTTCAAACACCCGTCGTAGATGCTCAACGTGCTGCTTCATATCTTTCGAGTAGATCAGGATATCGTCCAAATATACCACTACGCACTCGTCCAGAAGGGGCCGAAGGATGTGGTTCATTTCCGCCTGAAATGTGGCTGGTGCGTTTGTGAGTCCGAATGGCATCACGAGATACTCGTATGACCCGTACCGAGTTCGAAAAGCGGTTTTGTGGATAGAGTTGTCAGCCATACGAATTTGCCAGTATCCTGATCTGAGGTCGAGCTTGGAGAATACCGTAGCACCGCGAAGTTGATCGAGTAAGTCGTCGATCCGTGGTATCGGGTATTTATTTTTTACAGTCTGTTTGTTCAAGGCTCGGTAGTCGATGCACATTGGTAGACTTCCATCTGGCTTCGGAGTGAAGAGAACTGGAGCTCCGTACGGTGAAGTCGAAGGTCGAATCAGCCCTTTCTCCAGGAGATACTCTATTTGTTTTTTCATATCGGCAAGCTCTGTCGGGCTCAGCCGGTATGGTGCTCGGAACGTTGGCTTGGACCCCGGCTCTTCTACGATCTCGTGTTGATGTGTCCGGTATGGCGGTAGTTGATCAGGTAAATCGTCGGGGAGAACGTCCTGGAACTCTTCAAGAATTTTCTTGACTGCTGGAGGAAGTTCCTGGGTCTGCTTCTCTCCGTTGTGTGCCTCATTGACTATCGCCATGAATCCCGCCGTGGTCCGTTTGACGTCCTTTTCAAAGCGTGCGAGTGTCTCGACCGGAATATTTCCCGTGTCGTCCCATTTGGGAAGGCTGATTTTTCTCCCGTTGTTGTTGATGTTGGCCGTCCGGTTAACCCAGTTGATCTCGGGGTTGAACTTTTTAAGAAAGTCTCTCCCGAAGATTACGTCGAGTCCTTTGATATTTGTGACGGGGAGAGCAGGCTTCCATCGAAGGGGTCCAATCTGGAGTAGCAACCATGTTTCCCCGTAGATAGGTAGCTTACTGCCATCCACCATCGTTGCAGAGAAACTTGAGGACTTGATGTCACCTCCTAGTCGATCGATTGCCTTTTTGTCATAGACGCTGTGCGACGCCCCGCTGTCCACGAGTGCTTGGAGGCGTTGTCCGTTGCAGATCACCTCGAGCAGGAGTGGTGAGCGTTGCTCGGAGTACCCAAAAATAGTCTCGTTAATAGGATCATAGGGTACATCCCAATATTCAGTACACACCGTGGTTCCACTGCTTTCTTCAGGACAACTAGCTGGCCTGGGCTGCGTGGAGAAAGGCTCTTCTCCAACGCCAGGAGTAGAGGTAGTAACCGTACAAGTTGACCCTGAGGGGGTGGATCCGGTCGACGCCTGCGATCCACTGGATGCATCCTGGAGGGGTTTTCGGAGTTTCTGCAGCTTCTTTTGAACTCCCAGCTGCCTCTTCAGTTGCTTCAGCTCCATAGACTTCTTCCCTGGGGAGTGGAGAGTCGTCTTGGGCTGGTTCCGGGAGAGGACGTTGACGCCGTGAAAAGGTCTACTCCTTTCCACACTCCTTAATTTTTTCCCCAGCTCCGTAGGCACCGGTATCACTTCTTTAATTGTCTGCTTCCTCTGGAGTTCTTCCCGGAATTTTTATATGGCTCCGGACCCGCGAAAATCGCCAGTCTTCATTAAAGCATCTTTGAAAGATAACTTTAACGAATTCTGTTTTTTTCCGAGGTCGAATTGGAGAGTTCCCGTCTTGGTCGAGTCTGTTTTCGGGGAGGTTTTCTTTTCCTCGGCGAATTCCTCTGACAAATTTCGGTCAAGGGGCTTGGGATTTCGCCCTTGATTCTCCAAATCTCGCGCCCAATGCTGTCCTTCAATTTCGATTCGGTCCAGATTGTGCTGTCGCTTTCGGATCTGTTTTTCCTCGCAAGCACGATCCGCAATCACTGGCGAGATCCGTTTTTTGACTTTTTGTTTTTAGTTTCGCCACTCCCACGAGCTCGGAATGCCGCACGTGCTGATTTCATGTGAAAACAGTCGACAATCCGATGTCCGTTTCCGCCGCAAAATTCGCAAATTGTTTTGTTTTTTGCAGGTCGTGAACTCGCGTCGAATTTGTCTGTGAAACAGAAGAACAGGAATGAAATGACTAAGGAAAGATTGGGTACAAATACAACCCTAGAAACCCTGTACCCCATATGTGCTACCCCACTATAGCCTACAGCAACTATGTCATATAAATCTGACACACCCCCTTAGGCAAAGTGGGGGAGAACAAGGGGTCACAAGACCAGTCAAGCAAAGTAAAGCAAGCTCAGGGTGGATCACAAAGTCACCACACAGTCCGAGCACAAGAGTAGGGCCAGAGGCCAGTTCACATGCAGGAGTACAGACATATATATAAAACTAGACAAGCAAGAGCAGGCATATATATATGTCACAGTACAAGTGAAGTCAAGAGGAGAGCAAGTGAGGCAAGACAGGCACAAGACCCAGCTGGGTGCAAAAGCGCTGATGGTCACAAGGCGCGAGTGCCTTGGTGAACACATCAGCAGTGTTGGCCTCAGAGGCCACGTACGCAAGACGCAACTGACCACGCTGCTGCAGCTCACGAGCAAGGAAGTAGCGGAGAGCAATGTGCTTCGTTCTGTGCTCCAAGCGCTGCTCTCGACACAAGGCCAGCATGGCCTTGTTGTCTACGTACAGTACTGGAGGAGAACGAGGCGGCTCTCCAAGGTCAGTCAGCAGGTAGGTGAGCCAGCGAAGCTCCTGTGCAGCCATGGCCCCGGCGTAGATCTCAGCCTCACAACTGGAGCCGAGAACCGAAGACGAGCGAGTAGACCGCCACGAGACAGAGCCGGAACCAAGGCTGAAGGTGTAACCCTGTAACGACCGCTGCGTAGCCTGGTCGTCAGCCCAAGAAGCGTCCGCGTGGCCGGTAAGGACCACTGGACTCCGCCCTCCAAGCACTAGCCCCATGCCCGACGTACTGCACAGGTAGCGCAATACCCTCTTCGCTGCAGCCATGTGCTCCGGTCTGTGTCTCCCAGGAGCAACATAGCGTGCAAGAATGCTCAGAGGGTATGCAAGGTCAGGTCGTGTGCAGGTCATCAGGTACATGAGGCAGCCAACAAGCTCTGCATACGGACCACTCGACTCTACGGACTCATCCGAAGGCAGAGCTGAGAGTGAGTGGCGAGTAGGCAGAGGAGTGGCCTGAGGCGAGGAGTACGTGAAGCCGAAGCGCTGAAGGACCTGCTGCACCATGTGTGACTGAGTCAAGGTAATGGTGCGGCGTGCTCTGTCCCGAGTGATCTGCAAGCCAAGGTAGCTGCGCAGTTCACCCAGGTCTGTGCACGTGTGTCTCTTCAGCAGCTCGGACTTCACGTAGGCGAGTCCAGCAGTGTCCGCTGTGGCAAAGACCAAGTCGTCGAAGTACACGAGGATGTAGAACGGCGGCAGGGAAGTGTCGGTGCGAAGAAACAGCGACGGGTCAGCAGTAGAAGGAGCAAACCCAAGAGCCGCAAGCGTAGTCCTCAGTGTGTCGTGCCACTCACGCGGTGCCTGGCGGAGACCGTAGAGTGGCCGTCGGAGGCTCCACTGGGTGCCAGGAGGGAAAGTCCCAGTGAAGCCAGGTGGACGGCGAAGCCAGATCTCCTCGTGCAGGCTACCCTGCAAGAACGCAGTGCTGAAGTCGAGAGAGTGAAGCTCGTAGTCGCGCTGAGCGACTATGTGCAGCAGAACCTGAAGAGTAGTCATCTTCGGGGTGGGAGAGAAGGTCTGAAAGTAGTCAACTCCCTGCCGCTGACTGAAGCCACGAGCAACGTACCGTGCCTTGAAGACAGGTGGAGAGCCCGGCGGCCGCTTCACCCTGAAGATCCACATGCCACTGACGATGTTCGCCCCAGGAGGGGGAACCGCGTCAACGTAGGTGCCTGTGGACTTCCAGGAAGCCATCTCTGCATCCATAGCTGCCTGCCACTGAGAGGAGTAGGGACCCTCTACGGCCTCCGCGTAAGAACGCGGAGTCGGGATGTCTAGTGCATCCGGGTCTCCCTCAGGGGCAAGCAGTACAGACGCGAGATGAGGTGAAGCAGCCGCTAGACACTGTAACTCCTCCTGCCTGTCCTCTAGGACGTCCGTGCCAAGAGCACACTCACCCCCGACGGACGGAGGACAGACAGACGCAGACTCAGCAACAAGACTAGCAGCGTAGTCGAGACGACAGCGAGCAGCAAAGTCGACGAGCTCAGCGACAAGGGCAGACGCAGCAGTGGACTCAAACGAGGGGTCAGTGACGACAGTAGCAAGGAGACGCGTGACAGTAGGACTGGCAGCACGAAGAGAGTCCGACTCAGGGTCGGCAAGCACAGGAAGAGAGGACTCAGGAGGAGAAGGCAAAAGGGCACGCAAAGGAGCAGTGGAAGGACGCAAAGACATCCGGTGCGTGCCAGGGACAGGAGGAGGACGCTGGCGCGAACTGCGACCACTAGCGCGAGCAGCACGAACAGGCGACGCGGGACGAGACGCAGGCTCACGACGCTCAGCAAGACCTCCAGTAGGACCAGTGTAAGGAGAGGGAGCAGGCAGTGGAGAGGAAAGCTCCAGCAGGGACTGCGACTGGACAGGCGGTGGACCCTCTACCAGAGGAGAAAGACCAAGAACTTGCTGCAGGAGTGGAACGAAGTACGGCCGAGGCCGCGCGGCAGCTCCAGACTCAGCAGGGACAGCACCACCACCCTCAGCGACAGCACCAGCGCCACCCACACCTCCAGCGGCAGGACCAACAGCAGCAGGCTCAGCACCAACGCCCTCAGCAGCTCCAGCTCCAGGAGGAACCGCAGGTCCAGCAGCTCCGGGACCGGCAGCACCCGCACCCTCGACGGTCGAAGAAGCTCCAGCTCCAGCTCCAGCAGCACCTCCAGACGCAGCAGCACGCCTCCAGCGGCTAGCGAACCACTCGCGCAGCTCCTGTGGAGAGAGGGGCTCCCGGCGAGACGCAGCAGCAAGAGAAACCCCAGGCTCAGCAGCTCCAGACACAGCACCCCCAGGCTCAGCAGCTCCCAGCACAGCACCCCCAGGCTCAGCAGCTCCCGACCCAGCACCCCCAGACCCAGCACCTCCAGGTCGGCACCCCCCGGCTCAGCACCCCCAGGCTCCGCACCCTCCGCAGTAGCACCCTCAGGCCCAGCACCCCCGCGCACAGCACCCCCAGAGTCAGCACCCCCAGGCTCAGCACCCGCAGCAGCACCAGAGTCACCAGTAACCTCGACCGGGTCAACGGCGTATACCTGGGACACACCTGAGGGGGCAGGAACCTGAGGGGGGAGGGGGTCTACCGGGGGGGGAACCGGCACAAGGAAGTCCGGGGGAGGGGGGGGGGAAGGAGTGCGGTAGGGGAAGAGACGGTAGAAGGGGACTGACTCGTTGAACGTGACGTCCTGGGAGGACAGAACACGACGAGAGGAGGGGTGGTAAAACTGCCACCCTGGGGCGTCAGTGGGGAAGCCAAGGAAGACACAGGGAGCAGCACGAGGGGACAGCTTGTCCGCAGACAAGTCGCGGACAAACGCCCGAGATCCCCAGACACGGAACACAGACGCATCGCCAACCTTCCCCGTCCACAGCAAGACTGGGGACATCGCAGGCCGAGAGACCCGGGGGTGAAGGTTGAGCTGATGCGCCGCGTACCTCACCGCAAACGGCCACAGAAAATGGGGGGCAGCCGCATGCATCATGGACGTACGAGCGACATCCATGACCATGCCAATGCGGCGCTCAGCAATCCCATTTTGCTGTGGTGAGTCCGGAAGCGTGAAGGTCTGGCGGATCCCCCGTGCACGACAGTAGTCTCGCAGAAGGCGAGAAGAGAACTCTCCGCCTCTGTCAGAGTGCAGACGCAGAACAGGAAAGTCCGAGCCGAAGCTCTTCCTGAGCTGGAGACGAGCCTCGCGGATCCAGTCGATCAGCACCTCAGTGACCGCACCCTTGCTGCGCAAGGGGAGGACTGTGGTGTAACGCGAGTAGTCGTCAACCACCAACAGGAAGTAGCGCTCGTAACCCTGCCCACGGACGGGGGCTGGGCCCCACACATCCATGTGAAGCGTCTGCAGGGGAGCCTCTGTCGGGGGGAAGTGGGAGGAGTGAGGAGTAGCCCGGAGGCGACCCTCGACACAGGGGACACAGGAAGGTCCTGGCCCGGAGGGGAGAGGAGGGAGAGACTGGGGAAGACCAGAGACAAGGACACGGGAAGCCATGCTCCGAAGACGGGGCAAGGAGGGGTGGCCAAGACGGTGGTGCCACAGGAGAGTCTCGTGAGACAGGAGGCGACAAGAACAGGGGGCAGACTCAGGACCTGACCGGGACGCAGCAGCAAGTACCTGACCCGACGCAGCCACCTGACCAGACGCAGGGACAGGAGGAGACTCAACGGTCAGGGTGTAGAGACTCGACCCCGGCCGACGCGAGAACGTGGCCAGGTGTCGGCCTGTGCGTGCCTCCGTGCAGTGGGTCACCCGCTGACTCGCAGGAGTGAACTGGTGAACACCCACATCCTGCAGGTCCGCTCCACTCACCAAGTTCGTAGAGAACGAGGGAAGGTACAGACCAGACAGGGTGCCCGAAGGGGCAGCCGGACACGGGAGGACAGTGGAGAAGTGAGACAGGACAGGACCCCCAGAGGGGTCAGCAAGGGAGACTGCAACCGGCCGGCCGAGCGGCGTAAGGGTAGTGCGGTCTCGAAAGAAGGAGCGAGAAGCTCCGGAGTCAAGTGTGAAAGTGAGGGAGGACGAGGACGACTCAGTACCTGAGAGCGCAGTCTCACCAGTACCTGAGAGCGCAGACGCACTGGCACCTAGAGCAGCAGCCTCACAAGCACCTAGCGCAGCAGTACCAATGCCCGGGTCGGGCTGGAAACAGCGGTAACCCTCATTCTCCTCACTATAATCCACAACATACATAGCAGTAAGGATAGCATCAAAATCAAGATCAAAGATCGCTACACCAGCCCTGAGAAGCTCATCCCAGCGAGGGATCTCACTAGCCCCAGGGAACTGCTGACGCCAGGCGTCCGTCAGGCGGCCAAAGCAGCGCTGGGTGGCGTGGGCACCCCCACACTGCTCACCCGCGCGGTCGTCGGAACGAAGAACGTAGGTGCAGGGACCAGTACCCCCACCTCTCTGACGCCCAGCGTACCACTCACGAAGCTGCTGAGGCGAAGGGATGTCCCGAGAGCGCTGCTGCTGCTGCCGCTGCAAGCGCTGGCCACCACCACCGCCGCTACGCTGCTGGGTACCACCCCGACCAGCTCCACCCCCTCCACCACTACTGCCTCCTCCGCTGCCGCCTCCACCGCCTCCACCTCCGCCGCCTCCACCTCCGCCGCTGCCTCCACCACCACCGCTGGCACCACCACCACCGTCTCCGCCGCTGCTGCCACCACCACCACCACCCCCGCCACTAGTCCCGCCGCCACCCCCACTCCCTCCGCCGCCACCGCCGCCACCGCCACCGCCCCCTCCAGCTCCACCCGCGCCCTTGCCCCCCTTGCCCTTGCTGGAGCGACGTCTCCCACTAGGGGCAGACGCCGCGCCGACCGACTCAAGACCAAGCAGGTCGGCAGCAGCAGCAGAGGCAACAGAGGGCAGCAAGGGGGAAGGAGAGCACCCCTCAAAGATGGGGGTGCGAGGGTCACCACGAGAAGCACCTACAGCGACTATGCTCTTCTCCGCTGCGAGGAGGGCCTTCTCGAGGAGGTCGACGGTGAGGGTGGTGGGACAGACTGCGAGAAAGTGGTCCCTGACGACTCGAAGGGAGTCAGGGAGGCGCGCGACTACGTAGTAGAGAGCGATGTACATGGGGGGGGGGTTCTTAGCGCAGAACTCAGCAGGAAGGGCGGCGCGGTAGCGAGTGTCACTAGTGCGGAGGTGCGTAATGAGGTCAGCGACAGTGGGAAAGGCAGAGAGGTCAGGAAAGAGGTAGGGAAGCATGAGACGGCTCAGTGCAGCAGTGGCAGGGGAGGAGTAGCGCGCAACTACAGCGTCGTACAAGGTCTGAGCACTCTTGTACTGACTGAAGTGCGCACGCTCAGAGGTAGGGAGGTGGCGACGCACAGCAAGACGTGCAGCAGCATCGCGGGTGGCCCACTTAGAGCGGACAGCGGGATCAGCATCAGCAGCAGGAGCAGGAGAGGCGCCAGAGGTGAGATCAAAGAGAGAAAGGTCGTCAGCCCTGTCGCATTGTAAGAACAGCTGCAGGTCGTCTAACCAGACCTCAAAATCAATGGCGCGACCCTCAGCGTCAAAAGCTAGGACACTAGGGGTAGCCATGGCGACGACAGCGACGCAGTGCAAGCAGCAGGGAAAGAGCTCGCAGTGTCAGTGGGACTGTGCTCACCAGGCAGGGCAGGTCGTGTAGGTATGCAGAAAGGCGGCTCAGCGACCTGGCGGCTCGGGTGCTGGGCGGCTCGGCTGCTGGGCGGCTCGGGCGCAGGGCGGCTCGGCTGGGCGGCTCGGGTGCAGGGCGGGTCAGGCTCAGGGTCGGCTGCGGCTGGGCGGCTCGGCTGCGGCTGGGCGGCTCGGCGGCTCCTGGGCGGCTCGGCTGCTCCCGGGCGGCTCGGCTGCTGCTGGGTGGCTCGGCGGCTCCCGGGCGGCTCGGCGGCTCCGGGCGGCTCGGTTGCTCCTGGGGCCGTGTAGGTAGGGCGGCTGCGCCGCGAAGTTAGGGCGGCGGGCGGGCCGCTGATAGGGCGGCAGGTGGGCCGCAGGTAGGGCGGCGGCTGGCCGCAAGTAGGGCGGCGAAGGGCCGCGGGTAGGGCGGCGAAGGGCCGCGGGTAGGGCGGCGGGTGGGCCGCAGATGAGGCGGCGTAGGGCCGCAGGTAGGGCGGCGGGACGGCCGCTGGTAGGGCGGTGGTCGGGCCGCAGAAAGGCGGCGGAGCCGCGAAGGGATGGCGGGGCCGCGTCGAAGTGGCGGGGCCGCGACTGGGCGGCGGGGCCGCGACGAAGTGGCGGGGCCGCGACTGGGCGGTGGGGCCGCGATCAGAACGGGCGGCGGGGCCGCGACTGGGCGGCGGGGCCGCGACTGGGTGGCGGGGCCGCGACTGGGTAGCGGGGCCGCGCGAAGGGGTGGCGGGGCCGCGTCTGAAGGGCGGCGGGGCCGCAAGGGGACAGGGCGACTCGGAGGGTCGCTAAAAAAAGAATCGCGCGCCTCGGGGCGCGCTTCGGTGGGCCCTAGGCGAAGTTCCCACAGGGAACCTGCTCTATACCATGTGAAACTGAAGAACAGGAATGAAATGACTAAGGAAAGATTGGGTACAAATACAACCCTAGAAACCCTGTACCCCATATGTGCTACCCCACTATAGCCTACAACAACTATGTCATATAAATCTGACATTGTTGACTTCCATTGGGTCGGCGAACGTGGTTGAAGCCGAGCGATCCCCTTGTCGTGATCCGACGACGTGGGGCCGTCGTGTTCCGGAGTTGACCAAGTCAAAACGCTCCGCGGCCGATACGATTTCGCTGTAGCTACTGCAATTCGCTGCTGCAACCTGGCGCCGAATGTCGGTTTTCAGCCCCGCGATGTAGGACTGAATTTTTTCGCCCTCGGTAATGTCGGGAATGCGATTATAAAATTCCTCCATCTGCTTCGTGTATTGCGCGACACTCCCGAATTGCCTATGGTGATGTAATTTTTCGCGCGCAATATAAGTGGAATTAATCGGCTCAAAACGTTTGAGAAGGTCTGCCCGGAACTGCTGCCACGTGGCTTCGCCCTGGAAAATGCTACTGTTGCTTCCGAGCCACTCGAGAGCTGGACCGCGCATCAACGCTGTCGCGAGACGAATTTTCTCGCCGTCGTACTCCGTCGTCGACCATCCGATCGCCGCGAAATAAATTTCCATCGTAGCGAGCCACCGTCTGACGTCGGATTTCCGATCGCTAGGGTCGAACGATTCCGGCGAGCGAAGTTTCGGAACCTCGAACTGACGCTGCGAAGTCGTCGAAGCAAGAATGTTCATGGTCGAGAGGAGCCGCGTAACGCGCTGCAGTTCGTTTCGCAGCTGCTCGTTCTCCAATCGCGACCGTTCAGTCGTCGCTCGCATCTCCGCTTCCATCTTGGCGATTTGCGCGAAGAGCTGCTGCGTAACGTCGTTGGTCGCCGACGAACCCATCCTGTTCAAAAACCACGCGAGGGGGTTAATTCGAAAAGCGCGGAACTGGTGCTTACCAGAAATCGGCGTCGAATTGGTCGCCCCCGGCGGTTTTTCGAGGCGATTTTTTCCGCGATCGCTGCTTAGCCGAGAGTCGTCGAGTGAGAACGGCTCTGATTACCAAGTGTCACAGGATCGAATTCTCAATCGAAACTTGTCACTAAAACTGAATACAAGGCCTATTTATACTCAGAAAGTACAAGGATAAACGAGATAAAACGAACCTTCGGGAACACACCCTTCCCGATACTACAATCACAAGTGCGCATAAGCACGCAAGGCTATTGGCACTTGGGATTACGCCCAGATTACACCGTATACACCACTGTCGGCGCTGTCGGTGCCGTATAATAAGTATGTCGGTGGAAAAAGTATGAAATAAGAGAAATAAATAGAAGGCTCTAGAAAATAGAATAGTAGGCCGATTGAGATGAGATAAAGACCAAAATAAAGAGGAGAAAAGGGAGAATAGGATAACAGAAAAATATAATAGTGAGAAAATATTATAACGGGGACGTCCTCTCACATTGAGAACCTGATAGCAAGGTATTTGTAAGGAAATCCCTTTTTCCTTACGTCGCGTCCCTGCTCAACGCGTACACCACTGTAGCACCTCAGTCAGCACCGTTACCACTCGCGACCATCGCATCATCCATCATCCCGCCATTTTCGCACATCGCATCCCGACCTCACGGCTCGGCTGGTAACTCGCGCTCCGGGCCTACGCTTCGACACTTTCCCAACCTCATGTCAGATGATTATATTACTGGTGCATATATTTAGGCTGTAGTGGGGTAGCCCATAGGGGGTACAACCCAATTAGGGTTGGTACTTGTACTTGTTTCATTTCATAGTGCATCCATTCTCTCTCTAATCTCAACATGGTATAGAGCGGGTCCTTCCTAAGGACCATTTTTTAAGGGCCCACCCACGAAATTTTCGCTGCTCGGAGCGCGCCCTTCTCTCCCCGAAGCGCGCTCCCCCCTAGTCCTTCTCGCGCTGCCCTTGTGGCCCCCGCGAGTCGCGCGCGCGACCCTTTTTTTTTTTTTTTTTTTTCGCGCGCGCGGCCCGGGCCACGTCGCGCTGGCCTTACGGCCGCGTCGCGCCGCCCTCGCGGCTCTGCTGCGTCGCGCCGCCCTCGCGGCCCTTCCTAGCGCCGCCCACGCGGCCTCATCGCCTGCCTCTGCAGGCCCCGACGTCGCACCTGCCGGCCCCGCCGCTGCACCTGCCGGCCCCGCAGCTGCACCTGACGGCCCCGCCGTCCCCTTCTGACGGCCCCGCCGTCCCCCTCTGCCGGCCCCGCCGCTGCACCCGACGGCCCCGCCGTCCCCTCTACCGGCCGCGCTGCTGCTTCAGACGGCCCCGCTGCTGCACCTGACGGCCCCGCCACTGCACCTATCGGCCCCGCCACTATCCCTGACGGCCCCGCCACTGCATCTCCCGGCCCCGCAGCTGCATCTCCCGGCCCCGCCGCCCCAGCAACTGCGCCGCCCCAGCAGCCGAGCCGCCCCAGCAGCCGAGCCGCCCCAGCAGCCGAGCCGCCCCAGCAGCCGAGCCGCCCCAGCAGCCGAGCCGCCCCAGCAGCCGAGCCGCCCGAGCCGCCCGAGCTGCCGAGCAGCCCGAGCCGCCCGAGCCGCCTGCACTGCCCTATCTGGTGAGCACTGAGCTTTAATCTGCGCACTGCCCTCACCCTACTGCTGCCATGGCTACCCCCAGTGTCCTCACCTTCGACGCTGAGGGCAGAGCCATCGACTTTGACGTGTGGGTAGATGACCTGCTGCTTTTCCTACAGTGCGACAGAGCTGACGGCCTCTCTCTCTTTGATCTCACTTCTGGTGCCTCTCCCGCCCCTGCTGCTACTGAGGATGCCACTGTTCGCTCACAGTGGGCCACACGCGATGCTGCTGCACGTCTTGCTGTGCGTCGCCACCTCCCTTCCTCTGAGCGTGCACACTTTGGGTCGTACAAGAGTGCTCAGACCTTGTACGACGCCGTTATTGCACGCTACTCCACCCCTGCCACTGCTGCACTGAGCCGCCTCATGCTACCGTACCTCTTTCCCGACCTTGCTTCTTTTGCCACAGTCGCCGACCTCATTACCCACCTGCGCACTAGTGACGCTCGCTTCCGCGCTGCGCTTCCTGCTGAGTTCTGCGCCAAGAACCCCCCCCCCCAGTACTTCACTCTCTACTACATTGTCACCCGCCTCCCTGACTCCCTTCGCGGAGTCAGGGACGACTTACTCTCAGTCTGCCCCACCACTCTCACTGTTGACCTCCTCAAGAAGTCCCTCCTAGCAGCCGAGAAGAGCATTCTCGCTGTAGGGGCCTCTCGTGGTGACCCGCGCACCCCCATCTTTGAGGGGTGTTCCCCCTCCCCCCTCCTGCCCTCTGTCGCCTCTACTGCTACGGCCGACCTAGTTGGTTTTGAGTCGGTCGGTGCGGCGTCTGCCCCCAGTGGGAGACGTCGCTCTGGCAAGGGCAAGGGGGGCAGGAGCGGTGGTGGAGGCGGCGGGGGCGGTGGAGGCGGCGGTGGAGGCAGCGGAGGAGGTGGGGGTGGTAGCGGGAGTGGTGGCGGGAGTGGAGGTGTCAGCGGCGGCAATGGAGGCGGGGGTGGCAGCGGCGGTGGTGGTGGGAGTGGAGGCGGAGGCGGCGGTGACGGCAGCGACGGTGGGAGTGGCGGTGGCAGCGGAGGTGGTGGCGGCGGCGGCGGAGGAGGCGGCGGAGGAGGTCGTGGCTCGTCGCAGAGGAGTGGCTCCGGTGGCGGTCAGCGCCAGCAGCAGCGGCAGCAGCGTGGTCAGGAGACCCTCTCCCCACAACAGCTCCGTGAGTGGTACGCTGCACGTCAGAGGGGTGGGGGTACTGGTCCGTGCACCTACGTCTTGCGCACTCGCGACCGTGCGGGTGAGCTGTGTGGTGGTCCACACTCTGCCCAGCGCTGCTTCGGCCGCCTGACTGACGCTTGGCGCCGCCAGTTTCCTGACGCCTCTGAGATCCCTCGCTGGGACCAGCTGTCTAGGGCAAGAGTAGCTATCTTTGATCTTGACTTTGATGCTATTCTTGCTGCCATGTATGCTGTGACTATTAGTGAGGAGGGTGACTGTTACCGGTGTTTCCCGCCTGACCCGGGCATTGGTACTGCGGCTCTAGGTGCTGTTGAGGCTGCTGCTCCAGGTGCTGGTGAGGCTGTCGCTCTAGGTGCCAGTGAGTCTGTGTCCTCAGGTGCTAGTGAGTCTGCTCTCTCAGGTACTGCGCCGGCTCCGCCCTCTCTCACCTTCACTCTTGACTCAGGGGCGTCTCGCTCCTTCTTTCGAGACCGCACCACACTCACGCCGCTTAGTCGGCCACTGGCGGTCTCCCTGGCGGACCCCTCTGGGGGTCCTGTTCTGGCTCGCTACTCCACTGTCATGCCGTGCCCTGCGGTCCCGTCTGGCGCCCTGTCCGGTCTCTACCTCCCCTCGTTCTCTACGAACTTGGTGGCGGGTGCTGACCTACAAGATGCAGGGATCGACCAGTTCACCCCTGCACGCCGACGGGACACCCACTGCACGGACGCGGACACGGGTCGACACTTGACCACGTTCACACGTGGGCCGGGGTCGAGCCTGTACACACTCACTGTTCCGTCTCCTCCTCTTGCGTCTGGTCCGGTAGCTGCGTTGGGTCAGGTGTTTGCTGCAGCGTCCAGGTCTGGTCCTGAGTCTGCCCTCTGCTCGTGTCGCCTCCTGTCCCACGAGACCCTCCTGTGGCACCACAGGATGGGTCACCCCTCCCTGCCTCGTCTCCGGGGCATGGCCTCTCGCCTTCTTGTCTCTGGACTTCCCCGGTCCCTCCCTCCCCTTCCTCCGGAGCCTGGCCCTCCCTGCGTCCCCTGTGTCGAGGGTCGCCTGCGGGCTACCCCTCACTCCTCCCCGTTTCCTCCGACGGAGGCCCCGATGCAGACGCTTCACATGGACGTGTGGGGCCCAGCCCGCGTCCGTGGACAGGGTCACGAGCGCTACTTCCTGTTGGTGGTTGACGACTACTCGCGTTACACCACAGTCTTCCCCTTGCGCAGCAAGGGTGAGGTCATTGAGGTGTTGATCGACTGGATCCGCGCAGCTCGTCTCCAGCTCAGGCGGAGCTTCGGCTCGGACTTTCCTGTTTTGCGTCTGCACTCGGACAGAGGCGGAGAGTTCTCCTCCGGCCTTCTGCGAGCCTACTGTCGGGCACGAGGCATCCGCTAGACCTTCACGCTTCCGGACTCTCCACAGCAGAATGGGATTGCTGAGCGCCGCATCGGCATTGTCATGGACGTCGCTCGTACGTCCATGGTGCATGCGGCTGCCCCCCATTTTCTGTGGCCGTTTGCGGTTCGGTACGCCGCGCATCAGATCAACCTTCAGCCCAGGGTCTCCAGACCGGAGACCTCCCCAGCTTTGCTGTGGACGGGGAAGGTTGGCGATGCGTCGGCGTTCCGTGTCTGGGGATCTCGGGCGTTTGTCAGCGACTTGTCTGCGGACAAGCTGTCCCCTCGTGCTGCTCCTTGCGTCTTCCTGGGTTTCCCCCCTGACGCACCTGGGTGGCAGTTTTACCACCCCACCTCTCGTCGTGTTCTGTCCTCCCAGGACGTCACGTTCGACGAGTCGGTTCCCTTCTACCGGCTCTTCCCCTACCGCACTCTGTCCCTCCCCCCCCCGACCCTCTTCTTGGTCCCAGGTCCCCCCCCGGTAGACCCCCTCCCCCCTCAGGGTCCTGCCCCTTCAGGTGTGTCTCAGGTGGACGCGGTCGAGCCTGTCGAGGTCACTGGTGACTCTAGTGCTGCTGCGGGTGCGGAGCCTCGGGGTGCTGAGATTGGGGGTGCTGAGACTGGGGGTGCTGAGCCTGGGGGTGCTGAGACGGGGGGCGCTGAGCCTGGGGGTGCTGAGACTGGGGGTGCTGAGCCTGGGGGTGCTGAGCCTGGGGGTACTGAGCCTGGGGGTGCTGAGACTGGGGGTGCTGAGCCTGGGGGTACTGAGCCTGGGGGTGCTGAGCCTGGGGGTGCTGTGCCTGGGGGTGCTGAGCATGGGGGTACTGCGTCTGGGAGTGCTGCGCCTGCTGCTTCTGTTCCTGGTGGTTCTCCAGACCGTTCTTCGCGCCGCGAGCCGCTCTCTCCTCTGGAGCTGCGTGAGTGGTTTGCCCGGCGCTGGAGGCGAGCTGCTGGAGCTGGGGGTACTGCGGGTGCTGGAGGTTCCTTTGCTGCCGAGGGAGCTGGTACCACGGGTCCCGGAGGTGCTCGTACTGAGGGTACTGGAGCTGCCGGGCCCGGGGGTGCCTCTGGAGCTGGAGCTGCTGCGGGTGCTGGCGCTGAGGCTACGACTGTCGGTCCTACTGCGGGTACTTCTGCAGCTGCTGGTGGTGCTGGAGTTGGAGCTGCTACTGGTGCTGGTGCTGCCTCTGGAGGTGTTGGTGCTGTCCCTGCTGTCTCTTGCGGTGCTGCGCGGCCTCGGCCGTACTTCGTTCCGCTCCTTCAGCAGGTTCTTGGTCTCCCGCCTTCCACTGGTCCTTCTCCTCCCGTAGAGTGTCCGCAGCCTGTCCCGTCACAGTTACAGTTACAGCCCGCCTCTCCCCTGCCTTCTCCTTCTCCCTACGCTGGTCCTACTGGAGGTCTTGCTGAGCGTCGTGAGCCTGCGTCCCGCCCTGCGTCGCCAGTCCGAGCTGCTCGCCCTAGTGGTCGCGGTTCGCGTCAGCGTCCTCCTCCTATCCCTGGCACACACCAGATGTCTCTGCGTCCGTCCACTGCTCCTCTGGGTGCCCCTTTGCCTTCTCCTCCTCAGTCTTCTCTTCCTACACTTGCCGACCCGGAGTCGGACTCTCGCCGTGCTGCCAGTCCTACTGTCACGCGTCTTCTTGCTTCTCTTGTCACTGACCCTTCCTTTGAGTCCGCTGCTGTGTCTGCCCTAGTTGCTGAGCTAGTCGACTTTGCTGCTGCGTGTCGTCTGGACTACGCTGCCAGTCTTGTTGCTGAGTCTGCTGAGTCTGCTGAGTCTGCTGAGTCTGCGTCTGCTGAGTCTGCGTCTGCTGCGTCTGCGTCTGCCTGTCCTCCGTCCGTCGGGGGTGACTGTGCTCTTGGCACGGACGTCCTTGAGGACAGGAAGGAGGAGTTCCAGTGCTTTGCCGCCGCTTTGCCCCATCTCGTGTCCATGCTTGTTGCCCCTGAGGGAGACCCGGATGCTCTAGATATCCCGACCCCACGCTCTTACGCAGAGTCGATGGCCGGTCCCTACTCCTCTCAGTGGCAGTCAGCCATGGACGCAGAGATGGCTTCCTGGAAGTCCACAGGCACCTACGTTGACGCTGTTCCCCCTCCTGGGGCGAACATTGTCAGTGGCATGTGGATCTTCAGGGTGAAGCGGCCGCCGGGTTCTCCGCCTGTCTTCAAGGCGCGCTACGTGGCTCGTGGCTTCAGTCAGCGACAGGGAGTTGACTTCTTTCAGACCTTCTCCCCGACCCCGAAGATGACCACTCTTCGGGTTCTACTGCACGTCGCTGCTCAGCGTGACTACGAGCTACACTCTCTTGACTTCAGCACTGCTTTCCTGCAGGGCCGCCTGCACGAGGAGATCTGGCTGCGCCGCCCTCCCTGCTTCACTGGGTCGTTCCCTCCTGGTACCCAGTGGAGCCTCCGGCGGCCACTCTACGGTCTCCGCCAGGCGCCGCGTGAGTGGCACGACACACTGAGGACTACACCTGCGGCTCTTGGGTTTGCTCCTTCTACTGCTGACCCGTCGCTGTTTCTGCGCACTGACACCTTGCTGCCGCCGTTCTACATCCTCGTGTACGTCGACGACTTGGTCTTTGCCACTGCGGACACTGCCGCACTCGCCCACGTGAAGTCCGAGCTGCAGAAGAGACACACGTGCACAGACCTGGGTGAACTGACAAGCTATCTTGGCTTGCGGATCACCCGGGACAGAGCACGCCGCACCATTACCCTGACTCAGTCACACATGGTGCAGCAGGTCCTTCAGCGCTTCGGCTTCACGTACTCCTCGCCTTAGTCCACTCCTCTGCCTACGGGACACTCGCTCTCAGCTCTGCCTTCGGATGAGTCCGTAGAGTCGAGTGGTCCGTATCCAGAGCTTGTGGGCTGCCTCATGTACCTGATGACTTGCACTCGACCTGACCTCGCATACCCTCTCAGCATCTTAGCACGCCATGTTGCTCCCGGCCGTCACCGGAAGGAGCACATGGATGCAGCTAAGAGGGTGTTGCGCTACTTGTGCAGTACGTCGGGCATGGGGCTAGTGCTTGGAGGGCGTGAGCGGCCTGTGCTCACTGGGCACTCAGATGCTTCTTGGGCTGACGACCAGGCTACTCAGAGGTCGTCTCAGGGCTACCCCTTCAAGCTTGGCTCTGGCTCTGTCTCTTGGCGCTCTACTCGCTCTTCTTCGGTTCTCAGCTCCAGCTGTGAGGCTGAGATCTACGCCATGGCCATGGCTGCCCAGGAGCTTCGCTGGCTCACCTACCTGCTTACTGACCTTGGAGAGCGGCCTCGTTCTCCTCCAATGCTGTACGTCGACAACAAGGCAGCCATTGCCTTGTGTGAGGAGCACAGACTGGAGCACAGGACGAAGCACATTGCTCTGCGCTACTTCCTTGCTCGAGAGCTGCAGCAGCGTGGTCAGCTTCGCCTGCGTTTCGTGGCCACTGAGGCCAACACTGCTGATGTGTTCACCAAGGCACTTCCGCCTCGTGACCATCAGCGCTTTTGCACTCTGCTAGGCCTTGTGCCCACTGGGCCTCACTTGCTTACCTCTTGACCTTGCTTGTACTGCTGCATATATATATCCTTGCTCTTGCTTGTTTAGCACTGTTATATATATATGCTCTGCTGCATGTGAACTGGCCTTGTGGCCTTGACCTTGTGCTCGGAATTTGTGTGGTATCCTTGAGATCCACCCTGAGCTTGCTTTGCTTTGCTTTGCTTTGCTTGACTGGTCTTGTGACCCCTTGCTCTCCCCCACTTTGCCTATGGGGGTGTGTCAGATGATTATATTACTGATGCATATATTTAGGCTGTAGTGGGGTAGCCCATAGGGGGTACAACCCAATTAGGGTTGGTAGTTGTACTTGTTTCATTTCATAGTGCATCCATTCTCTCTCTAATCTCAACACCTCAGTCCCAGGCTCGTCGCGCGACCATTACCGTTACCTCTGTAGTTTCGCTATATATTGTTCGCTCATGCCTTCGCTCATTGTACACTTGCTTCGATAGTGCAATTATCGTTCGTTCACTCAATTGCACTCGTAACACTTGGTATTCAGAGCCTACGATCTCATCTCGGACCGCATCCACACCTTCGCTTCCCACTATCTCAATTTTTGGGGGGGGTAGACGTCTCTCAGCGATACAGCACCGCCGCTCGTAGTGCTCTCTCGCAAGCACGCACGGCCACGACTGAGGCTCTCGCTGAGCTTGCCCGAAACCCTCGCCATGGCCGATTTCACGCTCGCCACATTGACGCAGGAGCAACTCGATCGTCTCGTGCGTCAACTAGAGGACTCGGCGCTCGAAATCGCGACTCTCACGGCGGAACGTGACTCCGCCCGTCAACAGTCCACGGTGAACATACCGACGACATCACACGCACCAACCAATGCATCTGCACATTCAGATGAGCCAATCGTCATCTCGTCCGACACACCAACACAACATGACGGCACGGGACAACGCTCAGGCGCAACCAGTGAAGGCGCCGCCCAGCCGATGCCCGGCATGGGAGGGAACACGAGCGCGCCAAGCCCACGGGAGCCCCGAGAAGCCCGTCGGCACGTGGAGTTTGCGGCGACAAGTGGCGAAAACGCCATAATGGCCCCAATGCCGCTCAAGCCGCAACGCCCGCCCTGCTTCGACCCAAGCCAACGCGGCGGTCCGACAGTTCAATCGTGGGTCTTCACGATGAACGTTTTCTTCGACGCCAATTACGTCGAGTCGGACGCCGCGAAGATCCGGTATGCGGTTTCACTGCTCAGGGGCCCCGCCATGGACTGGTGGCGAGTCATCGTGACGTCGCCACGCGCCTACGAGCCACCGCCGCACGAGGATTGGCCCTCGGGTCCAGCTGTCACCTGGAGTTCGTTATGCGAGACCGCCCAATACAGCACGTGGGATGCGTGGTGCGCAGGGCTTCAGGCGCGTTTTGAGCCGATCGCGGCTTCGATTTCGGCGCGTCAGAAACTGCGCACTTGGCGCCAGCTCGGGTCAGTTCAAGACTATACGAGCGGTTTTCTCGCACTTTGCGAACACGTCGGCTACATGCACGAGGCGGAGCGGGTGGACCGTTACGTCGGAGGGCTGAAGCCGGACATCTCGCACGAGATAATGCTGCGCGGACTCTCTAACTTCAACGAGATTCTCGCGCTCGCCGAGAAGATCGACATCCTACGCCGACCGAGACCGGGGTCCTATTACGGACATCGTCCTCGGGGACCGACCGAGCACGCCACTGTACATGCCGTCGCAACGAATGCAGCTGCCGCACCGTTTAAAGGGCGCTGCTTTGCTTGCAACAGGCCGGGCCATCGCAAGAGCGAATGCCCAGAGGAGCTGAGACGTCGAGAAGCAGAGCAGGGGAGGGAGTCTCAGAGGCAGGGAAACGCCAACAGTCAGTAGAAGTTGGGCCAACTACTGATGAGACTGCCTGCTCGCCCAACCACACCGACCCTCACCGAGTCACAGTACCGATTCACGCCATCGATCGGGCTCGGATGAATAAGGAGGGTACAGCGACGGATTGCCCGGTACTGATCTACGGGAAAATACTGGGAACAGCAGTGAAGATTTTTATTGACGGAGGAGCAAGTCACAGCTTAGTTAATACCGCAACCGCACGGAAATTACAGTTAACACTAAACCGATGCTTACCTGAGATAGATGCACGCTTAGTCGACGGCACGCCCCTGGCCATACGGGAAAAGGTGGAGAGAGTAAAGGTCCGCTGCGGGGGGGAACTTCGGGTTTACACAGGAAATGCTCGCAACGACACTGGATGGGCACAACATTTTATTGGGACGTGATTGGCTGCGACGGTACAACCCACGAATTGACTGGACGACGGGAAGCTGCACAGTGCGAAGTAGTGGTAACTGGGTCGTACTACCTCGCTGGCAGCCACCCGAATCTTCGACGGTCCAGGTCAACGCCATCACGATGAAACGGGCTGTCGCTGCTGGAGCTGACGTGTACGCAGTGGATATCGCACTAGTAAAAAAAGAGGAGCAGCCGAGTGATTTACAGAAACTGTTGGCAGCCGTACCGCCAGAACTACAGACACTACTGAAACGGTTCCCGGGGATTTTTCCGGATGATTTACCACAAGGACTGCCACCTCAGCGCGCGCACGACCATAGGATCGAGTTAGAACCGGGGGCACAGCCAATTGTACAGCGCCAATTTTCGACTGACACAACCCGAGCTCGACGAGTTAAGGAAGCAGTTAGATTACCTGTTAGAAAAGCGGTTTATCCGACCGAGCTCGTCACCGTTCGCCGCACCGATACTGTTCACACCGAAAAAAGACGGAGGGTTCCGCATGTGCATTGACTACCGAGCGCTTAACAGGGTAACAGTCAAATCGTGATACCCCATCCCCCGCGCCGACGAATTGATCGACCAGTTGCGAACAGCACGAGTCTTTTCGAAAATAGATTTACGGGGAGGTTACCATCAGATTCGGGTCGAACCATCGGACTGCGCCAAAACAGCATTTAGGACTAGGTACGGGTCATTCGAGTACACAGTGATGCCTTTCGGGCTGACCAACGCGCCTGCAACATTTCAGATGACCATGAACGAGGCGTTTAGGCCACTTTTAGATAAATGCGTGATAGTTTACCTCGACAAGCAGCAACACTTAGTAGATCTCGAAGCAGTTTTTAAGGTTTTAGAGGAACATCAATTACTCACCAAGGGCTCCAAGTGCGAGTTTTTTCGAGACAGGCTAGAGTTTTTAGGTCACGTTATTTCGGAGGCTGGGGTTGAAATCGATCCTAAGAAGCTGGATATTGTAAAAGCGTGGCACCCACCGACGAACATCACGGAACTACAGAGTTTTCTCGGGTTTGTTAATTACGTTCGACGGTTCGTCCCCGACATGGCGAGTTTAACAGCCCCGCTAACTGATTTACTGCGCAAGGGGGTCCCGTTTACGTGGGGGGAGAAAGAGCATGCCGCCTTCTCTGCCCTGAAAAATGTTCTCTGTTCACCACCCGTCCTACGCATCGCTGACCCACACCGCCCCTTCGAAGTGGTTACAGGATTTCGGCAACGGCCTCCAACCCATCGCCTACGAATCACGCAAGCTTCATCCACCTGAGCGAAATTACCCGATACACGACCGCGAAATGCTCGCGATCGTGCATGCATTCAAAGTGTGGCGCTGCTACTTGACCGGCGCAGACGTGACAGTACGGACAGACCATCAATCTCTACAGTACCTTCGCGCACAGCCCCACCTCAACCCACGACAGATTCGGTGGCTCGACTTCCTCGAGTCGAATTTTCACTATACGGTCACATACAAAAAAGGAGCCTCGAATATCGCCGACGCACTGACCCGCCCCACTGCCCAGATCCACGCGATACTACTCGCCCAGACCAGCCCGCTACTTACAGGACTATTTACCCACGGATATCAAACAGACCCATTCTTCACAGGAGGAAACTCGCAGCAGTTCGCAGCAGCCAAGAGAGTCTATTACGTAAAAGCTGGAACTGACTGCATCTGGGTACCAGGGTACACATTACTACGGGAACTACTATTACAGGAAGCACTCGACGGCGTTACCTCGGGACATTTCGGAGTGGAGAAAACACGGCAGGAGCTGCAGCGGTACTACTACTGGCCAGAAATGTTGACCGACGTGCAACGACACGTGGCATCGTGTCCCACTTGCCAACTCATGAAGTCAAGCAGGAAGCGGCCGGCGGGACAATTGCAACCAATCCCACCCCCAGAGCGTGCTTGGCAGCAGGTGACGATGGACTTCGTCACGGGGTTACCGGCTGGGGCGAGTGGGAATGACGCGATCCTGGTCGTCGTCGATTGACTAACGAAAATGGCACATTTCGCAGCATGCAGGAAATCAATCACAGCCGAGGAAACGGCCCGACTCTTCACCACCACCGTCGTTCGGCTGCACGGGATACCAGCGTCGATCATCAGCGACAGGGACACGAAATTTACCAGTAACTTCTGGCGGAACCTGTGGCAGCAGTTTGGCACACGACTTCAATTCAGTTCATCCTATCACCCCGAAACCGACGGACAGACGGAACGGACAAACCAGACCATGGAGCAGCTGATTCGAGCCACGTGCGACGATCCAAACACGTGGGAGCAGCAGCTGCCTCTCATCGAATTCGCATACAACAACGCGCCATCAGCCACGACACAACAGTCGCCATTTTATTTGAACTACGGACAGGACCCAACAGTACCCATGACACCGAATCCCGACAATCCCGTCCCACGAGCACAACAGTTCGTCGAGATTCAGCAAGCAGCACGGACCAGGACAGCGGAAGCAATAAAAAAATCAAATATCATCGCTAAACGCAACGCCGATCGCCACCGCAGACCCGTCACTTATCAACCAGACCACCTCGTTTTACTCGACACTCAGAACCTCCGCCTGCCCATCACTCCCAAACTCCGACCCCGATACTGTGGGCCATTTCGAATCAGTCACATGATCACGCCTGTCACCGCGCACCTCCTCCTTCCTACTGACTGGTACGTCAGCCCCTCGTTCCACGTCAGCCTGCTTCGCCCGTACGTACCATCCACCAGCCAACTCCCACGACATCGACCCTTCAGCATGACTCGACCACCAACCGAACCAGTCATCACCCCCGACAAAATCTTGAGCCACAGGGTTTGCGACCCTCGAGGAACCCGAAAAGTTGAGTTTCTGATCCGCTGGAAAGATCGTACACCCACCGAGGACAACTGGGTCCCCCTGGACAAAGTTGAAAACCACCCCGTCGTCACCGACTACCTGCGCAGCCGCAACTTCCAAGACGTCCACGCGCTTTCCTAAGGAGGACCTCTTTTAGGAGGGGGGGTAGTATAAGGAAATCCCTTTTTCCTTACGTCGCGTCCCTGCTCAACGCGTACACCACTGTAGCACCTCAGTCAGCACCGTTACCACTCGCGACCATCGCATCATCCATCATCCCGCCATTTTCGCACATCGCATCCCGACCTCATGGCTCGGCTGGTAACCCGCGCTCCGGGCCTACGCTTCGACACTTTCCCAACCTCAGTCCCAGGCTCGTCGCGCGACCATTACCGTTACCACTGTAGTTTCGCTATATATTGTTCGCTCATGCCTTCGCTCATCGTACACTTGCTTCGATAGTGCAATTCTCGTTCGTTCACTCAATTGCACTCGTAACAGTATTCGAAAACCCGATAGAAAGGTATCGAGTACCCGATAGAAAGGTATTCGAGAACCCGATAGAAAGGTATTCGAGAACCCGATAGAAAGGTGTTTGAGTACCCGATAGAAAGGTACTGGAGTACCTTGCAATGGGTGACCTCTAAACCCCACAAAAGCCCTGAGTGCAGTGCTGCACTCACTAAAACCATTCAAGTTGAGGTACACTACTCCACTGTTATTTATGCGCACTCAATGCACCAGTACCGCCATGTCAAATGTTGTAGCCTGTAGTGAGGTTTGTCTTAGGGGGTACAGAAGTTAGGGTTTGTCATATGTACCCCAACCAACATCAATGGAAACACCATTCCTCATTCTGACATGGTATCAGCTAGGTTAGGATCCTGTGGGATCCCGTTCCTCCGTTCTCCGTTCGTACCTCCCGAGCCTGATCCTACCTCTCGTTCGTACCAGTTCCGTTGTTACCGAGCCTAGCGCCCTTTCCCCCGTCGCTTAGCGCCCTTTCTCCCCGTCGCCTAGCCCCCCCCCCCGTCGCGTCGCGCCCTTTCCCCCCCCCCCCGTCACGCCCTTTCCCCCCGTCGCGTCGCGCCCGTTCCCCCCGTCGCGTCGTGCCCGCCTGTTCCCCCCCCGTCCCGTCGCCCTGTCCCGTCGCGTCGCCCTACCCCGTCCCGTCGCCCTGTCCCGTCCCGTCGCCCTGTCCCGTCGCGTCGCCCTACCCCGTCGCGTCGCCCTGCCCCGTCTCGTCGCCTTGTCCCGTCCCGTCGCCCTGTCCCGTCGCGTCGCCCTACCCCGTCGCGTCGCCCTGCCCCGTCCCGTCGCCCTGCTCCGTCGCGTCGCCCTGTCCCGTCGCGTCGCCCTGCCCCGTCGCGTCGCTCCCGCCCTTTCCCCCGTCGCGTCGCCCTGCCCTACGCCCTGGCCCGTCGCCCTGCCCTAAGCCCTGGCCCGTCGCCCTACCCTAGGCCCTGGCCCGTCGCCCTCCCTAAGTCCTGGCCCGTCGCCCTACCCTAGGCCCTGGCCCGTCGCCCTACCCTAGGTCCTGGCCCGTCGACCTACCCTAGGCCCTGGCCCGTTGCCCTACCCTACATACTGGCCCGTCGCTCTAGCCCGCTCTTCCGCTGCGACTGAGTCCTCTTCCCCCCCGGTTGTTACTCGCCTGTTCGTTCGCTTTAGTCCTCACTATGGCGACTCCGCGAGTTCTTCGTTTCGACGCTGACGGTAGACCCCTTGACTTTTCCGTCTGGCTTCTTCGCACTCGCCGTCTGTTAGAGAGTCAGGTCCAGGGGGGCGAGACCCTCTGGTCACACGCTACTGGTGACCTCCCTGAGCCCCCCGAGCCTACAGCTTTAGGCCCTGCTCCTGACGACGCTGCTACGGCTCGCTTTGCCCGTCAGCGCGCTGACCGGACGGCTTGGACGTCGCGTGACGCTGCGGCCTGCATCGCACTCAGCAGCCTCCTCCCTGAGTCCGAGGAGGTCCACTTTACTCAGGTTCGCACCGCTGCTGCGTACCTCACTGCGATTAAGGCCCGCTACTCTACTCCCGCTACTGTCTCTCTTGGCCGTCTTTTCCTCCCGTTCCTGTTTCCTGATCTTGCCTCGTTTGAGCGCTCTGCTGACTTGATCGCTCACCTCCGCTCGCTCGACGCTAGTTACCGCGCTGCTTGCACTGAGGCACAGCTTACACTGCTTCCTCCCCCCATGGCGATCACTGTCTATTTCATCGCCACTAGCCTCCCTGACCGCCTTGCCTCCGTTCGTGACGCGCTTCTGCTGAAGCACCCTAGTGAGCTGACTATCGAGGTCCTTGAGTCTGCACTCAAGGACGTCGAGAGCAACCTTCGTTCGGTAGCTGCCGCCTCTGGTACTATGTCCCCCCCACTCTTCCACGGGTGCACAGTCCCGCAGTTACCCACCTTCACTGCCTCTCTTGCCACTGCCGCTACTGACGCGACTGCGGCTGCTGTTACGACTGCGTTGCGGTCCCGCGGCAGGGGGGGCAAGAAAGGTGGTTCTGGTGGAGGTGGAGGCGGAGGTAGCGGAGGTAGTGGGAGTGCTGTTGCGACTGGGGGTGGTGGGAGTGCAGCGTCTGGAGAGACCCCTCGTGCAGCGGCTGGTGACTCCACTGCACCTGCTGGTGGCGGCGACCCCCGAGCTCGTCAGTCGCCTCCTGTACTGCCGGCCCCGCTAGGTGGAGCAGCGGCGTGGTACCAGGCTCAGCGTCAGCAGCACCTTCAGCAGCAGCAGCAGCCCCTTTCCTCCCAGCAGCCTCAGCAGCAGCAGCGTCAGCAGCTGGCTCCGGGGTCGGGGCTGCGTCAGCCCCAGCGCGGTGCGGCTTACCCTCCCTGCCCCTACCAGGTTCAGACAGGTCCTCGTCGGGGCCACCCTTGTGGCCGCTTTCACCCCCCTGGTCAGTGCTTTGCTCAGCTCACTGACACGGTCCGGTTGACCTACGGGGTTGGCGGTCCTGCTCCTGACTGGCTTCCTCTGGTTCAGCGCTACGGCTCCGCTCTGTGGGGCATGTCTGCTGAGCAGTTAGTTGATCTGATTAGTGCTCCTCATGCTATGTATCCTGTTGTTGACTCTAGTGTTTCTGACTCTGTTTACTCTGGTGTTGTTAGCTTAGGTGCTAGTCTTGCTCAGTTGCCTGTTGCTAGTGTAGGTACTTGTGTAGACTCTAGACCAGCGACTACCTCAGGGGACGCTTCGCTGTCGTTCACACTGGACTCTGGAGCCTCCCACTGCTTCTTCCGAGACAGCACGACACTTACACCACTTCCTGCGCCTGTTTCTGTAGCGTTGGCTGATCCCACTACGGGACCAGTCACTGCCCGTCACACTACCACTTTACCGTGTCCTGCTGCTCCCTCCGGGTCTCTCACTGGGTTTCACGTCCCCTCGTTCTCCCGGAACTTGGTGGGCGTGCGACCCCTCGTGAGTCAGCACGTGGGTGTGTGGTTTGAGCCTTCTGGAGAGACTGCGGTGTGTGTTGACGGAGACTCTTACCAGCCTCTTGCTACCTTTACTGCTGAGCCGGGCTCGGGTCTCTACACTCTTCACACTGGCCCGCGTGCGCCGCAGCAGCAGCCGCAGCAGCAGCAGCACCCGCAGCCGCAGCAGCAGCAGCAGCAGCAGCAGCACCAGCGGCCGCACCAGCAGCCCCCCCTACTGCCACTGCCCCCGGTTCCCCCCCCCGTTCGGGTCCCCGTGTCTCACCAGGTTGCTTCGTCCCCCCAGGTGTCTGTGTCGTGTCAGGTTCCTACGTCTGTTCCAGTCGTTGCGTCGTGCTCCTGCCGGTCGCTTGCCCACCCCACCGTTCTGTGGCACCACCGGATGGGGCACCCGTCCCTTCCTCGTCTGCGCGCTATGTCTAGTCAACGTCTTGTCCTAGGCCTCCCACGTATCTTGCCGTCGCTGCCGCCTTCGCTTGCGCCGCCGTGTCGTCCCTGCGTCGAGGGTAGGCTGCGCGCCACCCCTCACTCCTCCTCCCTTCGTCCGGCCACCGAGCCTTTTGAGACGCTTCACTTGGACGTCTGGGGCCCCGCCCCTCGTCTAGGCCCTGAGCGTGAGCGTTACTTTCTGGTGGTCGTTGACGACTTCTCCCGCTACACCACAGTGTTCCCACTGGCGAAGAAGTCTGAGGTGACTTCTACGCTGATCAGGTGGTTGCTCACCACCGAGGACACTCGTGGTCGTCGTGTCAGCTGTCTCCACTCCGACCGTGGGGGTGAGTTTCGCTCCGGCATTCTCGCTGGATTCTGTCGCGAGCAGGGCATTCGTCAGTCCTGGACGCTTCCAGAGTCCCCACAGCAGAATGGGGTTGCTGAGCGCCGCATAGGCCTGGTCATGGAGATCGCCCGCACCTCCCTGACTCACGCCTGTGCCCCCCATTTTCTGTGGCCCTACGCGGTCAGGTACGCTGCGCACCAGCTGAACCTCTGGCCACGTGTCTCTCGACCAGAGGTTTCACCGACCAGTCTTTGGACAGGGTCCCCGGTTGTTGCGTCGCGGTTTCGTGTCTGGGGGTGCTTGGCTCTTGTCCGCGACACCTCCGCGGACAAGCTCTCGCCTCGTGCCGTCCCATGTGTCTTCCTTGGTTTCCCTGAGGACTCCTCTGACTTCACCTTTTACCACCCTCCCTCTCACCGGTTCTTTGACTCCCGTGACGTCCGTTTCGAGGAGTCCACTCCGTACTACGTCAGGTACCCCAGTCGAGGTCTCCCGGTTCCTCCTCCCCCCCTCTTCCTGACTGCCGCTCCCCCTCCTGCTCCCCCGGTACAGCCTCCCCCCCCTGGCCCAGCCCCGTCAGGTGTGTCCCAGGCTACCCCTCCTCCTTCGGTAGCCCCTCCGGTACAGCCTCCCTCCCCACAGTCCTCCTCGCAGCGTGCCGCTGGTGCTAGCTCTCGAGAGGTTGGTGCTGCGCCTGTTCCTGTACCGGTTTCTGGTTCTGGGGGTGCTGGAGTTGCAGCTGGTGTTGGAGCTGGAGGTGGAGCTGGAGTAGGCACTGGAGTTTCTGGTTCTGGGGGTGCTGGAGTTGGAGCTGGAGTTTCTGGTTCTGGAGTTGGAGCTGACCCGGTGTGTGAAGAGGACTCTTGTCGTCCGGGAGCCGGTGCTGGCCGCGCGGACTCTGGGGGTGCTCCCTATGGGGGTGAGGGTGCGCCTGCTTCGGGTTCTGGTGCGCCTGGGTCTGGAGCTGGTGTTAGTGCTGCCTCTGGGGGTGGTGCGCCTGGTTCTTCGGGGGTTGACTCTGGAGCTGCCGCTGCTTCGGACACTACTCCGCCCCCCCACCCCTACCCGACTAGGCACCGGGCTCGTGTTCGCCGTGCGCGTGACGAGCAGCTGGAGTTGGAGAGAGAGGAGAGGGAGTTACAGCGGCTGGCGGAGCAGCAGCAGCAGCTGGACCCGCAGGAGTAGCAGTCCCAGCAGCAGCCGCGTCCGCAGCAGCAGCAGTCGCAGCAGCAGCAGCAGCCACTTCCTCCTCCTGTCTCGGGTCTTCGGGCCCTTGGTCTCCCCTCCCCTTCTCCTCCCTCCTCCGCCTCTCCTCCTGTCTACGGTCCCACGTTTCCTCCGCCTGACTCCTCCCCCGCTGTTTTCTCTAGTTCTCCGCCTTTGTCCTCTCCTCCTCCGTCTCGTTCTTGGGCTACTCGTCGCTCCCCTCGTGCTCGTCCCTCGTCTCCTGTTCCCTTCACTGACCTTCGTACTGCCTTACTTTGTTCCAGTCCACCTCGTCTGTCTCAGTCTGTGCTTCCGTCTCCTCCTGAGTCGGCCCTCACCGTGTCGCTCCCTGCTCTTGTCACTGACTACTACCGCACGTACCGTCCTGTTCTCTCTCGTGTTCTCGCCTCTCTTGTTACTCACCCTCGTGCCTCTGTGTCCTCTGTGTCTGCTCTTACTGCCGCGGTTACTGACTTTGCCGCTACCCGCCGCCTTGACTACGCCACCGCGCTTGTGGCTGCTCCTCCTACCAGTCCTCTGGCCGTCGGGGGTGTGTCTGCCCTTGGCTGTGACGCCCTAGAGGACAGGCAGTTTGAGCTAGAATTCCTGGCGGCCGCTTCCCCTCATCTCTGTGCCATGCTCCTCGCCCCTGAGGGTGACCTCGACGCCCTTGACATTCCGACTCCTCGCACTTACGCTGAGGCAGTGTCAGGGCCTTGGGCCTCTCAGTGGAGAGCTGCCATGGACGTAGAGATGGCCTCCTACAGATCCACACGCACCTACGTCGATGAGGTTCCCCCCCCTGGGGCGAACGTAGTCGACGGCATGTGGATCTACAGGGTGAAGCGGCCACCGGGATCTCCCCCGGTCTTCAAGGCGCGCTACGTGGCTAGAGGTTTCAGTCAGCGCGAGGGAGTTGACTTCTTTCAGACCTTCGCACCTACCCCGAAGATGACCACTCTTCGGGTGTTACTACACGTAGCAGCACAGAGAGACTACGAGTTACACTCTCTCGACTTCTCCACTGCTTTCCTTCAGGGCAGCCTACACGAGGAGGTCTGGTTGTGTCGTCCCTCGGCCTTCACTGGCACTTTCCCTCCTGGGACCCAGTGGAGGCTGAGGCGACCTGTTTACGGTCTTCGCCAGGCCCCTCGCGAGTGGCACGACACTCTGCGTTCTACCCTCTCTGACCTTGGGTTCCAGCCGTCTTCTGCCGACCCGTCGCTGTTCGTTCGTCGTGGCTCCACACCGTTCTTTGTTCTGATCTACGTCGACGACCTCATTTTCGCCACTCCGGACAGGGTTGCTTTGGCAGACGTGAAGTCCGAACTGCAGAAGAGACACACGTGCACTGATCTTGGTGAGCTGCGCCACTACCTTGGCCTGCAGATCACCAGGGACAGAGCCGCTCGCACCATTACACTCTCACAGTCACACATGGTGCAGCAGGTCCTTCAGCGGTTCGGGCTTCAGCACTCCACCGTACAGCGCACACCTCTAGCTGTTGACCACAGACTCACTGGTCCCTTTCCTGACGAGCCGTTTGAGCCTAGTGGTCCCTACGCAGAGCTTGTGGGTTGCCTCATGTACCTGATGACTTGTACTCGCCCGGACCTCGCCTTCCCTCTCAGCATCCTTGCGCGCTTTGTTGCGCCAGGGAGACACCGTCCTGTTCACTGGACGGCAGCTGTGAGGGTGGCGAAGTACCTAGCGACTACATCAGGCGTGGGGCTAGTTCTTGGAGGGCAGCAGTCTGTCGTACTCACTGGTCACTGTGACTCCTCTTACGCTGACGACGCTGAGACTCACAGGTCTACTCAGGGGTACTGTTTCAGTCTGGGTTCTGGAGCTGTTTCCTGGCGTTCCACGCGCTCCTCTTCTGTCTCGACCTCTACAGCTGAGGCTGAGATTTACGCTGGTGCCATGGCGGCACAGGAGTTGCGGTGGTTGACCTTCTTGCTCGCCGACCTTGGTGAGCGGCCGAGCTCTGCACCGACCTTGTTTACTGACAACAAGGCGTCGATCCTCCTCTGTCGTGAGCCGCGACTGGAGAGCAGAGTGAAGCACATTCACGTCAGGTACTTTCTTCTGCGAGAGTTGCAGAGACGTGGACAGGCTCGCTTCGAGTTCGTGGAGTCCGAGGCCAACACTGCAGACATCTTCACCAAGGCGCTTCCGCCTTGTGACCACCAGAGGTGTTGTGTGCAGTTAGGCCTTGTTGACACAGGTTCTAGTCATGTGTAGACTTGAGTTTATTGCCTGCTTCGTCTGTACACTTGCTATATATACTTGTGATCTCTTGGACTGGCCTTGTGGCCACTGTTGCTTGTGCTCAGAGTGTGTGGTGACGTTGTGATCCACCCTGAGCTTTGTTTTCTTTTGGACTGGTCTTGTGACCGTACTCTTTTTGATTTTGCTAGACACCCCTCACTTAGGCTATGGGGGTGTGTCAAATGTTGTAGCCTGTAGTGAGGTTTGTCTTAGGGGGTACAGAAGTTAGGGTTTGTCATATGTACCCCAACCAACATCAATGGAAACACCATTCCTCATTCTGACACGCCAGCATACTTTGTGGCAGAGACAACCCGTGAGCTCGTCTCTTCTCCTGATAACTCACACCTCACCCCAGCCATGTGACTGTGCTCCGACCCCCACCACACCCCACCGCTCTCCTGACAGTAATCCCCACGCCCTCATAATGCTGCTCCTGACGCTCGAATGCAACTATTGAGGCGCTTCAAAAGTTCACTCCTCCTCACCCCAGCCAAGTCACTGTGCTCCTACCGCCACCGCCCCCAACTCCCTTCCTGATACTAATCGCCTCGCCCTCATAATGCCGCTGCAGCCGCTCGAAAGCAGTCACATCCAGCCGGCCAGTGCCGCCCCTGCCCGCCCCGTGCTTGCGCTCGTGCTGCTGCTGCCTCACACTCGTCCACAGCGCCTCGATTGCCGCCCGCTGCCGCCCGGTGAATCGCCGCCGGTGGTCGTATGCGTGCTGCGCCAGCATGTCAATGGCTGTCTGCGCCCTGGAGGGTGGGGACAAAGGTGGCACAGGCAGAAAGTGAAAGCATGATAAATGATTAGCAGTGAAGGGGTGCTTGTATGCTTTTTGAGAAATCTCAGAAAAAATACGCTGAATAGCAGTGAAGGGGTGCTTGTGGTCCCTTCAACACACCGCCTGTGGTTGTAGGCATGCTGCGATACCATGTATATGGCCGTCTGGACCCTGGGGAAGGGGGTGGGGGAGGAGGGAAGCGGGGAATGAAACAGAAGGGAAGCACAGGAAGCAAGGAGCATGAAGGCCGGAAGGCAGTGCGTGGTCAGCTCACTTGCTGAGCCAGCATCTCTATGCCTGTCTGGGCGCTGGGGTGTGATGTGGGGAACAGATCGTACTGTTCATTTTTTGCTATATGTTTCTTCTAGACTGCTGCTCACCTAATCACATGGCTGAGCCAGCAGCAGCAGCAGCACATGGCTGAGCCAGCAGCAGCAGCACATGGCTGCTGCTTCACATGGCGGAAGGCACGCGTGCTGAGCCAGCATGTCTATGGCCGTCTGGGCGCTGGGGTGTGATGTAGGGGAACGAAGCACAGGGATAAACGGATTGTAGCAAATGAGGAGCCTCCGAACTTTCACTGCCTAAAACCTCACTCACCACTTGTGCCGATACATCTCAGTGGCTGTCTGAATGCACAGCAGCAACGCCTCCCTCCTCTCTCTCAACATCCGCCTCTCCTCCTCCTCCTCCCTCCGCCGTGCCTCCTCCTCTTCCCTCCTCCTCCTCTCCCGCTCCTCCCTCCTCTTCTGCTCCCTCATAGCCTGCTTGCTTTTTATCATCTCGCCCAACCCAAACGGATCCTCCTCCTCTTCCTCCTCCTCTTCCTCCTCCTCCTCCTCCTCCTCTCCCACCTGCCCACCATCTGCTGTCCCGCCTACATTCTCCCCACTGAGACCCAACATAGCATCAAGCCCAAAGGGGTCTGCGCCAGAATCTGCAGCATTTGCATCATCGCCTCCTTTTTCCTTCTTGTCTTCCCGTCTCTCTTCCCCACCATCTTCTCCCCCATCCCTCCTCTCTTGAGGCTTTCTTCCCCCGCTTTCCGCAATCTCATCCTCCTTCGCTCCCCCCTTCTCTACCCCTTTCTCTTCCCCCTTCCTTCCCCCCTTCTCTCCCTCTTCATCCCCGTCCACACCCCCATCTCTGCCCTGCACCTGCATCGCCACCCCTGCAAACATCCCCGCCTCGTACCGCTCATCCTCCTCTGCTGCTTCTGGCAATCGCTCCACCTCCTGCTGCACTCGAGACACGGCCTTGGAAAACTGGGAGGGAGAGGGGAGGTTAAGAGGAGGCGGAGGGGGGGGGTGAGGGAGGAAGCGAGAAAGGGGAGCACGGGAGCTTTGAGTGCCTCTGGCAATCGCCCCACCTCCTGCTGCACTCGAGACACGGCCTTAAAGAACTGCTTCGGGGGAAGCGATAGTGAGGACAAAGGGAGGAAGGAAGGTCAAAGGAAGAATAGGAGAAGGGCACACAAGGGCACACATGCAGCAGAAACAGCCAAGACTTCTCTCCCTCTCATCCTCCTCTGCTGCCTCTGGCTGTCTCTCCACCTCCTGTTGCACTCGATTCCCCCACCATCTCTTCCCACCTGCCCCCCCACCCCTCCCCAAATAAAAGCTGTCATCGGTGCGCAGAGAGTGGGTGAGCACAGTGCGCAGCCCCCACACGTCCACCTGCCTTCGTGCTCACTACCCCCCCACCTCCCTCCAACCCAACCAATACCCCTACCACCAAACCCCCCTATTTCCCCCCACTTGAAAGCTGTCATCGGTACGCAGCGAGTGGTTGTGCACAGAGCGCCCTGCCTGCACACGTCCACCTGCCTTCATGCCCACTGCCCCCCCACCTGTTGCCCCTCAGCACCCGCCCACACCCCCCCACCTGGAAGCTGTCATCGGTGCGCAGCGAGTGGTTGAGCGCGGTGCGCAGCCCCCACACCTGCTCGCGTGCCCCAGTCCACTGCCCCAGTCCCTGCCCCAATCCACTGCCCCAGTCCACTGCCCCCACCCTTCACCCAACCCTCCACCTGGAAGCTGTCATCGGTGCGCAGCGAGTGGGTGAGCACAGTGCGCAGCCCCCACACGTCCACCTGCTGCTGCTGCCATGGCAAAAACAACTGTACACGGGTGGGGCAGGGGGGCGTGGGGAAGGGGGAGAGCACGGGAGGGCGGATGGGGGGGAGCGGGGAGGAGGGGGTTGAGGCGAGGAAAGGGTGGGGGGATGGGGGCGATTGAGGGTTGGGGTTTGGCAAAATGAGTCTTGATGTGGTGGGCAATCTCTTGTCTCGGCCCTTTACCCAGGCCACTATGAGCACACAACACAACAACCTTGTCCTTTCGCCACTTTCCCCTGCCCACCGCTTTCCCCTGCCCACCTCTTAGCCCATCCCACGCACCTCTGTTCTCTCCACAGCAGCGCCAAGGATAATGAATCCCAGCGCCCCCCACTGCCCCATATGCCCTTGCCCAGCGCCCCCCACTGCCCCATATGCCCTTGCCCAGCGCCCCCCACTGCCCCATATGCCCTTGCCAAGCGCCCCCCACTGCCCCATATGCCCTTGCCAAGCGCCCCCCACTGCCCCATATGCCCTTGCCCAGCGCCCCCCACTGCCCCATATGCCCTTGCCCAGCGCCCCCCACTGCCCCATATGCCCTTGCCCAGCGCCCCCCACTGCCCCATATGCCCTTGCCCAGCGCCCCCCACTGCCCCATATGCCCTTGCCCAGCGCCCCACACTGCCCCATATGCCCTTGCCCAGCGCCCCCCACTGCCCCATATGCCCTTGCCCAGCGCCCCCCACTGCCCCATATGCCCTTGCCCAGCGCCCCCCACTGCCCCATATGCCCTTGCCCAGCGCCCCCCACTGCCCCATATGCCCTTGCCCAGCGCCCCCCACTGCCCCATATGCCCTTGCCCAGCGCCCCCCACTGCCCCATATGCCCTTGCCCAGCGCCCCCCACTGCCCCATATGCCCTTGCCAAGCGCCCCCCACTGCCCCATATGCCCTTGCCCAGCGCCCCCCACTGCCCCATATGCCCTTGCCCAGCGCCCCCCACTGCCCCATATGCCCTTGCCCAGCGCCCCCCACTGCCCCATATGCCCTTGCCCAGCGCCCCCCACTGCCCCATATGCCCTTGCCCAGCGCCCCCCACTGCCCCATATGCCCTTGCCCAGCGCCCCCCACTGCCCCATATGCCCTTGCCCAGCGCCCCCCACTGCCCCATATGCCCTTGCCCAGCGCCCCCCACTGCCCCATATGCCCTTGCCCAGCGCCCCCCACTGCCCCATATGCCCTTGCCCAGCGCCCCCCACTGCCCCATATGCCCTTGCCAAGCGCCCCCCACTGCCCCATATGCCCTTGCCCAGCGCCCCCCACTGCCCCATATGCCCTTGCCCAGCGCCCCCCACTGCCCCATATGCCCGTGCCCAGCGCCCCCCACTGCCCCATATGCCCTTGCCCAGCGCCCCCCACTGCCCCATATGCCCTTGCCCAGCGCCCCCCACTGCCCCATATGCCCTTGCCCAGCGCCCCCCACTGCCCCATATGCCCTTGCCCAGCGCCCCCCACTGCCCCATATGCCCTTGCCCAGCGCCCCCCACTGCCCCATATGCCCTTGCCCAGCGCCCCCCACTGCCCCATATGCCCTTGCCCAGCGCCCCCCACTGCCCCATATGCCCTTGCCCAGCGCCCCCCACTGCCCCATATGCCCTTGCCAAGCGCCCCCCACTGCCCCATATGCCCTTGCCCAGCGCCCCCCACTGCCCCATATGCCCTTGCCCAGCGCCCCCCACTGCCCCATATGCCCGTGCCCAGCGCCCCCCACTGCCCCATATGCCCTTGCCCAGCGCCCCCCACTGCCCCATATGCCCTTGCCCAGCGCCCCCCACTGCCCCATATGCCCTTGCCCAGCGCCCCCCACTGCCCCATATGCCCTTGCCCAGCGCCCCCCACTGCCCCATATGCCCTTGCCCAGCGCCCCCCACTGCCCCATATGCCCTTGCCCAGCGCCCCCCACTGCCCCATATGCCCTTGCCCAGCGCCCCCCACTGCCCCATATGCCCTTGCCCAGCGCCCCCCACTGCCCCATATGCCCGTGCCCCACTCTTTGCCTTCAATGTCACCACCCCCATCCCCTCCCCCCTTCTTCCCCCCTTGCTCCCGCTTCACGCACCTCTGTTCTCTCCACAGCAGCGCTGATCAGCGCAGCATACTCGCCCCCAACGTCCCCCGCAACCCCCACCACCATGCCTCCCGCCCCCCCTCCGCCTTCCCTCCGCAGCAGCCCCATTGCCGCCTCCAGCACTGCAAAGAAACGACCCGCATGACCACCGCTCTCCACTGCACTGTTTGCTGCACTGTTCATTCCACTGTTCAGTGCGCCGCCCTCCAGAAGCTGCCGAGCGAGGCCGGCCGCCTTCTTGAACTTGGTCGGCGTGCCGATGTGGGCGGCGATCTTGGCGATTGCTGACGTCACCTTGTCCTCTGCCACCTCAGCAAACGTGTTGAAGCGCACCCGCCGGCGCGGGGGGGCTGGAAACGGGAGGAGGGTGGGGGGGGGGGGGGGGGGGGAGAGGGGGGGTAAAGGGGAGGAAGGGGGAGAAGGGGGAAAAAGAGGGGGGGTGTCGGGAGGAGGTTTTAGTCTTGATGGGATATTAGATATCTGGGCGGTGTAAGAGGGGAATGAGGAAGTTGGGCTAGGGAAGCAGAAATTACGAGATTCCGCTTACGGTAACCAGAACAGGAATAAGGACAATTAGGGTTAGGGAACCGGGGTTGAGTGGTAGAGGAAAAGTGGGAGCCAAAAACCGGTCAGATAGCAGCGGCGACATGCAACCCTAATCTAGTGCAGAGTCAGCAAACCAGGTCACACAAAGTCAACGCCAGTCAACGAAGTCTGCAGCGTCCATACCGTCGCCATCTGCCTCGTCCGCCCCAGCCATCCCCACGCGCGGCGACATGCAACCCTAATCTAGTGCAGAGTCAGCAAACCAGGTCACACAAAGTCAACGCCAGTCAACGAAGTCTGCAGCGTCCATACCGTCGCCATCTGCCTCGTCCGCCCCAGCCATCCCCACGCGCTTCCTGGTCTTTCCGCCTTCCTCCGACCCCCCACCCGCGTCCCCCGCGCTGACATTCCCCGTCCCCTCTTCCCCCCTGGCGTCCGCCCGCCCTTTGAGTGACGACTTGAGTGCAGACGGTTTTGGCGCAACGGCCGCGGGCCGTTCAGCAGGAGTTGACGGTTTGCTAGACGGAGTTGACGTTGACGACGGAGGGTTCGCGCGAGTCGGTGGCTTGGGAGCATTCGACGGCGGAGGCAAGTCGCCGAAGAGGCCCATCGCGATACGCGCGGCGAGGAACGCGGCGGCAAAAGAAAAGCGGAAAAAGAGGAAGACGATTCGATTGGAATGCCGTTGTGAAAGGGTGAATAAGGAAGAACGAGTGCGTATTGCGAAAGACGCTGAGAAAAAGCGTGCCGACGCAGAGGATTGAACTCTGGACCTTCTGTTTACAAGACAGATGCTCTACCACTGAGCTACACCGGCCTGCTGAAAAGAGCAACATATTTGAATAGAAAATATTTCACACTAGCTCGCAGCTCTCACTTTGAAGACAATTGCCAAGTCATATGGATTTGGTTGTAGCCAGCTGTGATATTAATCGTTGGGTTCAATGTGGGAGCACGACATGCGCATGTCAGGCTCGCACCCTCAGCTTGGCGCTAATTACCCGACGCGTCCCTCGCAGCCCGCCATGCATGCGTCGCGGATTCTCCTCCTAGTCCCGCGTGACAGCTCACCACTCCCGCACTGCGCCTCTGCGTTAGTAGCCGAGGCGCGGGATCGACCCGTCATGAATCAGAGGCTCCCGAACGGCATGCCGGTCGCGATGGGGAATAGTTTTTTTTGCCCCGGGCAGAAAGCTTCCGCCGGCTCCGCGTCCTGGTGGATTCGAAACCCACCAGGACAGGGACCTGGTGGGTTTGGGCCCGTAGGAACACATGACTTCGCATCGACCCGCCCATCGGCCCGTCTTCGCCCTCCCAACCGCCACCACTCCCCCCATCGTCCGCGGCCATTTCCCCCCCACTCGTCCTTCCCGAATTTCTCTACACAATTAGCGCAGAGAAGGAGCCTTCCCGGTCCGTGGATGCTCCCCGCAGACCGCCGCTCTTCTCCCTTCCCGCCGTACCGCCCCATGTCTCTTGGAAATTCCTCCCCTCCTCGCCACACTGGTGAGGGGAGGGGCCGAATTTTCGACTTCGGGAAACCGTTCGGAGGACGCTGGGGGACATTGTGGGATTGGTGGGGGGGGACGTTGCAGGGACGTGCGGGGACGTTACTAGGGCGGCGTTGCCATATCATCTCACTGACTCGGAACACCGCAAAGGGCCGTGCAGCCCGCTGTCATAGCAGCTGGCAGATTGGTTGGATCATCCGTTTCGTAGGCGTGACGAGTGAGCACTGGAGCCGCGTCATCAGGAAATAAGCGAAGGCGTTAGTAGGCGCGAGCTGAACGCGGCGAGCCGGAAACGCGATCAATGGCATCCTTCGTGCTCCAGACCCCCTCTTGTCACGCCTCCCCACCCTTAGCGGCCGCCCCCGCCGCAGCCGCCGCTTTCCCGCCAAAGGGTCGCCTGGTGGTGTCGCCGAGCTGGCGAAAATTCGCACAGCCGCCACGGCTGAGGGGGATAAGCGGGCTATGCTCGCGACAGCACGGCGTTGACGTGATTGGACATGGCTCTGATCGGACGGCGAGGGTTGGTCGCGTGAGGGGCGGCGTTGATTTTACGGCGAGATGCTTGGGGAGGCGAGCAGAAGGGGAAGAGGAGAGAGGTGACGTGGCAGATGGGGGGGAGACTGCTCAACAGGAAAAATCGCCAGTGAGTGTTAGAGAGTGAAGGGAGTGAAGGGGGTCAAGGGAGTCAAGAGTCAAGGTCAAGGGAGTCACGAGTCAAGGGAGTCAAAGGAGTCAACCTCAGCCATGGCAACGTTTTCAGCTGCATCCCTCTCATGGTCTAATCGGCCCTTTTTTAGCTGGCAGCGAGGTGGTCTCAACTCTCCTGTCTGTCCTTCTCTCCTCTCCCTTGTCCATCCTTTTTTTCAACGTTTTCTGTCAGTCTTTTCCCATGTCCGTCTTTGTCACCTCTCCGCCTCCCCTCTTCACGTCGTCCCACCCCTCTCTCCCCCTTCCTCCCCCTCTCTTCTCGCTCTCCCCCTCTCTTGCCCGCTCCCCCCTCTCTTCCCCTCTCTCCCCCGCTCTCCCCCTCTCCCCCGCTCTCCCCCTCTCTCCCCCGCTCTCCCCCTCTCCTCCCCGCCCCTCCTTCCTGGCAGCTGGCGGACGAATCCGTGGCTGCCACGTGTATCAATACCATCCGCATGCTGGTGGTCGATGCAGTCAACAACGTCAACGCGGGGCACCCCGGGTCCGCCATGGGGTTGGCGCCACTTGGCGCGCTGCTATTCGCCGAGGAGATGCGCTTCGACCCCGCCGATCCCGCGTGGCCCAATCGCGACCGCTTCATCCTGAGCAACGGCCACGTGTGTCTGCTGCAGTACTGCCTGCTTCATCTAACGGGATACGATCTCCAGGTGTGTTAGGCTGTGTTGGGCGTGTGTTGTGTGTGTGCATCATCAACTGTGGAGCAACGGCCACGTGTGCCTGCTGCAGTACTGCCTGCTGCACCTCACTCGGTATAATCTCCAGGTGAGTTGGGCGTGTGCTGGGAGTGTGGTGGCGTGGGCAAGCTGCTGCTGCTGTATCCATTCGTAATCCCTTCAATGAGTCGTGTTTTGAGTCAACTCGAAACACGAGTTGGGCGTGTGCTGGGAGTGTGGTGGCGTGGGCAAGCTAAGCTGCTGCAGTATCCAGTCGTAATCCCTTCATTTTGAGCGACGGCCACGTGAGTCTGCGGCAGTACTGCTTGCTGCATGACTGGATATAATCTCCAGGTCAGTCGCATGTGTGCTGGGCAAGCTGCTGCAGTACCCAATCGGTGTGATGTTCCTTGCCAACCTCTTTGTATCCCTGCCAACCTCTTTGTATCCCTGCCAACCTCTTTGTATCCCTGCCAACCTCTTTGTATCCCTGCCAACCTCTTTGTATCCCTGCCAACCCCTTCCCCCCAAAATCCCCCGGTGGCAGATGAAGGACCTGAAGCGGCTGGCGAAGCTGGGGAGCAAGACGCCAGGGCACCCGGAGAACACACTCACGCCAGGCCACCCGGAGAACACACTCACGCCAGGCCACCCGGAGAACACACTCACGCCAGGGATAGAGGTCACCACAGGTGGGGTTGGTTGGGGTGGTGGGGTGGGGGCCGCCGCCACAGGCGAATCTTGTGGTGTAGCTGTTTGCGTCAATGCTGTTTCGGAATCCCGCTTGTCTCTCCTCCGCCTCGTCTTCCTCCGTGTCAACTCTCTTCCTTCCTTCCTGGTTCTGAGTTCTGAGTCGACTCAAAACTCGACTTCCTTCCTGGTTCCAGCTGTCAGACGTCTCAAGCCTTCCTTTTGCCTCCATGTCCGTTACTCCTGTGCTCGTTCCCTTGCAGGTCCCCTGGGGCAGGGCTTTGCGAATGCGGTGGGGGTGGCGGCAGCAGAGGCGCACCTGGCTGCTCGCCTCAACACTGTTGACTTCCCTGACCTCATTGACCACCACACGTGAGCAACAATCCACATCAGCAGTTTTACGAGTCAGATTTATACATCACATCGCACCTGGCTGCTCGCCTCAACACTGTTGACTCCCCTGACCTGATTGACCACCACACGTGCGTGCCGGTCCATATCAGTGGTTTTGTGAGTCAGACTCACTGGTCTTGCTTGGCTGCTCGCCCCAAAACCGTTGACCACGTGTCACTGGAGCCTCACTCGTTGACCCCATTGACCTCGTTGACCACCGCATACAGTGCCAAGGTTCGAGTGGGGAACGGTTGACCTCGTTGACAGCATTGACTTCGTTGACTTCACCTCATGCCCTCCTGCCCACAACTATATTGTCTAGACCTCCGGCCGAGTCTATATGGAGTGAGTGGGGTAGTGTAGCAGGTCTCACCTGACGGGGTAGTGTAGCAGGTCTCACCTGACGGGGTAGTGTAGCAGGTCTCACCTGACGGGGTAGTGTAGCAGGTCTCACCTGACGGGGTAGTGTAGCAGGTCTCACCTGACGGGGTAGTGTAGCAGGTCTCACCTGACGGGGTAGTGTAGCAGGTCTCACCTGACGGGGTAGTGTAGCAGGTCTCACCTGACGGGGTAGTTCTGCCATCGATGTCCCTGTCACTTTTGAGAATTCTCAAAAGTCATGTCATGTGATCCCAACCACAAGCCCTGAGTCGTCCTAATGCTTGTCGTATCGTATGTGCTTCTCGCTACAGTCTCGAATCCTCGCCTTGCCTCCTCCCCTGCGTGTTGCCCGTGCGCCTGCCGTCCAGGTTCGTTGTATTTGGCGACGGCTGTGCCATGGAGGGCGTGGTGAATGAGGCAGCGTCCCTGGCGGGCCACTGGGGGCTGGGCAAGCTCATCGCCTTTTACGACTCCAACCAGGTGCGACAGCTGCACTTGGGCTGAAACCCCACGTGAAAGGATGTGGGGTCACATGGGTCAGTAGGGAGTAGCAGCATCACTAACAGGCCACTGGGGGCTGGGCAAGCTTGTCACCTTCTGTTTTCCAACCAGGTGCTGGATACAGTTGCTGTGTGGGCGGAAACTGGTTGTGCGGGCGGTACGTCCTGCATCTAACTCCCCTCCTCCCCTATATGTCTCACCTTTCCCTGCTCTCTGGAGCTGTCCCTTCTTCTCGCCCCCTCCCAACCTTACCCACCCACCACAGGTCACCATATTCAGGTAGCACATCACTTGCCTTCCGAAAACGTCCTCGATTGCTCTTGAGACTTCTTACTCCACTCTTCCCCAGCAGAATCCACTATACAGAATAATATTAAGAGCTACCACCACCAACAGCTGCAATAGCAGCTGCTGCAGCGTCAGCAGCAAAGCGAAGCAGCAGCAGCAGCTTTAACGGCCACACGAGGAGTAGTGGCAGCACGTTTTAGCAGCTTGCTAAACGTGCTGCCCTGATCTTCGTGTGGCCGTTGAAGCTGCTGCTCCGTTTGCTACTGACGCTGCAACAGCTGCTATTGCAGCTCTTGATGCTGATAGTTCTTAATTATATATATGTATATATATATATATATATATATATATATATATATATTAGTTTTCGCTTAGGCCTCCGCACCCCACCTGTTTCGTTACTGACACGTCCTCGATCGCTCGAGACTTCTTACTCCCCCCTTCCCCTCCTCAACCCCTACACACCCCCCCCCCCCCCCAGGTCACCAGAGATGGCAGCACTGCCCTCGCCTTCACTGAGGAAGTCATGGGTCGCTCTTTGAGGCGTCTCACATTCCCTCTTCCCCCCCTTACCTTCACCTCTCCTCCCTTCCCTCCCCTCCCCCTCCCCCCCAGGTCACCATAGACGGCAAGACAGACCTCGCCTTCTCAGAGGACGTCCTGGGCCGCTTCGTTGCGCGTCACGTGCAGTGCAGCATCACGTGCAGTGCAGCATCACGTGCAGTGCAGCGTCACGTGCAGTGCAGCGTCACGTGCAGTGCAGCATCACGTGCAGTGCAGCGTCACGTGCAGTGAATCCCACTTACCCCTTCCCCCCACCTTTCCCTTTCCCCCGACTTCCCACTCCTCCTCCCCCCTCCCTCCCCCAACAGGTCACCATAGACGGCAGCACGGACATTGCCTTCTCAGAGGACGTCCTGGGCCGCTTCGCCGCGCTGAGGTGGCACGTGCAACGAATCACAATGCGCGACGCCGCTGACCTGGATAGCCTGCGAGCCGCCATTCAAGCCGCCAAGAGGGAAACCCACCGGCCATCAGTCATTCAAGTGGACACGTTGATCGGGTTCGGCTCCCCCAAGAAGCAGGGCACGAGCGCGGCCCACCATGGGGCGTTTGGAAAGGAGGAGACTGGAGCCATTAAGAAGACGCTGCACTGGCCCTACAACGAGCCGTTTACTGTTCCCGAGGAGGTGTACAGGTGCGTGGGAGGGGAGAGGTATCTGGCCGTTGCTGTGAGGTTGTCGAAGATCCTGTTATCTTGATTTTACCTGCTGCTGTCATGCAGAACAGCTCCCACCGTATTCATCTATTGCACTACTTTCCATCACGATTGCCTTCTCTTTTATATCAAGGAAACCCATCATACGTGGATACAAGCTCAGTGACCCTCTAATGGTCCGTATATTGATTTGAACAAGTTCAACGGGATAGTATTCCTATGGTAAGCGTCTAGTCCTGGGACTCTAACCAATATACGGGATATACGGCACATGATCTCTGAACCACAGACTAGGTTCTAGACCTGGCCGCTCCGTTACAAGCTCAGGGATACAAGCTCAAGGACCCTCCCTCTCTCCACCCACCCTCTGTCACCGCCTCTCTTCCCCCCTCCAAACCCTTCCTCTCCCCTCCTGCCTCCCTCCTAATGCCCGCTCTTCCATCTGCCAATCAGGGCCATGCATAAGGCGGCTGCGCGTGGCCAATCAGCAGCTGCCAGCTGGAGGGATCGGGTGGCGCAGTACCGCCAACGCCACCCAGACCGGGCGGCGCTTTTGGACGCACTCACATTGCCTGGGCGGCTGCCAGCTGGCTGGGAGGACTCGTTGCCGGTGAGAGAGGGTGGAGGGTGGAAAGGGGAGCAGGTAGGGGAGAGGGAGGAGAATGGGGGAGAGGAGGGGAAAGAGAGGGGTGTGTTTTGGGGAATTCTTGAAAATACCCCTCTAACGCTTCAAGGGTACTCCATAGTGTGCCGCAATGCAACGTGCCCTCGCCTCCTCCTCCCCCTTCCTCTTGCATCCCTCCCCGATCTTGCCCCCCACCCCCTCCCAGCACTCCTACCCATGGAACCTCCCTGACATCACGCGACGCGAGGCCACTCTTAGGCATAGAACCCACCTGGCATAGAACCCACCTGGCATAGAACCCACCTGGCATAGAACCCACCTGACATGCGCTGCAAGCAACGCATCAATGCCCCGACTATCTCCTATCCGTGCCGCCTCTCTCCCTTTCCCCCCCTCCTCTCCAGCACTTCCAACCATCAACTCCTCCCGATGCCACGCGTGGTTACTCTGAAGCGTGTCTCAACGGCCTCGTGCACTCGCTGCCCAACCTGCTGGGCGGCAGTGCTGACCTGGCATCCTCCAATAAGGTGAGGCATGCTGACGTGGCGTTTAGATAACATGCAAGAGACTGCCAGCATGAGCCCACATCATGGTAACCAGCGGTCTCCCTCCCCTCATCACCCCTTTTCCGCGGCCCCCTCATCCGCCCTCCCCTCATTCCCCCTCGCCACGCGCCCCTCCCCACACATGGCGCCCTCCCAGGTGGCCTTTCACGGGCTTCCGGACTTCTCCCGGGAGTGCTTTGAGGGCCGCAACTTCCACTACGGCGTGCGCGAGCATGCCATGGGTGCCATCAGGTGCGTTTTGAGTCGACTCAAAACACACATGGCTGCCATCAGGCGCCATGCGCGCACGGTGGGACAGGGGTGAGCATGACATGCTAGGGCAGGGGTGGTGAGCATGATGCGAGGGCACAGCATGGTGTGCACCTCCTGACATGCTGTGGCAGGGGTGGTGAGCATGAGGTGAGTGCATGGCGTGGCGGGCATCACCTGACATGCTGCCACACCGGACTTCTCCCGCAACTGCCTTTGAGGGGAGCAAGATCCACTACGGCGTGCGCGAGCATGCCATGGCTGTTATATAAAAGGGCAGGATCTGACATGCCAGCCGTATTTATTAAGAGATTATGAGAGTGCGCTTTCATACTACCCACATCACATCATCTGATCCACGGCTTTCATTCTGCGGCTGGTTGGACACTAGCACACTGATCCTCGCAATGAGGTCATTTTCGAGACATTTAAAAAAATCTGCGGCTGCTGGGACACTAGCACACTGACCCGACACGCACACATGTCCTCCCATCACACATGTCCTCCCATCACACATGTCCTCCCATCACACATGTCCTCCCATCACACATGTCCTCCCATCACACATGTCCTCCCATCACACATGTCCTCCCAGCACACATGTCCTCCCATCACCCCACCCTGGCTTCCGCCACTCCTTCTGCATTCTTCCTATCCAGCTTCCTCCAAAACTGACCCTTTTAAGCAACAGGCTGACCCTCCACTCACATGCGTTCGTCCCATCCCATCCCATCCCATCCCATCCCATCCCCCACTCCAAAATCCCTCCCCAACCCTCTCTCCCCTCCAGCAACGTCCTTGCCTTGCATTCACGGGCGCTTATCCCAGTGGCAGGCACCTTCCTCGTCTTTTCCATCAACCTGCAACCCCCAACCTTGTTTCCCCACTCTTCACCTCCAGCAACGGCCTTGCCCTGCACTCACGGGCGCTCATACCAGTGGCAGCCACCTTCCTCGTCTTTTCCGACTATATGCGGCCGGCGCTGCGCCTCGCCGCCCTCTCCGCCGCCCGTGTGCTCTTTGTCTTTACCCATGACTCCATCGGGCTGGGGGAGGACGGCCCCACGCACCAGGTGAGCCCAATTTGTCCAGAATTTTTCTATTATTTATTCACTCATCCGTACATCTAATCATATTTTTATCTATGTATCTATTCATCTATTTTCTTACATACATATATATATTCATATATTGCCCAGAGAATTGGACTTGTTGTCGATACCATGTGTTTTCTGCCCTTTCCTTCCTTTCCACATCATCCCACTACAGCCATTGGAGCATAATAGCATATCCCCTCCCTCTAGGCAATCCATATTGGAGTATATGCCCTTTCCTTCCTTTCTCAAAAGCATAATAGCATATCCCCTCCCTCTAGGCAATCCCCAACCTCCACGCCATCCGCCCAGCACACCACCTGAACTCCTCTCTCTACTCCTCCCCTTCTCTTCCTTCCCCTGTTCCTTCTCGTGTCCACCCCCTCTCCCCTTCTACAGCCAGTGGAGCACCTGCCATCCCTCCGGGCAATCCCCAACCTCCATGTCATCCGCCCCGGCGACGCCACCGAGACAGCTGGCGCCTACGTGGCGGCGATCTGGCGCAGCGTGGGGCCCACCGCGATCCTGCTGTCCCGTCAGAAGCTGACAGCTCAGCTCCAGGGGTCGTGCAGGGAGGGGGTGTTGAGGGGGGGATATGTGCTGGGAGGGGAGGGGAGGGAAGAAGAGGAGGAGGGGGAGGGAGGAGAAGGTGGATTGGATTTGATTCTGATTGGGTCAGGATCGGAGCTGGTGCTCTGCCAGGAAGCTGCTGAGAAGCTTCGCCAGGAAGGGTACAGGTGAGACTGAGCGAGGCTGCATGTGGCTGGGCCTCGCGCGTTTGGGCATCTAATTCTTTAGTTCCCCCAAAAAGCAACCACCCTCATTTGCATAAACCAGGCCGACCCCTTTCTGCGTGCATGGTGTATCACCAACAAGCAGTGTGCGAGCCGTGTGCCTGGGGTCGTGTGCCTGGGAGCCGAAGAAATCTCTTTTCTTAAAGCCGTCTAAGATATCATCTACTGCTTGTCAACCCAACCCCTCCGTACCCATGCCTCTTGCCTCATGCCGCATGCTGCACCCGCATCCACCCCTCACACATCACATGCAAGCAGGGTGATGACATGCACACTGCATGCAAGCAGGTTGATGACATGCACACTGCATGCAAGCAGGTTGATGACATGCACACTGCATGCAAGCAGGTTGATGACATGCACACTGCATGCAAGCAGGTTGATGACATGCACACTGCATGGAAGCAGGTTGATGACATGCACACTGCATGCAAGCAGGTTGATGACATGCACACTGCATGCAAGCAGGTTGATGACATGCACACTGCATGCAAGCAGGTTGATGACATGCACACTGCATGCAAGCAGGTTGATGACATGCACACTGCATGCAAGCAGGTTGATGACATGCACACTGCATGCAAGCAGGTTGATGACATGCACACTGCATGGAAGCAGGTTGATGACATGCACACTGCATGCAAGCAGGTTGATGACATGCACACTGCATGCAAGCAGGTTGATGACATGCACACTGCATGCAAGCAGGTTGATGACATGCACACTGCATGCAAGCAGGTTGATGACATGCACACTGCATGCAAGCAGGTTGATGACATGCACACTGCATGCAAGCAGGTTGATGACATGCACACTGCATGCAAGCAGGTTGATGACATGCACACTGCATGCAAGCAGGTTGATGACATGCACACTGCATGCAAGCAGGGTGGCTGCCCTCCCCTGCTGGGAGTTCTAGTGAGGCATCTAGGAATTCTCCTGCATGCAGCCCATGCCGCATGCCTCAACCCCATCCCGCGCCCTAGACTCGTCCTCCCCCCTCGCATATCGCATGCAAGCAGCATGCGGGTGGTGTCCCTCCCCTGCTGTAATCTCTCTGAGGTATCTAAAAAGTCTTCTTCCCTGCTTGCCAACCCAAACCCAACCCGTCCATGCCCCACCGCCCCACCCCCAACCCCCCTCGCATATCGCATGCAAGCAGCGTGCGGGTGGTGTCGCTCCCCTGCTGGGAGCTCTTCAGGCAGCAGCCTAGGGAGTATCGGGACGCTGTGCTGCCGCCACGTGTCACCAAACGACTGGCTGTTGAGGCTGCTCGCTCCCAGGTAGGCTGGTTCTCTAGCTGCTGCTTCTATTGATGGTTCTGCTTAATGTTTAGTATTATGTTTGTCCCAGCCATGTTGTGTATGCTTACTTTGTGGCTAAACTTGCCCCCTGCCTTTCACTCACAGGGCTGGTGCGAGTGGGTGGGACCTGAGGGGTCTGTCCTCTCTGTTGAGCGATTCGGTGCCAGCGGGCATTATCTTGAAGTGTTCCATACGTTCGGATTCACTGTAGACAAAATTATGGAGCACGCTTATAAGGTGATGGGTAGGATCCAGTGAGATGGAGTGCGGTGGAGAACGGTGGTGCGTGAACTGTGATTTTGTTTAGGGGGTGTCATGTCGAATTGTAAGCATTATTAAGACACGGCAAGCTTTGCAGTGAACAAGGGACTGATAAGCTGGGAATCAGAAGTCCACTTGCCTCTGGAACCATGCAGATACTGCTTCATGCCTTGTCAAAATAGACAGGTGGTGGGCTTCAAAGGCCTTACTTTCATCAACTTGTTAGGTAGTCATTAACTCCGCGACCTCCCTTTCACCTCCTCTCACGAACATCTCATGCTACAAGTCCAGTGCTCGCATCCCCTCCTCTCACACCCCTCTTCCCACAACCCTCCTTCCACACCTTTTCTCCCACACCTCTCCTTCCACACCCCTTCTCCCACACCTCTCCTTCCACACCCCTTCTCCCACACCTCTCCTTCCACACCCCTTCTCCCACACCTCTCCTTCCACACCCCTTCTCCCACACCTCTCCTCCTACGCCCCCGCTCCCACAACTACACTCACCCCACACACCCCTAGCCCCATACACACCCCTCATCCCACACCTTTCAACCCACGCATCCCATCTCCTCCACCCCCTCCTTCCCGATCCCCCTCCCCTCACACCCCTCCTCCCACACCCACACGTCCTCACCCCATCCTCACCCCATCCTCACCCATCCTCACCCCATCCTCACCCCATCCTCACCCCATCCTCACCCATCCTCACCCCATCCTCACCCCATCCTCACCCATCCTCACCCCATCCTCACCCATCCTCACCCCATCCTCCTGTGCTCACACACCTTCTCCCAGACCCTTCTCCCCGCACTCCCTTTCCTCCGTTGTACCCCTCAACCCACGCCCCTCCTCCCACACATTCTTACTCCACACACCCCTTCCACTCCATCTCCTTGCACTCCCTCCCCCACACTCCTCTCTCTTTCCCTCTGCTCCCCACACTCCCACTTCCTCACCCTCATTGCTCACTCCCTTCCCTTCCCTGCCATGAACCTAGCCCGTGTGAGGCTCTTGGACACACACAGATTGGTTCTTGAAGGGAAGCCTTCAACAAACAGAACAAACAGATACCATCAAGCATACCGTATAATACTGGTTGTACTGGTACAATGTATAAGCTCATATATATACACTAATAAATGGCCCCTTCTATGCAAATCGAACGGTATTAACACTACACTTCAGCAGCACCTTGTTCCGCATATTACCCGCATCAGCAACACATTATCAGGGTCCTATCCATGCGTCATCCACGTCTTATCGGTGGTCTACCACCGTCTATCTACAGCTTAACCACGCCTTATTCGCGTGCGGGCGGCTTATCCATGTCTTATCGACGGCTTATCCAAGTATTACTCAATGGACACACCGGCCAGTATCAGAGCGCATTGAGCCATGCGAGGGGCAAGGAAGCGAGGAGAAAGGGAGCCACAGAGTGGCACTAGAGACGGAGGTCCAAGGAGGTGACGGCCTCTGAACCCCCCTCTCTCTGCCTCCCATGCTCTCGACTCGAGCCATGGCTCTGCTGCTGCCGCACCTGCTGATCCATCTGCTGCTCTGCCTGCGTCTGCCCTACCTGTTGACCTATATGCTGCTCTACCTGCTTCTGCTCTGCAATTCGTAGCTGCTGCCCCAAATTCTGTCCCAACTGCTGCCCCAACTGCTGCTCCAGCTGCTGCCACAGCTCTTGCTGCTGCCGGCTTTGCTGTGTTTGCCGGGTTGACTGCTGAGCCACACCCGGGGGCAGCTCAGATGCACCCGACGGCTGCTGTGGTGGTCCTGCTACGTGCTGCTGTGCTTCAAACGGATGACCCAGATGCTCCCCCAACTGCTCCTGCAACTGCTGCACCAACTTCTGCCCTGATTCCCGCCCCAAATGCTGCTCCAGGTACTTCCATAGCTCTTGCTGCTGCCGGGTTAACTGTGCTGGCTGGGTTGACTGCTGAGCCACGCCGTGAGACACCTTAGAGCCCCATGACGGCTGCTGTGGTGGTCTTGCCACGTGCTGCCTTGCCTGTCGACCCGCCTGACTTTCTAACGGCTGCCGTACCAACTGCTGCTGCCGCTGCTGTGACTGCTGCTTCAGCTGTGACTGCTGTGACTGCTGCTGCAGCTGTGACTGCTGTGACTGTTGCTGCGGCTGCTGCTGCTGCGATAGCTGTTGCTGCGGCGGCGGCTGCTGCTGTGATAGCTGTTGCTGCGGCTGCTGCTGCTGCGATAGCTGTTGCTGCAGCTGCGACTGCTGCCGCTGTTGTGACTGCTGCTGCAGCTGCTGTGACTGCTGTGACTGCTGCTGCAGCTGCCCCTGCTGCGACTACTGCTGCAGCTGCGACTGCTGCTGAAGCTGCGACTGCTGCTGAAGCTGTGACTGCTGCTGCAGCTGCGACTGCTGCTGAAGCTGCAAGGGATGCTCTGGCGTTCTCTGCAGAAGAATGTGTGGAACAGACTAAACCTGGTTTGACTGCATTGACTGTGTTGACTGCATTGACTGCATTGACTGTGTTGACTGCATTGACTGCCGCTGCTGCTGCTGCGCCGCTGCTGCAGAGGATTGTGCGAGGGGCAGGGGAGCTAGAAGAGCGAGGCTGGAAGGGGCTGCTGCAGCAGGAGAGAGACTGGCAAGAATGGCATAGGCAGTAGCGTCACTGGCAGGGACAGCAGCAGCAGCAGCAGCAGCAGCAGCAGCAGCAGCAGCAGCAGGGGCCATGGCAGTAGAAGCGGCAGCAAGGGTGGGGGCAGCTGGAGGGAATAGAGAGGCGAGAGACGGCAAGAGAGGAAGGGAGGGGAGAGGAGTGGTGGGGGCAGGATGGGCCAGCAGGGCTCTCATGCTGTCCATCACACGTGCTGCTCTCATGCTGTCCATCACACCGGCTGCTCTCATGCTGTCCATCACACCGGCTGCTCTCAGCAGACTGTCCACTGGGAGGGTGGCACCTGGCAGTGCTGCTGCCGGGGCTACAGAAGGGGGTGTGGTGGGAGTGGGAATTGGTGCTGCAGCAGGGGGTGTGGCAGGGGTTGGCAGTGGTGCAGTGGGTACGGCAGGTGTTAGAGGTGGTGCTACAGCAGAGGCAGGAAGCGCAGGTGGAAAGGGCAAGGCATGTGGGCGCGACGATGGGGGCAGGTGCTGTGGTGAGACGGTGTCGGAAAGGCTCGCAGAGGCACACGCAGCAGCACTAACACCTGGGAAGAGAGGGGAGGAGAGGGTTTGTGATATGACTGGGAGGGAAGGAGGAGGACGAGGGGGAGGTGGTGGAGGAAGAGTGGGGGGAGGGAGGGTAAGATCAGGGGCTGAGAGGGGAGAGGCTCCACCAGAAGCAGAAGCGGCAACAGCAGCCGCAGCTGCAGCGATGATGGCAGCAGCAGAGAGGGGCGCGAATAGTGAAGGGGGCACAGCGGGGGTTTGGGCCGATTTCATGAGTGAAGAAGAGTGGTTGGGAGCAAGGTGGTCGGCGGGAGCGTGGTTAAAATGCGAATGGTTGGCGGGAGGGAGGTTGGCGGGAGGGTGGTTCGGGGGCGGGCGGTTGGTGGGCGGGTGGTTGGTGGGCGGGCGGTTGGTGGGCGGGCGGTTGGTGGGCGGGTGCTTGGTGCGAGGGTGGTTGGCAGGAGAGTTGTTGGCGGGAGGGTGGGTGGCGGGTGGGTGGGTGGCAGTAGGCTGGTTGGAAGGAGGGTAATTGGCTTGGGAGACAGAGGCTGGATCAACAGCGAGAGTTTGGGGAGAGAAAGCTTGGGGAGCAGCAAGAGGTTGGGTAGCGGGAGGTTGGGAAGCGGGAGGTTGGGTAGCGGGAGGTTGGGGAGCGGGAGGTTGGGGAGCGGGAGGTTGGGTAGCGGGAGGTAGGGGAGCGGGAGGTTGGGGAGCGGGAGGTTGGGGAGCGAGGAGGGTGTGCAAAGGGGAGGAGGTGGAGAAGCAGGCGTGGAGGCGTTGCCATGGCGTGCCATGCGCTGCTGCACTCCCCCTCATCCTCGCACTGCCACTCCCTGCCACACTTCCACTCACCCCTGCACTGCCACTCACCCCCACACTGCCACTCACCCCCACACTGCCACTCACCCCCACACTGCCACTCACCCCCACACTGCCACTCACCCCCACACTGCCACTCACCCCCACACTGCCACTCACCCCCACACTGCCACTCACCCCCACACTGCCACTCACCCCCCCACTGCCACTCACCCCCACACTGCCACTCACCCCCGCACTGCCACTCACCCCCTCACTGCCACTCACCCCCGCACTTCCCCTCATCCTTGCACTGCCACTCACCCCCGAGCTTTGAGGCGCCTCAAAACTTGCTGCTGCACTGCCCCTCACTCCCGCACTGCCACTCGCCCCCGCACTGTCTCTTATTCCCGCACTGCCTCTCATGCTTGCACGGCCTCTCATGCTTGACGACGGCCTTAATTCATGAGAGGATAGTTCTGCTACTGACGCTGCTGCTCCTTCTCCAGTTCCTGCTACTGCCACTCCTGCTGTTCCTGCACCCCCACGGCCCCTCACTCCTGCATTTCCTCTCATTCTTGCAGATGGCCTCGATGCGTCAGGAGGGGATGGTTCTGCTACTAACGCTGCTGCTCCTGCTGCTACCCCTCCTCCTCCTCCTCCTCCTCCTCCTCCTCCTCCTCCTCCTCCTCCTCCTCCTCCTCCTCCTCCTCCTCCTCCTCCTCCTCCTCCTCCTCCTCCTCCTCCTCCTCCTCCTCCTCCTCCTCCTCCTCCTCCTCCTCCTCCTCCTCCTCCTCCTCCTCCTCCTCCTCCTCCTCCTCCTCCTCCTCCTCCTCCTCCTCCTCCTCCTCCTCCTCCTCCTCCTCCTCCTCCTCCTCCTCCTCCTCCTCCTCCTCCTCCTCCTCCTCCTCCTCCTCCTCCTCCTCCTCCTCTTCCTATGGTTGTTGCTGCTGCTACTTCTCCGGTTCCTGCTACTGCTGCTGCTCCTGCTGTTCCTGCCCCTGTTCCTGCAGCAGGCAGCTCAGCAAGAAGAGCACTGCTGGCAAAAGCGGCAATTCTTGCAAGAGAACTGCTACTGGTAGCAAGAGTGGCACTGTTTACAAAAGCGGTGCTGTTAGCAAGGGTGGTGCTGGTTGCAAGAGTGGCACTGCTAGCACGTGGGGAGCTGAGAGGAGGCAGTGACTCTGGTTCGGCCTTGATGCCTGATGATAATCTTATTCTTCCGCTTACTCCTCCTGCATGAATGCCACGTGGCGCGCAATCTGCCACGTCAGCACCTTCTCCGGTTTGCAATTTCCTCCCGCCAGCAACATTAGCAGCAACAGCAGCAGCACCGCCACCAGCATCACCTCGATCACCAATAGCACCAGCAGGCTTGGTAGTAGTAGCAGCAGCACCTGGTCTGCTCCTTTCACCTGGTCTGCTCCTTTCACCTGGTATGCTCCTTTCATCTGGATTGTTCTTTTCACCTGAAGCGAAATAACTGAAGCCACCATTTGCCTTAGAGCTTCCTCTACGTGTGTGTTTTTCAACCGAATGACTATGAGATGAGCTATCGCGTGGCAGCGATTGCCTGAAAGTACCGCATGTGGTTTCACCCCTGTAGACTCCCTGTCGGGCCTGCTCCATTTGTCTGGTCTCTTCCCTCTGCAGGTGCATCAGCTGCCCTTCGTCTCTCAGAGGCCTTTCCACGGGGTCTGATTCGCGGTGATCAGAAGCAAGAGTTCTTGCGTCTGTTGGGAGGTCTGTTGGAAAATCTGTTGGGAAACCTGAGGCAGGGTGTCCCAAATATGACCTTATTCGCCGTGCCACGGGACCCTCTCCCTCTCTGCTGTACTCGCTCCACTCTTGCTTCACTGCTTCCAGAGCCCTTCCAGGGGCCTCTTGTGGATCAGAGTGCGTTCTTCTGTCAGTGCAGGTGAGAGAAGATCTACCCCTGGATAGCTGGTGCAATGAGGCTGAAGCTCCTGAAAGTCCACCTTGAAAAGCACCTGAAACTACACCTGAGAGGACACCAGCGAAGCTGACCGAGGCAGAACCTGAACAGTCACCTGAACGAAGAACTGAAGGAGCGCTGGGAGGAGCACCTGGTTGAGCAACTGAAGGAACACTTGAAGGAACAACTGAGGGAGCACTGGGAAGAGCACCTGGTTGAGCAACTGAAGGAACACCTGAAGGAATACCTGACGGAATGCATGAAAGAACGCTTGAGGGAGCACCAGAAGGAAAACCTGAAGGACCACCTGAAGAAATTCCTGAAGGAGCACCTGACAAAGCACCTGACGGAGCACCTGAAGGAACACCCTGAGGCCATGCATGAGAACGTATTCGGCCAAGCTCGATATGAGCGGACCTTGAATCCACACCAGCATGAACCTCTTGGGAGGCAAGAAGCTGCGAGAGCATGCGAGGATCGGTTGCAAGAGCATTAAAGAGCGCATCGTGTGCTCTGGAAAGCTGAGAACTCGAGAGGGGCTGCAATCTCAAAGGGGGTTGCAATCCCAAGGGCAGAGCCTGGAAGGCGTTAGCACTGGCACCCTGGAACGCTAGTGCTGAGTCGGGGCACCGTCGAGAGCCCGATAGAGGGTCTGTGAAGGTTCCGGAGGCCAGGGGAGGGATTTGAGGAGGTTCGGAGACGACAGGTGGGGTTCGTGGCACAGGTGTGGTAAAGATACTACGGCAGTGCCGCTCCGGAAGACAGTTGGCCTGGGCCCTTTTGGCCTGCACTGTTTCTTCGTCCTCCGCTGCGGCTCCTGCTGCTCGTATTCCTGCTGCTATGACAAATGATGATTCTCCTGCCCCTGCCCCTGCCCCTGCACCTGCTCCTGCCCCTGCCCCGGCTGCTGCCACACGGAAAGCCCCCGAATTCAAGACGGGCGATCCTCCAAGCGTTGGGAATTGGAGCGACCCTTGCGGTGGGGGCGTGGTGGTGGTAACATCAGGAGAGCGGCGTTTCCTACTACTAGGGTTGACTTGAGTGCTGCGGCTGCTAGGCGGGGTAATGTCTCCAGTGTGAGCAACGGAGAGGGGTAACTCCTCACCAGGCTGAACAGGCAGACGCTGGCTCGCAGCGGCAGTGGTGGCAGTGGCAGCAGCGGCAAAGGCGGAGGCAGAGGCAGTGGGAGCAGCATTGGCAGTGGCAGCAGCAGTGACAGTGGCACTGGTAGTGGCAGTGGGAGGGGGGGACGACGATGACGATGGGCTGTCGGAGTCAGCGGGAGGAGGCGGGTGATTGTGCTTGTTCTTGGTGGTCAGGCGCCGAGCTCGCATCTCAACCCTCCGTGCTCTGAGGCCCGTGGTGCTGACGCCAGCACCTGTGGTGCTGCTGCTGATGCTGCTGATGCTCCGTTGGATCGGAACCTTATCCACAACGAGCTTGGCTGGGCATCCCAGCGTGTCCTTTGCTGCGCACGCGTAGTAGAATCTGCATGACACAAAACCAGAGACACGAAAAAACGATTGCATTGGAAAAAAAAAACGGTCTTGATTGCATTGTAACCAATGGATGGCATTAACTAAATCTAGAATAGTGAACTCCAAAATTGACCCAGGGAACAACAGAAGGCACTTTGGGACACTTCAAAGCGGTCTCGAACGCGAGACAGGATGAGAGCGATCGCCAAACCTAGTAGTAGGTGGAACAGATGGCGGGTTGACTAAGAAATTGTGGGGAAAAAAAAATCTACATGATCTAGCCGTTTGGACAACGCTTCAATGAAAGTGAATCACAAAAGGTTCAGCAGATACGAGTCATGGTGATTTAACCCTTATTGTTCTTCACGGGATTGGGCCCAAGCATTGCGCGAAAACTTCCACAGTCTTCTGTATAAACCGCGTAGTTTGCTGATTAAAAAGTTGTTAAAAAAAAAAAAAAAAAAAAAAAAAAAAAAACCAACAACAAACGTGACTCCACTAACCGTTTGCCTTCTTGATGGGATGAAAGGACTTTGTGTCCATATTTCTTCCACTTGTAAGCTGTAATAGGCACGTCAGTCGACATTTCCAAAATTGGAAACCAAAAATCTCAAATGTGCTAACAAAAGCTTGAATCTGTCTGAAAGGTCTGAAGCCGCCGATTTCGAATCGAAGGCCCACAATTTGTGCAGAAGTCGTAAAGAAGCGGGAGCAGAAGTAGTACACATATGGGAACAATAATGCATTGGTGAAAAGTCCAGAATTGGATCACGAAAGTCTCAAAATAGAATTTCTGAAGGCGATAGACTTTCGTCATCAGGTTTCACGGACCACAAACGGATCACGAGGACGATTCGAATAATTGTAGGGTGGAGTGGAATGGAGCTTCTGTCAAGAAACAGTGGGGGGTTTGGTTGGCAGGGTCGAGCTGGTATGGAACAAAACCTTCCGCCAAGACGGGGACAGAAAATGGCTTGCTGGGAGGAATGGACCAAAGCGGGGAAGACAGGCAGCAGATCAATGTGCGGGTGTTAGGGTTTCCAGGAGCCTCTGCCCGGCAACGATGCCAGGGATTGCGTGGAGAAATATACACGTACATGTGCTTAGACTTGTGCGCTGGAGTGAGAAACAGTACAGCACTGCTGTCGGTCAAAGTACAGTATCAAGATGTTCGAATATAGGTTGATACGGAACACACACTACGAAAACGCGTTCCCGGATAATGTATGTGGGGGTTTGCTAGGTTACTCCGCGTGGTTGCCCTCGGGTGGACTCTCTCGGGTGCATCCTGTCATGACCAGTGCTGCACAAAGGCGGAACGGCGAGAACTTGCTGCCCGCGCAGACGCGGTGACTGTATCGGGGCAAGAGGCGGTGATGGCCGTCCAACCATGCTCCATGTGTCATGGTTCGATCCAAGCACGCTGAACAGTACAATGTGACAGCTGAGGGGCGTCCACTAACGTCCATCCTAAAACCAGCAGGTTCTGAGGATGAGGTTAGGTGTTGGTTGTCCAATTAAATGGGTTCTGATATGGACGGTTTTGCCAAAGAAGTTTTGCAGACCGAATGTTTGACTTCACAACAACGTGCAAGACATGCGAATTGAAGACTCCCTACATCGACTACGTGGTTTCATGCCTTTCTAGGAAAAGAAAGCATTTACAAAACACGGTTCGCCATCACCTCGTTGAAACAAATGAAACCTTGCCAGCCTTTGCCAATGGCACGCACCCTCGCCTCTTGGCACTTTCTGCCCCGCCTCAAAGTGGCAGTGGTGTGGGCTGGTTGAATGGGGTGCTAGAAATGGCTGCCCGTTGGTTTTGGGGGACCCTACCAGATCCGAGTCATTAGCCCCGTTCATCCTGCCACTTTCGGGGTGCTTTTATAAGATGCAGTGAGAATTCATTGTTCTGGACGATGTCCAGATAGAGTGTGTAAGATTAGTAGTTTTCTTTAAGTTCTCCCTGTCGCACTTAGGATCAAATATTTTTCTGCTAACTAAAAAATGATTGGGCTGTCGGGGTGTAGGGGAGAAGCTTGGGAACGGCGCATCAGTTTCTCTATTCTGGGCTTTTTTATGTGGGAAGTTCCTGCATGCTGTAAGGGAAATCCCTTTTCCTTACTTCGCAAACCCTGCTCAACGCGTACATCACTGTAGCACCTCAGCCAGCACCGTTACCACTCGCGACCATCGCATCGATAATCATCCCGCCATTTTCGCACATCGCATCCCGACCTCACGGCTCGGCTGGTAACCCGCGCTCCGGGCATACGCTTCGACACTTTCCCAAACCTCAGTCCCAGGCTTGTCGCGCGACTACCACAGACCATTACCGTTACCACTGTAGTTTCGCTATATATTCTTCGCTCATGCCTTCGCTCGCTGTATTCTTGCTTCGATAGTGCAATTCTCGTTCGCTCACTCAATTGCACTCGTAACACTTGGTATTCAGAGCCTACGATCTCATCTCGGACCGCATCCACACCTTCGCTTCCCCACTATCTCAATTTTTGGGGGGGGTAGACGTCTCTCAGCGATACATCACCGCCACTCGTAGTGCTCTCTCGCAAGCACGCACGGCCACGACCGAGGCTCTCGCTGAGCTTGCCCGACACCCCCGCCATGGCCGACTTCACGCTCGCCACATTGTCGCAGGAGCAACTTGATCGTCTCGTGCGTCAACTGGAGGATTCGGCGCTTGAAATCGCGACTCTCACGGCGGAACGTGACTCCGCCCGTCAACAGTCCACGGTGAACATACCCACGACATCACACGCACCAACAAATGTATCTGCACATTCGGATGAGCCGATCGTCATCTCGTCCGGCACACCAACACAACACGACAGCATGGGACAACGCTCAGGCGCAGCCAGTGATGGCGCCGCCCAGCCGATGCCTGGCATGGGAGGAAACAGGATCGCACCAAGCCCACGGGAGCCCCGAGAAGCCCGTCGGCACGTGGAATTTGCGGCGACAAGTGGCGAACACGCCATCATGGCACCAATGCCGCTCAAGCCGCAACGCCCGCCCTGCTTCGACCCAAGCCAACACGGCGGTCCAACGGTTCAATCGTGGGTCTTCACGATGAACGTCTTCTTCGACGCGAATTACGTCGAGTCGGACGCCGCGAAGATCCGGTATGCAGTTTCACTGCTAAGGGGCCCCGCCATGGACTGGTGGCGAGTCTGTCAGAATAATATATAAAACTATATATTGTTTTGTAACTGCCTGTAGTGTAGACTACTGTAGTTATACAATATTCTATTTGGTGGTGCACCTTTCTTTTTGCCTATATGTACTGCTCGCTCTATAGTGAAACCACCTCTTCTCTTTTCAATTCTCTCGACTCTACTCAACTTACTCGAACTCAACTAGCTATGGCTCCTTTAGCCTAGCTAAGCTTTTGATAGAGTCATCGTGACGTCGCCACACGCCTACGAGCCACCGTCGCACGAGGAAGGGCCCACGGGTCCAGCTGTCACCTGGAGTTCGTTCTGCGAGACCGCCCAATACAGCACGTGGGATGCGTGGTGCGCAGGGCTTCGGGCGCGTTTTGAGCCGATCGCGGCTTCAATTTCGGCGCGTCAGAGATTGCGCACTTGGCACCAGCTCGGGTCAGTTCAAGACTATACAAGCGGTTTTCTCGCACTTTGCGAGCAGGTCGGCTACATGCACGAAGCGGAGCGGGTGGACCGTTATGTCGGAGGGCTGAAGCCGGATATCTCGCACGAAATAATGCTGCGCGGACTCTCTAATTTCAACGAGATTCTTGCGCTCGCCGAGAAGATCGACATTCTACGCCGACCGAGACCGGGGTCCTACTACGGACATCGCCCTCGGGGACCGACCGAGCACGCCACTGTACACGCCGTTGCAACGAATGCAGCTGCCGCACCGTTTAAGGGGCGCTGCTTTGCTTGCAACAGGCCGGGCCATCGCAAGAGCGAATGCCTAGAGGAGCTGAGGCGCCGAGGAGCAGAGGAGGGGAGGGAGTCTCAGAGGCAGGGAAACGCCAGCAGTCAGTAGAAGTTGGGCCAACTACTGACGAGACTGCCTGCTCGCCCAACCACACCGGCCCTCACCGAGTCACAGTACCGATTCACGCCATCGATCGGGCTCGGATGAATAAGGAGGGTACAGCGACGGATTGCCCGGTACTGATCTACGGGAAAATACAGGGAGCAGCAGTGAAGATTTTTATTGACGGAGGAGCAAGTCACAGCTTAGTTAATACCGCAACCGCACGGAAATTACAGTTAACACTTAACCGATGCTTACCTGAGATAGACGCACGCTTAGTCGACGGAACACCACTGGCCATACGGGAAAAGGTGGAGCGCGTAAAAGTCCGCTGCGGAGGGAACTTCGGGTTTACACAGGAAATGCTCGCAACGACACTGGATGGGCACGACATTTTATTGGGACGTAATTGGCTGCGACGGTATAACCCACGAATTGACTGGACGACGAGTAGCTGCACAGTGCGAATTAGTGGTAACTGGGTCGTCCTACCTCGCTGGCAGCCACCCGAGTCTTCGACGGTCCAGGTCAACGCCATCACGATGAAACGGGTTGTCGCTGCTGGAGCTGACGTGTACGCAGTGGATATAGCATTAGTGGAAAAAGAGGAGCAACCGAGCGATTTTCAGAAACTGTTGGCAGCTGTACCACCCGAACTGCAGGCACTACTGAAACGGTTCCCGGGTATCTTTCCGGATGACTTACCGCAAAGGCTGCCACCTCAGCGGGCGCATGACCATAGGATCGAGTTAGAACCGGGGGCACAGCCAACTGTACAACGCCAGTTCCGACTGACGCAGCCGGAGCTCGACGAGCTAAGGAAGCAGTTAGATTACCTGTTAGAGAAGCAGTTTATTCGACCGAGCTCGTCACCGTTCGCCGCACCGATACTGTTCACACCGAAAAAAGATGGAGGATTTCGCATGTGCATCGACTACCGAGCGCTTAACAGGGTAACAGTCAAATCGCGGTACCCCATCCCCCGCGCCGACGAAATGATCGACCAACTGCGAACAGCACGCGTATTTTCGAAAATAGACTTACGCGGGGGTTACCATCGGATTCGGGTCGAACCATCGGACTGCGCCAAAACAGCATTTAGGACTAGGTACGGGTCATTCGAATACACAGTGATGCCTTTCGGGCTAACCAACGCGCCTGCAACATTTCAGATGACCATGAACGAGGCGTTTAGGCCACTCTTAGATAAATGCGTGATAGTTTACCTCGACGACATTCTCGTTTACAGTCGGGACCAGCAGCAGCACTTAGTAGATCTCGAAGCAGTTTTTAAAATTCTAGAGGCACATCGGTTATTAACCAAGGGCTCCAAGTGCGAGTTTTTTCGGGACAGGCTAGAATTTTTAGGACACGTTATTTCGGAGGCTGGGGTTGAGATTGACCCTAAGAAGCTGGATACCGTAAAAGCGTGGCATCCCCCGACGAACATCACGGAACTACAGAGTTTTTTAGGATTCGTTAATTACGTTCGTCGGTTCGTCCCTGACATGGCATGCCTAACAACCCCTCTCACTGATTTACTGCGTAAGGGGGTCGCTTTTACGTGGGGGGAGAATGAGCATGCTGCCTTCTCTGCCCTGAAAACTGTTCTCTGTTCACCACCCGTCCTTCGCATCGCTGACCCACATCGCCCCTTCGAGGTTGTTACCGACGCGAGCGACATCGCCATCGGAGCTGTACTGTTACAGGACTTCGGCAACGGCCTCCAACCCATCGCCTACGAATCACGCAAACTGCATCCACCTGAGCGAAATTACCCGATACACGACCGCGAAATGCTCGCGATCGTGCATGCATTCAAAGTGTGGCGCTGCTACTTGATCGGCGCAGAAGTGACAGTACGGACAGACCATCGATCCCTACAGTACCTCCGTGCACAGCCCCACCTCAACCCACGACAGATTCGGTGGCTCGACTTTCTCGAGTCGAATTTCCATTATACAGTCACCTATAAAAAAGGAGCCTTGAATATCGCCGACGCACTGACCCGCCCTACTGCCCAGATCCATGCGGTACTACTCGCCCAGACCAGCCCGCTACTGACAGGACTATTTACCCACGGATATCAAACAGACCCATTCTTCACGGGAGGAAACTCACAGCAATTCGCAGCAGCCAAGGGAGTCTATTACGTAAAAACTGGAACCGACCGCATCTGGGTACCAGGATACACGCTACTACGTGAACTACTGTTACAGGAGGCACACGACGGAATTACCTCGGGACATTTCGGAGTAGAGAAAACACAGCAGCAGCTGCAGCGGTACTATTACTGGCCTGAGATGTTGACCGACGTGCAACGAAACGTGGCATCGTGCCCCACTTGCCAGCTCATGAAGTCAACCAGGAAGCGGCCGGCGGGACAATTACAACCAATACCACCTCCAGAGCGTGCTTGGCAGCAGTTGACGATGGACTTCGTCACGGGGTTACCGGCCGGGGCGAGTGGGAATGACGCGATCCTGGTCGTCGTCGATCGACTGACGAAAATGGCACACTTCGCAGCCTGCAGGAAATCAATCACAGCCAAGGAAACAGCCCGACTCTTCATCACCACCGTCGTTCGACTGCACGGGATACCAGCGTCGATCATCAGCGACAGGGACACGAAGTTTACCAGTAATTTCTAGTGGAACCTGTGGCAGCAGTTCGGCGCGCGACTACAATTCAGTTCATCGTACCACCCCGAAACCGACGGACAGACAGAACGGACAAACCAGACCATGGAGCAGCTCATTCGAGCTACGTGCGACGATCCAAACACGTGGGAGCAGCAGCTGCCACTCATCGAGTTCGCATACAACAACGCGCCATCTGCCACGACCCAACAGTCACCATTTTACTTAAATTACGGACAGGACCCAACAGTACCCATGACCCCAAACCCCAACAATCCCGTTCCACGCGCACAACAGTTCGCCGAGATTTTGCAAGCAGCATGGACCAGGTCAGCGGAAGCAATCAAAAAATCAAATATCATTGCTAAACGCAACGCCGATCGCCACCGCATACCCGTCACTTATCAGGCCGACGACCTCGTTTTACTCGACACTCAGAACCTCCGCCTGCCCATCACTCCCAAGCTCCGCCCTCGATACTGTGGGCCATTTCGAATTAGCCACATGATCACACCTGTCACCGCGCACCTCCTCCTCCCTGCTGACTGGTACGTCAGCCCCTCGTTCCACGTCAGCCTACTCCGCCCCTACGTACCATCCACCAGCCAACTCACACGACATCGACCATCGAGCATGGCACGACCGCCAACCGAACCGATCATCACCCCCGACAAAATCTTGAGCCACAGAGTTCGCGACCCTCGAGGAGCCCGAAAAGTCGAGTTCCTGATCCGCTGGAAAGACCGTACACCCACCGAGGACAACTGGGTTCCCCTGGACAGAATTGTAAACCACCCTGTCTTCATCGAATATCTGCGCAGCCGAAACTTCAAAGACGTCCATGCGCTTTCGTAAGGAAGACCTCCTTGGGAGGGGGGATAGTGTAAGGAAAATCCCTTTTCCTTACTTCGCATCCCTGCTCAACGCGTACATCACTGTAGCACCTCAGTCAGCACCGTTACCACTCGCGACCATCGCATCGATAATCATCCCGCCATTTTCGCACATCGCATTGTCAAAATTAGAAGAAGGAAAGAGGGGTTTCACTAGAAATCAGCAGGATACATATAGGAAACCCTAAGGGGTTGTACTCGCTATAGAGTACCCCACTGCAGGCTAGAGAACAATAACATTCTGACACGCATCCCGACCTCACGGCTCGGCTGGTAACCCGCGCTCCGGGCCTACGCTTCGACACTTTCCCAAACCTCAGTCCCAGGCTTGTCGCGCGACTACCACAGACCATTACCGTTACCACTGTAGTTTCGCTATATATTCTTCGCTCATGCCTTCGCTCGCTGTATTCTTGCTTCGATAGTGCAATTCTCGTTCGCTCACTCAATTGCACTCGTAACACATGCAAACTTAATCAAAATAATAGAGTACAGTACATGAAGACCACATTATGTACTAGAGTGTTTGAGTGATTAAGTTTAATCTCATTAGTTCCTTCAGTGTTTACACAGAGTAAAAAATTGAGGGGTCTCAAACACGGAATTTCATGCATTAACAGGGTGTAGATCAGAAATCTCTGGAACATCTGTGCAGCAACAGTTGAATATGAATCGAAAACTAGAATAGGGTAACACACCTTGAATCTTTTTTTACCATGCTAGCTTCTCGGCATTGGCTTGTGGGAGCTTCACGTCGGGGAACGAGGAAGTGGCGTCTGTGATTTGGACATTGTGGATTGGTTGGTACCACCTGTGTTTTTATGTACAATAGACAAGGACTTGATGGAGTGGCAGCCATGAAGACCACATTGCATCAAACCATACCCGCTAAGGCCATGATGTTCACACTAATGGATATAATACACTTTTAAGATACTTATTAGGATACTCTCACGTGAGTTTTGGGGAAAAAGTTGTGGGTGGGAGGGGGTGGTGGGGAGGGGGTGGGGCGGTGATCAAAGGCTAACTAAGGAGCACTATTGCACATTACCACATGCTTTAAGGTGGAACTCGTATAAATGGCTATGTGTTGTATGCTAAGAATACCATATCTTACATAATAGCATTCATTCTTACCCTTCACATCTACACGGTTGTGGAATGCAACTCGGCCTCTTTGCTCTTTATAAACTTAACGTAATACCCAACCTCAACGTACTCGCGAAGCCGGTGGTAGTGCCTGAGATTAGGAAAACAAATTCACTCGAAGAGAATGAGGCACCTTAAACGTTAACGTGCTTATTGATGACACCAGCAATTGCCATGGAAGGGGGCTTAGTTCCAAGATTCTCAGATCATCGTTGAAGAGTTTGAAATCCACTCCGAGTCACCTAAAGTGTTAATGTGTTTATTCGTGATAGCAACTACCATACATGAGGGGTCTCGGAGTGGGCAGGCGCATTGTCCAGGAGTTGCCTCTATGCTGCGAGATGTGAGTAGGCAGTGCAACATGTGCACGCGCGTGTGGGCCTGAGTGATAAACGTAGGGACAAAGACGGATGGCGCTAGTGTGCTTATTGGCGGTAGCAGTTGCCGGGGAAGGGGAGCTGGGAGAGAGCACGGGCGTTGTCCACCGGAGCTACCTTAATGCTGCGATTTGTGAGCAGGCAGCAGAAAATGTGCAGGCATGCGTGGGCTTAAGAGAATTGTGTATCAACATATGTCTGGGGACCTAAAGACGCTCTACATGGATATAGAGATAGACCGGGATGGAGACGGATGCGTAGAAAATGAGAGATGTGAGCAGGCAAAGGAACACGTGCACGCGCCTTTGCGCTTGAGAGATATGCAATTTGACATATACCTTGGGGGGGCCAGAGCCGTTCTGTGTGGGGAGAGAGAAGCAGAGAGGGATGGGTGGAAAAGAGGGATGTGAGTAGGCAACGGAACATATGCATGAACTTGTGTGATTGAGGGAGGTTCGATTCCATTACATGCCTAGGGCCTCCAGAGGCGTTTTGTGTGGGGAAGGGAGGGGGGAACAATGCAGACCATTGCCGATGTCCTGTAGCTTCACCCCGCCGTTCATCAGCTGGCCGGCTGATAGGAGATTCTCATGCACGCTGGGGATGTAAAACGTGTTAGAGATGTAGATCTGCTTCCTGGCATCCCCTTGCAGCGCAACGGTGCCACAATCTTGGTTGAATAGCGCCGTTGAAGCCATACACATGGCTGGCGTCGCCTCCCGGCTTCATGTCAATGAAGGCCTCGCGAATTACCATCATGTGATGGAGGCAGCCGCTATCCGGAACACCACGCCTGGGTTCGCCTGCACGGTGGTGGGGACTGCTTGGAAACCTTCGGCGTCCTCCGGCGCCAGAGAGATGCTCAACTCCACGATGTCGTCCATCGAGCACGAGGCCAGTGCGTCGCTGCGGACATTGCCGCTCAAAGAGCCAGCGTCCGTTGCCGACGACATATTTGGCGTTTGCTTCTCCTTGCGGTGATGATTGTCATAAGGATGACGGCCGGCGTCGGACCTTCCGCGACCAGCTTCCTGTTCCTCGTCGGACTTGTTGCGGTTGGGGAAATTGTACGGAAGGTGGGGGTTCTCCACAGGCGAAGGAGTCCTCAATTTAACTCCTCTTCAATTATGAACCATGCAAAGGAGCTTCACCATCCGGCGCAACAGCTTGTATTATTAGGGGAGACCCTCAATGACGTGAGTAGTTTACGACAACAACGCGTTGTTGACGCCGACCATTCGAAAGTCTGCTAAAACATGTTGCGAATTGTTGCAGTACTTCGTCACTGACTCATGCTCGCCCATGCGGAGGTTGGTCAGTCGCGGCTCTAGTTGGCCGATATAAAGGTCGTCGATCGCTTCGTATACCAAGCTTAGAAACGGGCGTCTTCGCTTAGTCGGCAAGGCTTCAACACCACTTGGACCTTTGGCTAGTAGTTGTCAAGATAGCAAGCAGGAATGATTACATTGAATGAAATGTGGGTACAAGTACTAACCCTAACTTCGAGTTGTATCCCATACGGGCTACCCCACTATAGCCTACACAGAACTAAAACACACCCCCATAGGCAAAGTGGGGGAGAACAAGGGGTCACAAGGCCAGTTAAGAAAATCAAAGCAAGCTTAGGGTGGATCACAACGTCACCACACACTCGAGCACAAGCAAAAGGCCACAAGGCCAATTCTCATGCAGAGGTATATATGCAACAACAACAGTACAGTAATCACTACCTAGCAAGAGCAAGCATGCAGAGTACAAGCAAAGTCACGTAGTGAGCAAGTGAGACGAAACAGGCACAAGGCCTAACATAGTACAGAAGCGCTTATGATCACCAGACGGAAGTGTCTTGGTGAATATATCAGCAGTGTTGGCCCGAGTGGCCACGTGAGCAAAACGAAGCTGACCACGCTGCTGCAACTCTCGAGCAAGGAAGTAACGCAGAGCGATATGCTTCGTTCTGTGCTCCAGTCTGTGCTCCTGACTCAAGGCAATGGCGACCTTGTTGTCTACGTACAGAACTGGAGGAGAACGAGGCCGCTCTCCCAAGTCGGTCGGCAAGTAGGTGAGCCAGCGTAACTCCTGTGCAGCCATGGCTGTGGCGTAGATCTCGGCCTCACAACTGGAGATGAGAATAGAAGACGAGCAAGTAGACCGCCAAGAAACAGAGCCGCGGCCAAGGTTGAAAGTGTAGCCCTGTGACGACCGCTGCGTAGCCAGGTCGTCAACCCAAGAAGCGTCTAAGTGTCCAGTGAGGTCAATTGAGCTCCGCCCTCCAAGCACGAGCCCCATGCCCGATGTACTGCACATGTAACGCAGTACCCTCTTCGCAGCATCCATGTGTACCTTTCTGTGCCTACCAGGAGCCACGTAGCGTGCCACAAGGCAAAGAGGGTACACAAGGTCAGGACGAGTGCAGATCATCAGGTACATGGGGCAGCCCACTAGCTCTGGGTACTGGCCACTCGGCTCTACGGACTCGTCCGAAGGTGGAGCTGAGAGCGAGTGACCTGTAGCCAGAGGAGTGGACTGTGGCGAGGGCCAAGTGAAGCCGAAGCGCTGAAGGACCTGCTGCACCATGCGTGACTGAGTCAGGGTGATGGTGTGGCGTGCTCTGTCCCGGGTGATCTGCAAGCCAAGGTAACTGCGCAGCTCACCCAGGTCTGTGCACGTATGTTTCTTCTGTAGGTCCGACTTCACAAGGGCGAGAGCCTCAGTGTCAGCAGTGACAAAGACCAAGTCGTCGATGTACACGAGGATGTAGAACAGCGGCAGTGAAGTGTCGGTGCGTAGAAACAGCGACGGGTCAGCAGTGGAAGGGGCAAACCCAAGAGCCGCAAGTGTCGTCCTCACGAGATGAGCGTGCATGTCAGCAGTTATATGTCGCGAAATTGGGCCTGGATTTCGACGTCGACCTCACCCGGCCTCTCCACGATGCCGTCACTGAACTTCTATAGTTGCAGAATCTCACGCTATGGATCAATCGATTCTTTCCATGTTGTCCGGCAATGTCGGTCTTCAAGGAGCTTGGGCATCGCGGTTTCGTCCGGCGAAAAAATGAAGTAGCTCTAGGTCAGGGCGATGCTGCCAACTCGTCCGGTGGACGAATTTGATGCCCACGACGGCCTGTCTCCACTTCGCCGGGTACAGCGGTGAAGTCTGTCGATGTCACCTCGTGAGCTGCCTGTAGCCACCGACCACAGGATTTGGGCCTGCATCCCACCGACGCTGACGATGTTGGCTCTATCAGGTCCTCGATTCACTCCACGCACCATCCTTGCACCTCCGTCGTCGACAAGGTTATCAACGTCGTAGTCGTCTCTAACTTGGGGAGAGGCAGACTCACCGCCCGCTGCAGCACGGGGAGGTGTTTGCGCGCCCACTATGCACAAGTTCCCTCAATGATGCACTGAAGTTCCCCAGTACCAATTTCACCACAGCATCCTCTTGCGAAACCTTGGTCATTCACGGTGGTCGAGACGGTTGTCGACCTAAGCTACAATAGAGCTCATACGCAATACTTGGGCTATTATCCATATCCAATGCGGGCTCGTTCCATGCTCACCGTACCATGCAGAGATTCACCCTACAACGGGTAGACTACGTAGGAGGTTACGTGTTATACGGGGTGATCATAGTGTTCCGTAATGCTTGTGCAAGTTTGTAGGCGGATTTGACAAGAGTCTCAATAAGAGGAACAGATCAATAGCATATTATGGCGAGGAAGGAAGTCGACATATCAAGAATGTAGTGCAGCACACCAGGAACCTAGCAAAGAGACTTTCCAGCATAACATGAAGGCTGCTTGCTAACGCAGCAGGAAGGCGGGGTGCCAATGCTGCAATAAGGTAGCTTGCCAACGTTGCACCATGGCGGCCTACCAGCACTGCAGTCGCAAGTGAACGTATGCACACATGTGTGGCACGTGCGAAATTAGGTGCAAGTCACTTCAACAGACGGTTGCGTACACGTGATGCCGATTCCGCATGTCGATTTTCGCAAAATTCGTGCACATGCAAATATTTGCTGACCAAATCTTTTAGTCGACCAGAAAGAGGCCGCTCAGCCAGCGCCGCCAACAAATTATTTCCGTTGGCTGGCGCCTTGTCAATGAGCAATCCATCGACAGCCAAGGCTCGGCGCAGCTCATTAGTCTCATGAGCCAAGCGACTTCATTTCGTCGACCAGCGCCTCGCCGGCTTTTGTTGCGGCTATTTAAAAGGTTTCTTCAACGTCGACACATTAATCTCATGAGCCAAGTGATTCATCGCACTTCAATAAAACTCCCTTGAAGTCGGCGTCGATCACGAACGCAGCCGGCTGCACACCTTTGCGCACCGGATAGAGAGGTCGACTTCGCCCAAGTAAGGGTGGAGCCTTTTCTCGTCAGCAATCATAGCATGCCATGCCATCCCATGCTTCATGGCGCATATACCTACGGAGATACACATGCATACACGCATGCGATCCCATTACATCATACTGATCCATGTGACACTGGTGACTCTGCCTTGACACGCCGCAGGCCAGATTATCTTCAATAGCCCTGCCCCCTCATCAAATGCCCCTCCTCCCACACCTCTTCTCTCACACCCCTCCTCTCACACCCCTCCTCCCACACCCCTGATCCTGCAACCCCCTTTGACAACCCACTTGCTCCCACCAACTTCCTCACCCCACACACTCCTCACCCCAACACACCCCTCACCCCGCACACCCCTCCTCTCACAGCTCCCTCCTCTTACACCCCCTTCCTCCACCACCCCCCACCCCCCTCCTCCCACACCAACCTCTTCCCCACACCGTCCTCTCACACCCCCATAAACCCACCCACCCCTCCGCTCACACCCCTCTCGACACATTCTTGCAATTTTGCACACGCTAGGCCCTTGTTCTTGAAATGTTGCACACGCTAGGCCCTCCTTCTTCCAATTTTGCACACGCTAGGCCCTTGTTCTTGCTATTTTGCACACGCTAGGCCCTTGTTCTTGCAATTTTGCACATGCTAGGCCCTTGTTCTTGAAATTTTACACACGCTAGGCCCTTGTTCTTGCAATTTTGCACACGCTAGGCCCTTGTTCTTGCAATTTTGCACACCCTAGGCCCTTGTTCTTCCAATTTTGCACTCGCTAGGCCCTTGTTCTTGCAATTTTGCACTCGCTAGGCCCTTGTTCTTGCAATTTTGCACTCGCTAGGCCCTTGTTCTCGCAATTTTGCACACGCTAGGCACTTGTTCTTCCAATTTTGCGCTCGCTAGGCCCTTGTTTTTGAAATTTTGCACACGCTAGGCCGTTGTTCTTGCAATTTTGCACCCGCTAGGCCCTTGTTCTTGCAATTTCGCACATGCTAGGCCCTTGTTCTTGCAATTTTGCACACGCTACGCCCTTGTTCTTGCAATTGTGCACACGCTAGGCCCTTGTTCTTGAGATTTTGCACTCGCTAGGCCCTTGTTCTTGAAATTTTGCACACGCTAGGCCCTTGTTCTTGCAATTTTGCACACGCTAGGCCCTTGTTCTTGCAATTTTGCACTCGCTAGGCCCTTGTTCTTGAAATTTTGCACACGCTAGGCCCTTGTTCTTGAAATGTTGCACACGCTAGGCCCTTCTTCTTCCAATTTTGCACACGCTAGGCCCTTGTTCTTCCAGTTTTGCACACGCTAGGCCCTTGTTCTTGAAATTGTGCACTCGCTAGGCCCTTGTTGTTGAAATTTTGCACACGCTAGGCCCTTGTTCTTGCAATTTTGCACACGCTAGGCACTTGTTCTTCCAATTTTGCGCTTGCTAGGCCCTTGTTCTTCCAATTTTGCACACGCTAGGCCCTTGTTATTGCAATTTTGCACACGCTAGCCCCTTGTTCTTCCAATTTTGCACTCGCTAGGTCCTTGTTCTTGCAATTTTGCACACGCTAGGCCCTTGTTCTTCCTTTTTTGCACTCGCTAGGCCCTTGTTGAAATTTCACACTCGCTAGGCCCTTGTTCTTGAAATTTTGGACACGCTAGGCCCTTGTTCTTGCTATTTTGCACACGCTAGGCCCTTGTTCTTGCAATGTTGCACTCGCTAGGCCCTTGTTCTTGCAATTTTGACTCGCTAGGCCCATGTTCTTGCAATTTTACACACGCTAGGCCCTTGTTGAAATTTCGCACTGGCTAGGCCCTTGTTCTTGAAATTTTGCACATGCTAGGCCCTTTTTCTTGCTATTTTGCACACGCTAGGCCCTTGTTCTTGCAATTTTGCACTCGCTAGGCCCTTGTTCTTGAATTTTTGCACACGCTAGGCCCTTGTTCTCGTAATTTTGCACACGCTAGGCACTTGTTCTTCCAATTTCGCACTTGCTAGGCCCTTGTTCTTGAAATTTGGCACACGCTAGGCCCTTGTTTTTGAAATTTTGCACACGCTAGGCCCTTGTTCTTGCAATTTTGCACACGCTAGGCCCTTGTTCTTGAAATGTTGCACACGCTAGGCCCTCCTTCTTCCAATTTTGCACACGCTAGGCCCTTGTTCTTGCTATTTTGCACACGCTAGGCCCTTGTTCTTGCAATTTTACACATGCTAGGCCCTTGTTCTTGAAATTTTACACACGCTAGGCCCTTGTTCTTGCAATTTTGCACACGCTAGGCCCTTGTTCTTGCAATTTTGCACACCCTAGGCCCTTGTTCTTCCAATTTTGCACTCGCTAGGCCCTTGTTCTTGCAATTTTGCACTCGCTAGGCCCTTGTTCTTGCAATTTTGCACTCGCTAGGCCCTTGTTCTCGCAATTTTGCACACGCTAGGCACTTGTTCTTCCAATTTTGCGCTCGCTAGGCCCTTGTTTTTGAAATTTTGCACACGCTAGGCCGTTGTTCTTGCAATTTTGCACCCGCTAGGCCCTTGTTCTTGCAATTTCGCACATGCTAGGCCCTTGTTCTTGCAACTTTGCACACGCTACGCCCTTGTTCTTGCAATTGTGCACACGCTAGGCCCTTGTTCTTCCAATTTTGCACTCGCTAGGCCCTTGTTCTTGAAATTTTGCACACGCTAGGCCCTTGTTCTTGCAATTTTGCACACGCTAGGCCCTTGTTCTTGCAATTTTGCACTCGCTAGGCCCTTGTTCTTGAAATTTTGCACACGCTAGGCCCTTCTTCTTCCAATTTTGCACACGCTAGGCCCTTGTTCTTCCAGTTTTGCACACGCTAGGCCCTTGTTCTTGAAATTGTGCACTCGCTAGGCCCTTGTTGTTGAAATTTTGCACACGCTAGGCCCTTGTTCTTGCAATTTTGCACACGCTAGGCACTTGTTCTTCCAATTTTGCGCTTGCTAGGCCCTTGTTCTTCCAATTTTGCACACGCTAGGCCCTTGTTATTGCAATTTTGCACACGCTAGCCCCTTGTTCTTCCAATTTTGCACTCGCTAGGTCCTTGTTCTTGCAATTTTGCACACGCTAGGCCCTTGTTCTTCCTTTTTTGCACTCGCTAGGCCCTTGTTCTTGCTATTTTGCACACGCTAGGCCCTTGTTCTTGCAATGTTGCACTCGCTAGGCCCTTGTTCTTGCAATTTTGACTCGCTAGGCCCATGTTCTTGCAATTTTACACACGCTAGGCCCTTGTTGAAATTTCGCACTGGCTAGGCCCTTGTTCTTGAAATTTTGCACATGCTAGGCCCTTGTTCTTGCTATTTTGCACACACTAGGCCCTTGTTCTTGCAATTTTGCACTCGCTAGGCCCTTGTTCTTGAATTTTTGCACACGCTAGGCCCTTGTTCTCGTAATTTTGCACACGCTAGGCACTTGTTCTTCCAATTTTGCACTTGCTAGGCCCTTGTTCTTGAAATTTGGCACACACTAGGCCCTTGTTTCTGAATTTTTGCACACGCTAGGCCCTTGTTCTCGCAATTTTGCACACGCTAGGCACTTGTTCTTCCAATTTTGCACTTGCTAGGCCCTTGTTATTGAACTTTGGCACACGCTAGGCCCTTGTTTTTGAAATTTTGTACACGCTAGGCCTTTGTTCTTGCAATTTTGCACACGCTAGGCCCTTGTTCTTGAAATGTTGCACACGCTAGGCCCTTCTTCTTCCAATTTTGCACACGCTAGGCCCTTGTTCTTGCTATTTTGCACACGCTAGGCCCTTGTTCTTGTGATTTTGGACACGCTAGGCCCTTGTTCTTGCTATTTTGCACATGCTAGGCCCTTGTTCTTGAAATTTTACACACGCTAGGCCCTTGTTCTTGCAATTTTGCACACGCTAGGCCCTTGTTCTTGCAATTTTGCACTCGCTAGGCCCTTGTTCTTGAAATTTTGCACACGCTAGGCCCTTGTTCTTGAAATGTTGCACACGCTAGGCCCTTCTTCTTCCAATTTTGCACACGCTAGGCCCTTGTTCTTGCTATTTTGCACACGCTAGGCCCTTGTTCTTGCTATTTTGCACACGCTAGGCCCTTGTTCTTGCTATTTTGCACATGCTAGGCCCTTGTTCTTGAAATGTTACACACGCTAGGCCCTTGTTCTTGCAATTTTGCACACGCTAGGCCCTTGTTCTTGCTATTTTGCACTCGCTAGGCCCTTGTTCTTGCTATTTTGCACTCACTAGGCCCTTGTTCTTTTAATTTTGCACACACTAGGCCCTTGTTCTTGAAATTGTGCACTCGCTAGGCCCTTGTTCTTGAACTTTTGCACACGCTAGGCCCTTGTTCTTGCAATTTTGCACACACTAGGCACTTGTTCTTCCAATTTTGCGCTCACTAGGCCCTTGTTTTTGAAAATTTGCACACGCTAGGCCGTTGTTCTTGTAATTTTGCACCCGCTAGGCCCTTGTTCTTGCAATTTTGCACACGCTAGGCCCTTGTTCTTGCAATTTTGCACACGCTAGGCCCTTGTTCTTGCAATTTTGCACACGCTAGGCCCTTGTTCTTGAAATGTTGCACACGCTAGGCCCTTCTTCTTCCAATTTTTCATACACTAGGCCTTTGTTCTTTCTATTTTGCACACGCTAGGCCCTTGTTCTTGCAATTTTGCACATGCCAGGCCCTTGTTCTTGCTATTTTGCACTCGCTAGGCCCTTGTTCTTGCTATTTTGCACTCGCTAGGCCCTTGTTCTTGCTATTTTGCACTCGCTAGGCCCTTGTTCTTCCAAATTTGCACACGCTAGGCCCTTGTTCTTAAAATTGTGCACTCGCTAGGCCCTTGTTCTTGCAAATTTGCACACGCTAGGCCCTTGTTCTTGCAATTTCGCATACGCTAGGCACTTGTTCTTCCAATTTTGCGCTCCCTAGGCCCTTGTTTTTGAAATTTTGCACACGCTTGGCCGTTGTTCTTGCAATTTCGCACACGCTAGGCCCTTGTTCTTGCAATTTTGCACACGCTAGGCCCTTGTTCTTGCAATTTTGCAAACGCTAGGCCCTTGTTTTTCCGATTTTGCACTCGCTAGGCCCTTGTTCTTGAAATTTTGCACCTGCTAGGCCCTTGTTCTTGAAATTTTGCACACGCTAGGCCCTTGTTCTTGCAATTTTGCACACGCTAGGCACTTGTTCTTCCAATTTTGCACACGCTAGGCCGTTCTTCTTCCAATTTTGCACACGCTAGGCCCTTGTTCTTACAATTTTGCACATGCCAGGCCTTTGTTCTTGAAATTTTGCACACGCTAGGCCCTCGTTCTTGCAATTTTGCACACGCTAGGCCCTTGTTCTTGCAATTTTGCACTCGCTAGGCACTTGTTCTCGCAATTTTGCACACGCTAGGCACTTGTTCTTCCAATTTTGCGCTCGCTAGGCCCTTGTTTTTGAAATTTTGCACACGCTAGGCCGTTGTTCTTGCAATTTTGCACCCGCTAGTCCCTTGTTCTTGCAATTTTGCACACGCTAGGCCCTTGTTCTTGCAATTTTGCACACGCTAGGCCCTTGTTCTTGCAATTGTGCACACGCTAGGCCCTTGTTCTTCTAAGTTTGCACTCGCTAGGCCCTTGTTCTTAAAATTTTGCACACGCTAGGCCCTTGTTCTTGCAATTTTGCACACGCTAGGCCCTTGTTCTTGCAATTTTGCACATGCTAGGCCCTTGTTCTTGCAATTTTGCACTCGCTAGGCCCTTGTTCTTGCAATTTTGCACTCGCTAGGCCCTTGTTCTTGAAATTTTGCACACGCTAGGCCCTTGTTCTTGAATTGTTGCACACGCTAGGCCCTTCTTCTTCCAATTTTGCACAAGCTAGGCCCTTGTTCTTGCAATTTTGCACACGCTAGGCCCTTGTTCTTGATATTTTGCACATGCTAGGCCCTTGTTCTTGCTATTTTGCACACGCTAGGCCCTTGTTCTTCCAATTTTGCACACGCTAGGTTCTTGTTCTTGAAATTGCGCACTCGCTAGGCCCTTGTTCTTGCAATGTTGCACACGCTAGGCCCTTCGTCTTCCAATTTTGCACACGCTAGGCCCTTGTTCTTGCAATTTTGCACACGCTAGGCCCTTGTTCTTCCAATTTTGCGCTCGCTAGGCCCTTGTTTTTGAAATTTTGCACACGCTAGGTCCTTGTTCTTGCAATTTTGCACACGCTAGCCCCTTGTTCTTCCAATTTTGCACTCGCTAGGTCCTTGTTCTTGCAATTTTGCACACGCTAGGCCCTTGTTCTTCCTTTTTTGCACTCGCTAGGCCCTTGTTGAAATTTCACACTCGCTAGGCCCTTGTTCTTGAAATTTTGGACACGCTAGGCCCTTGTTCTTGCTATTTTGCACACGCTAGGCCCTTGTTCTTGCAATGTTGCACTCGCTAGGCCCTTGTTCTTGCAATTTTGACTCGCTAGGCCCATGTTCTTGCAATTTTACACACGCTAGGCCCTTGTTGAAATTTCGCACTGGCTAGGCCCTTGTTCTTGAAATTTTGCACATGCTAGGCCCTTGTTCTTGCTATTTTGCACACGCTAGGCCCTTGTTCTTGCAATTTTGCACTCGCTAGGCCCTTGTTCTTGAATTTTTGCACACGCTAGGCCCTTGTTCTCGTAATTTTGCACACGCTAGGCACTTGTTCTTCCAATTTTGCACTTGCTAGGCCCTTGTTCTTGAAATTTGGCACACGCTAGGCCCTTGTTTTTGAAATTTTGCACACGCTAGGCCCTTGTTCTTGCAATTTTGCACACGCTAGGCCCTTGTTCTTGAAATGTTGCACACGCTAGGCCCTCCTTCTTCCAATTTTGCACACGCTAGGCCCTTGTTCTTGCTATTTTGCACACGCTAGGCCCTTGTTCTTGCAATTTTGCACATGCTAGGCCCTTGTTCTTGAAATTTTACACACGCTAGGCCCTTGTTCTTGCAATTTTGCACACGCTAGGCCCTTGTTCTTGCAATTTTGCACACCCTAGGCCCTTGTTCTTGCAATTTTGCACTCGCTAGGCCCTTGTTCTTGCAATTTTGCACACGCTAGGCCCTTGTTCTTGCAATTTTGCACTCGCTAGGCCCTTGTTCTTGAAATTTTGCACACGCTAGGCCCTTGTTCTTGAAATGTTGCACACGCTAGGCCCTTCTTCTTCCAATTTTGCACACGCTAGGCCCTTGTTCTTCCAGTTTTGCACACGCTAGGCCCTTGTTCTTGAAATTGTGCACTCGCTAGGCCCTTGTTGTTGAAATTTTGCACACGCTAGGCCCTTGTTCTTGCAATTTTGCACACGCTAGGCACTTGTTCTTCCAATTTTGCGCTTGCTAGGCACTTGTTCTTCCAATTTTGCACACGCTAGGCCCTTGTTATTGCAATTTTGCACACGCTAGCCCCTTGTTCTTCCAATTTTGCACTCGCTAGGTCCTTGTTCTTGCAATTTTGCACACGCTAGGCCCTTGTTCTTCCTTTTTTGCACTCGCTAGGCCCTTGTTCTTGCTATTTTGCACACGCTAGGCCCTTGTTCTTGCAATGTTGCACTCGCTAGGCCCTTGTTCTTGCAATTTTGACTCGCTAGGCCCATGTTCTTGCAATTTTACACACGCTAGGCCCTTGTTGAAATTTCGCACTGGCTAGGCCCTTGTTCTTGAAATTTTGCACATGCTAGGCCCTTGTTCTTGCTATTTTGCACACACTAGGCCCTTGTTCTTGAATTTTTGCACACGCTAGGCCCTTGTTCTCGTAATTTTGCACACGCTAGGCACTTGTTCTTCCAATTTTGCACTTGCTAGGCCCTTGTTCTTGAAATTTGGCACACGCTAGGCCCTTGTTTTTGAAATTTTGCACACGCTAGGCCCTTGTTCTCGCAATTTTGCACACGCTAGGCACTTGTTCTTCCAATTTTGCACTTGCTAGGCCCTTGTTCTTGAACTTTGGCACACGCTAGGCCCTTGTTTTTGAAATTTTGTACACGCTAGGCCTTTGTTCTTGCAATTTTGCACACGCTAGGCCCTTGTTCTTGAAATGTTGCACACGCTAGGCCCTTCTTCTTCCAATTTTGCACACGCTAGGCCCTTGTTCTTGCTATTTTGCACACGCTAGGCCCTTGTTCTTGTGATTTTGGACACGCTAGGCCCTTGTTCTTGCTATTTTGCACATGCTAGGCCCTTGTTCTTGAAATTTTACACACGCTAGGCCCTTGTTCTTGCAATTTTGCACACGCTAGGCCCTTGTTCTTGCAATTTTGCACTCGCTAGGCCCTTGTTCTTGAAATTTTGCACACGCTAGGCCCTTGTTCTTGAAATGTTGCACACGCTAGGCCCTTCTTCTTCCAATTTTGCACATGCTAGGCCCTTGTTCTTGCTATTTTGCACACGCTAGGCCCTTGTTCTTGCTATTTTGCACACGCTAGGCCCTTGTTCTTGCTATTTTGCACATGCTAGGCCCTTGTTCTTGAAATGTTACACACGCTAGGCCCTTGTTCTTGCAATTTTGCACACGCTAGGCCCTTGTTCTTGCTATTTTGCACTCGCTAGGCCCTTGTTCTTGCTATTTTGCACTCACTAGGCCCTTGTTCTTCCAATTTTGCACACACTAGGCCCTTGTTCTTGAAATTGTGCACTCGCTAGGCCCTTGTTCTTGAACTTTTGCACACGCTAGGCCCTTGTTCTTGCAATTTTGCACACACTAGGCACTTGTTCTTCCAATTTTGCGCCCACTAGGCCCTTGTTTTTGAAAATTTGCACACGCTAGGCCGTTGTTCTTGCATTTTTGCACCCGCTAGGCCCTTGTTCTTGCAATTTTGCACACGCTAGGCCCTTGTTCTTGCAATTTTGCACACGCTAGGCCCTTGTTCTTGCAATTTTGCACACGCTAGGCCCTTGTTCTTGAAATGTTGCACACGCTAGGCCCTTCTTCTTCCAATTTTACATACACTAGGCCTTTGTTCTTGCTATTTTGCACACGCTAGGCCCTTGTTCTTGCAATTTTGCACATCCCAGGCCCTTGTTCTTGCTATTTTGCACTCGCTAGGCCCTTGTTCTTGCTATTTTGCACTCGCTAGGCCCTTGTTCTTGCTATTTTGCACTCGCTAGGCCCTTGTTCTTCCAAATTACACACGCTAGGCCCTTGTTCTTAAAATTGTGCACTCGCTAGGCCCTTGTTCTTGCAAATTTGCACACGCTAGGCCCTTGTTCTTGCAATTTCGCATACGCTAGGCACTTGTTCTTCCAATTTTGCGCTCCCTAGGCCCTTGTTTTTGAAATTTTGCACACGCTTGGCCGTTGTTCTTGCAATTTCGCACACGCTAGGCCCTTGTTCTTGCAATTTTGCACACGCTAGGCCCTTGTTCTTGCAATTTTGCAAACGCTAGGCCCTTGTTTTTCCGATTTTGCACTCGCTAGGCCCTTGTTCTTGAAATTTTGCACCTGCTAGGCCCTTGTTCTTGAAATTTTGCACACGCTAGGCCCTTGTTCTTGCAATTTTGCACACGCTAGGCCCTTGTTCTTGCAATTTTACACTCGCTAGGCCCTTGTTCTTGCAATTTTGCACTCGCTAGGCCCTTGTTCTTGAATTTTGCACACGCTAGGCCCTTGTTCTTCCAATTCTGCACTCGCTAGGCCCTTGTTCTTGAAATGTTGCACACGCTAGGCCCTTGTTCTTGCAATTTTTAACACGCTAGGCACTTGTTCTTCCAATTTTGCACTCGCTAGGCCCTTGTTCTTGCAATTTTGCACTCGCTAGGCCCTTGTTCTTGACATTTTGCACACGCTAGGCCCTTGTTCTGGCAATTTTGCACTCGCTAGGCCCTTGTTCTTGAAATTTTGCACTCGCTAGGCCCTTGTTCTTGAAATTTTGCACACGCTAGGCACTTGTTCTTCCAATTTTGCACACGCTAGGCACTTGTTCTTCCAATTTTGCACACGCTAGGCCCTTGTTCTTCCAGTTTTGCACACGCTAGGCCCTTGTTCTTGAAATTGTGCACTCGCTAGGCCCTTGTTGTTGAAATTTTGCACACGCTAGGCCCTTGTTCTTGCAATTTTGCACACGCTAGGCACTTGTTCTTCCAATTTTGCGCTTGCTAGGCCCTTGTTCTTCCAATGTTGCACACGCTAGGCCCTTGTTATTGCAATTTTGCACACGCTAGCCCCTTGTTCTTCCAATTTTGCACTCGCTAGGTCCTTGTTCTTGCAATTTTGCACACGCTAGGCCCTTGTTCTTCCTTTTTTGCACTCGCTAGGCCCTTGTTCTTGCTATTTTGCACACGCTAGGCCCTTGTTCTTGCAATGTTGCACTCGCTAGGCCCTTGTTCTTGCAATTTTGACTCGCTAGGCCCATGTTCTTGCAATTTTACACACGCTAGGCCCTTGTTGAAATTTCGCACTGGCTAGGCCCTTGTTCTTGAAATTTTGCACATGCTAGGCCCTTGTTCTTGCTATTTTGCACACACTAGGCCCTTGTTCTTGCAATTTTGCACTCGCTAGGCCCTTGTTCTTGAATTTTTGCACACGCTAGGCCCTTGTTCTCGTAATTTTGCACACGCTAGGCACTTGTTCTTCCAATTTTGCACTTGCTAGGCCCTTGTTCTTGAAATTTGGCACACGCTAGGCCCTTGTTTTTGAAATTTTGCACACGCTAGGCCCTTGTTCTCGCAATTTTGCACACGCTAGGCACTTGTTCTTCCAATTTTGCACTTGCTAGGCCCTTGTTCTTGAACTTTCGCACACGCTAGGCCCTTGTTTTTGAAATTTTGTACACGCTAGGCCTTTGTTCTTGCAATTTTGCACACGCTAGGCCCTTGTTCTTGAAATGTTGCACACGCTAGGCCCTTCTTCTTCCAATTTTGCACACGCTAGGCCCTTGTTCTTGCTATTTTGCACACGCTAGGCCCTTGTTCTTGTGATTTTGGACACGCTAGGCCCTTGTTCTTGCTATTTTGCACATGCTAGGCCCTTGTTCTTGAAATTTTACACACGCTAGGCCCTTGTTCTTGCAATTTTGCACACGCTAGGCCCTTGTTCTTGCAATTTTGCACTCGCTAGGCCCTTGTTCTTGAAATTTTGCACACGCTAGGCCCTTGTTCTTGAAATGTTGCACACGCTAGGCCCTTCTTCTTCCAATTTTGCACACGCTAGGCCCTTGTTCTTGCTATTTTGCACACGCTAGGCCCTTGTTCTTGCTATTTTGCACACGCTAGGCCCTTGTTCTTGCTATTTTGCACATGCTAGGCCCTTGTTCTTGAAATGTTACACACGCTAGGCCCTTGTTCTTGCAATTTTGCACACGCTAGGCCCTTGTTCTTGCTATTTTGCACTCGCTAGGCCCTTGTTCTTGCTATTTTGCACTCACTAGGCCCTTGTTCTTCCAATTTTGCACACACTAGGCCCTTGTTCTTGAAATTGTGCACTCGCTAGGCCCTTGTTCTTCAACTTTTGCACACGCTAGGCCCTTGTTCTTGCAATTTTGCACACACTAGGCACTTGTTCTTCCAATTTTGCGCCCACTAGGCCCTTGTTTTTGAAAATTTGCACACGCTAGGCCGTTGTTCTTGCAATTTTGCACCCGCTAGGCCCTTGTTCTTGCAATTTTGCACACGCTAGGCCCTTGTTCTTGCAATTTTGCACACGCTAGGCCCTTGTTCTTGCAATTTTGCACACGCTAGGCCCTTGTTCTTGAAATGTTGCACACGCTAGGCCCTTCTTCTTCCAATTTTACATACACTAGGCCTTTGTTCTTGCTATTTTGCACACGCTAGGCCCTTGTTCTTGCAATTTTGCACATGCCAGGCCCTTGTTCTTGCTATTTTGCACTCGCTAGGCCCTTGTTCTTGCTATTTTGCACTCGCTACGCCCTTGTTCTTGCTATTTTGCACTCGCTAGGCCCTTGTTCTTCCAAATTTGCACACGCTAGGCCCTTGTTCATTAAATTGTGCACTCGCTAGGCCCTTGTTCTTGCAAATTTGCACACGCTAGGCCCTTGTTCTTGCAATTTCGCATACGCTAGGCACTTGTTCTTCCAATTTTGCGCTCCCTAGGCCCTTGTTTTTGAAATTTTGCACACGCTTGGCCGTTGTTCTTGCAATTTCGCACACGCTAGGCCCTTGTTCTTGCAATTTTGCACACGCTAGGCCCTTGTTCTTGCAATTTTGCAAACGCTAGGCCCTTGTTTTTCCGATTTTGCACTCGCTAGGCCCTTGTTCTTGAAATTTTGCACCTGCTAGGCCCTTGTTCTTGAAATTTTGCACACGCTAGGCCCTTGTTCTTGCAATTTTGCACACGCTAGGCCCTTGTTCTTGCAATTTTACACTCACTAGGCCCTTGTTCTTGCAATTTTGCACTCGCTAGGCCCTTGTTCTTGAATTTTGCACACGCTAGGCCCTTGTTCTTCCAATTCTGCACTCGCTAGGCCCTTGTTCTTGAAATGTTGCACACGCTAGGCCCTTGTTCTTGCAATTTTTAACACGCTAGGCACTTGTTCTTCCAATTTTGCACTCGCTAGGCCCTTGTTCTTGCAATTTTGCACTCGCTAGGCCCTTGTTCTTCACATTTTGCACACGCTAGGCCCTTGTTCTGGCAATTTTGCACTCGCTAGGCCCTTGTTCTTGAAATTTTGCACTCGCTAGGCCCTTGTTCTTGAAATTTTGCACACGCTAGGCCCTTGTTCTTGCTATTTTGCACACGTTAGGCCTTTGTTCTTGCAATTTTGCACACGCTAGGCCCTTGTTCTTGCAATTTTGCAAACGCTAGGCCCTTGTTCTTCCAATTTTGCATTCGCTAGGCCCTTGTTCTTGAAATTTTGCACACGCTAGGCCCTTGTTCTTGCAATTTTGCACACGTTAGGCCCTTGTTCTTGCAGTTTTACACTCGCTAGGCCCTTGTTCTTGCAATTTTGCACTCGCTAGGCCCTTGTTCTTGAATTTTGCACACGCTAGGCCCTTGTTCTTCAAATGTTGCACACGCTAGGCCGTTCTTCTTCCAATTTTGCACACGCTAGGCCCTTGTTCTTACAATTTTGCACATGCCAGGCCTTTGTTCTTGAAATTTTGCACACGCTAGGCCCTCGTTCTTGCAATTTTGCACACGCTAGGCCCTTGTTCTTGCAATTTTGCACTCGCTAGGCACTTGTTCTCGCAATTTTGCACACGCTAGGCACTTGTTCTTCCAATTTTGCGCTCGCTAGGCCCTTGTTTTTGAAATTTTGCACACGCTAGGCCGTTGTTCTTGCAATTTTGCACCCGCTAGGCCCTTGTTCTTGCAATTTTGCACACGCTAGGCCCTTGTTCTTGCAATTTTGCACACGCTAGGCCCTTGTTCTTGCAATTGTGCACACGCTAGGCCCTTGTTCTTCCAAGTTTGCACTCGCTAGGCCCTTGTTCTTAAAATTTTGCACACGCTAGGCCCTTGTTCTTGCAATTTTGCACACGCTAGGCCCTTGTTCTTGCAATTTTGCACATGCTAGGCCCTTGTTCTTGCAATTTTGCACTCGCTAGGCCCTTGTTCTTGCAATTTTCAACTCGCTAGGCCCTTGTTCTTGAAATTTTGCACACGCTAGGCCCTTGTTCTTGAATTGTTGCACACGCTAGGCCCTTCTTCTTCCAATTTTGCACAAGCTAGGCCCTTGTTCTTGCAATTTTGCACACGCTAGGCCCTTGTTCTTGATATTTTGCACATGCTAGGCCCTTGTTCTTGCTATTTTACACACGCTAGGCCCTTGTTCTTCCAATTTTGCACACGCTAGGTTCTTGTTCTTGAAATTGCGCACTCGCTAGGCCCTTGTTCTTGCAATGTTGCACACGCTAGGCCCTTCGTCTTCCAATTTTGCACACGCTAGGCCCTTGTTCTTGCAATTTTGCACACGCTAGGCCCTTGTTCTTCCAATTTTGCGCTCGCTAGGCCCTTGTTTTTGAAATTTTGCACACGCTAGGTCCTTGTTCTTGCAATTTTGCACACGCTAGCCCCTTGTTCTTCCAATTTTGCACTCGCTAGGTCCTTGTTCTTGCAATTTTGCACACGCTAGGCCCTTGTTCTTCCTTTTTTGCACTCGCTAGGCCCTTGTTGAAATTTCACACTCGCTAGGCCCTTGTTCTTGAAATTTTGGACACGCTAGGCCCTTGTTCTTGCTATTTTGCACACGCTAGGCCCTTGTTCTTGCAATGTTGCACTCGCTAGGCCCTTGTTCTTGCAATTTTGACTCGCTAGGCCCATGTTCTTGCAATTTTACACACGCTAGGCCCTTGTTGAAATTTCGCACTGGCTAGGCCCTTGTTCTTGAAATTTTGCACATGCTAGGCCCTTGTTCTTGCTATTTTGCACACGCTAGGCCCTTGTTCTTGCAATTTTGCACTCGCTAGGCCCTTGTTCTTGAATTTTTTGCACACGCTAGGCCCTTGTTCTCGTAATTTTGCACACGCTAGGCACTTGTTCTTCCAATTTTGCACTTGCTAGGCCCTTGTTCTTGAAATTTGGCACACGCTAGGCCCTTGTTTTTGAAATTTTGCACACGCTAGGCCCTTGTTCTTGCAATTTTGCACACGCTAGGCCCTTGTTCTTGAAATGTTGCACACGCTAGGCCCTCCTTCTTCCAATTTTGCACACGCTAGGCCCTTGTTCTTGCTATTTTGCACACGCTAGGCCCTTGTTCTTGCAATTTTGCACATGCTAGGCCCTTGTTCTTGAAATTTTACACACGCTAGGCCCTTGTTCTTGCAATTTTGCACACGCTAGGCCCTTGTTCTTGCAATTTTGCACACCCTAGGCCCTTGTTCTTGCAATTTTGCACTCGCTAGGCCCTTGTTCTTGCAATTTTGCACACGCTAGGCCCTTGTTCTTGCAATTTTGCACTCGCTAGGCCCTTGATCTTGAAATTTTGCACACGCTAGGCCCTTGTTCTTGAAATGTTGCACACGCTAGGCCCTTCTTCTTCCAATTTTGCACACGCTAGGCCCTTGTTCTTCCAGTTTTGCACACGCTAGGCCCTTGTTCTTGAAATTGTGCACTCGCTAGGCCCTTGTTGTTGAAATTTTGCACACGCTAGGCCTTTGTTCTTGCAATTTTGCACACGCTAGGCACTTGTTCTTCCAATTTTGCGCTTGCTAGGCCCTTGTTCTTCCAATTTTGCACACGCTAGGCCCTTGTTATTGCAATTTTGCACACGCTAGCCCCTTGTTCTTCCAATTTTGCACTCGCTAGGTCCTTGTTCTTGCAATTTTGCACACGCTAGGCCCTTGTTCTTCCTTTTTTGCACTCGCTAGGCCCTTGTTCTTGCTATTTTGCACACGCTAGGCCCTTGTTCTTGCAATGTTGCACTCGCTAGGCCCTTGTTCTTGCAATTTTGACTCGCTAGGCCCATGTTCTTGCAATTTTACACACGCTAGGCCCTTGTTGAAATTTCGCACTGGCTAGGCCCTTGTTCTTGAAATTTTGCACATGCTAGGCCCTTGTTCTTGCTATTTTGCACACACTAGGCCCTTGTTCTTGCAATTTTGCACTCGCTAGGCCCTTGTTCTTGAATTTTTGCACACGCTAGGCCCTTGTTCTCGTAATTTTGCACACGCTAGGCACTTGTTCTTCCAATTTTGCACTTGCTAGGCCCTTGTTCTTGAAATTTGGCACACGCTAGGCCCTTGTTTTTGAAATTTTGCACACGCTAGGCCCTTGTTCTCGCAATTTTGCACACGCTAGGCACTTGTTCTTCCAATTTTGCACTTGCTAGGCCCTTGTTCTTGAACTTTGGCACACGCTAGGCCCTTGTTTTTGAAATTTTGTACACGCTAGGCCTTTGTTGTTGCAATTTTGCACACGCTAGGCCCTTGTTCTTGAAATGTTGCACACGCTAGGCCCTTCTTCTTCCAATTTTGCACACGCTAGGCCCTTGTTCTTGCTATTTTGCACACGCTAGGCCCTTGTTCTTGTGATTTTGGACACGCTAGGCCCTTGTTCTTGCTATTTTGCACATGCTAGGCCCTTGTTCTTGAAATTTTACACACGCTAGGCCCTTGTTCTTGCAATTTTGCACACGCTAGGCCCTTGTTCTTGCAATTTTGCACTCGCTAGGCCCTTGTTCTTGAAATTTTGCACACGCTAGGCCCTTGTTCTTGAAATGTTGCACACGCTAGGCCCTTCTTCTTCCAATTTTGCACACGCTAGGCCCTTGTTCTTGCTATTTTGCACACGCTAGGCCCTTGTTCTTGCTATTTTGCACACGCTAGGCCCTTGTTCTTGCTATTTTGCACATGCTAGGCCCTTGTTCTTGAAATGTTACACACCCTAGGCCCTTGTTCTTGCAATTTTGCACACGCTAGGCCCTTGTTCTTGCTATTTTGCACTCGCTAGGCCCTTGTTCTTGCTATTTTGCACTCACTAGGCCATTGTTCTTCCAATTTTGCACACACTAGGCCCTTGTTCTTGAAATTGTGCACTCGCTAGGCCCTTGTTCTTGAACTTTTGCACACGCTAGGCCCTTGTTCTTGCAATTTTGCACACACTAGGCACTTGTTCTTCCAATTTTGCGCTCACTAGGCCCTTGTTTTTGAAAATTTGCACACGCTAGGCCGTTGTTCTTGCAATTTTGCACCCGCTAGGCCCTTGTTCTTGCAATTTTGCACACGCTAGGCCCTTGTTCTTGAAATTTTGCACACGCTAGGCCCTTGTTCTTGCAATTTTGCACACGCTAGGCCCTTGTTCTTGAAATGTTGCACACGCTAGGCCCTTCTTCTTCCAATTTTACATACACTAGGCCTTTGTTCTTGCTATTTTGCACACGCTAGGCCCTTGTTCTTGCAATTTTGCACATGCCAGGCCCTTGTTCTTGCTATTTTGCACTCGCTAGGCCCTTGTTCTTGCTATTTTGCACTCGCTAGGCCCTTGTTCTTGCTATTTTGCACTCGCTAGGCCCTTGTTCTTCCAAATTTGCACACGCTAGGCCCTTGTTCTTAAAATTGTGCACTCGCTAGGCCCTTGTTCTTGCAAATTTGCACACGCTAGGCCCTTGTTCTTGCAATTTCGCATACGCTAGGCACTTGTTCTTCCAATTTTGCGCTCCCTAGGCCCTTGTTTTTGAAATTTTGCACACGCTTGGCCGTTGTTCTTGCAATTTCGCACACGCTAGGCCCTTGTTCTTGCAATTTTGCACACGCTAGGCCCTTGTTCTTGCAATTTTGCAAACGCTAGGCCCTTGTTTTTCCGATTTTGCACTCGCTAGGCCCTTGTTCTTGAAATTTTGCACCTGCTAGGCCCTTGTTCTTGAAATTTTGCACACGCTAGGCCCTTGTTCTTGCATTTTTGCACACGCTAGGCCCTTGTTCTTGCAATTTTACACTCGCTAGGCCCTTGTTCTTGCAATTTTGCACTCGCTAGGCCCTTGTTCTTGAATTTTGCACACGCTAGGCCCTTGTTCTTCCAATTCTGCACTCGCTAGGCCCTTGTTCTTGAAATGTTGCACACGCTAGGCCCTTGTTCTTGCAATTTTTAACACGCTAGGCACTTGTTCTTCCAATTTTGCACTCGCTAGGCCCTTGTTCTTGCAATTTTGCACTCGCTAGGCCCTTGTTCTTGACATTTTGCACACGCTAGGCCCTTGTTCTGGCAATTTTGCACTCGCTAGGCCCTTGTTCTTGAAATTTTGCACTCGCTAGGCCCTTGTTCTTGAAATTTTGCACACGCTAGGCCCTTGTTCTTGCTATTTTGCACACGTTAGGCCTTTGTTCTTGCAATTTTGCACACGCTAGGCCCTTGTTCTTGCAATTTTGCAAACGCTAGGCCCTTGTTCTTCCAATTTTGCATTCGCTAGGCCCTAGTTCTTGAAATTTTGCACACGCTAGGCCCTTGTTCTTGCAATTTTGCACACGCTAGGCCCTTGTTCTTGCAATTGTACACTCGCTAGGCCCTTGTTCTTGCAATTTTGCACTCGCTAGGCCCTTGTTCTTGAATTTTGCACACGCTAGGCCCTTGTTCTTCAAATGTTGCACACGCTAGGCCGTTCTTCTTCCAATTTTGCACACGCTAGGCCCTTGTTCTTACAATTTTGCACATGCCAGGCCTTTGTTCTTGAAATTTTGCACACGCTAGGCCCTCGTTCTTGCAATTTTGCACACGCTAGGCCCTTGTTCTTGCTATTTTGCACTCGCTAGGCCCTTGTTCTTGCTATTTGGCGCACGCTAGGCCCTTGTTCTTGAAATTTTGCACATGCAAGGCCCTTATTCTTGCTATTTTGCACAAGCTAGGCCCTTGTTCTTGCAATTTTGCACACGCTAGGCCCTTGTTCTTGCAATTCTGCACACGCTAGGCACTTGTCCTTCCAATTTTGTGCTCGCTAGGCCCTTGTTTTTTAAATTTTGCACACGCTAGGCCCTTGTTCTTCCAATTTTGCACTCGCTAGGTCCTTGTTCTTGCAATTTTGCACACGCTAGGCCCTTGTTCTTCCTTTTTTGCACTCGATAGGCCCTTGTTGAAATTTCGCACTCGCTAGGCCCTTGTTCTTGAAATTTTGCACACACAAGGCCCTTGTTCTTGCTATTTTGCACACGCTAGGCCCTTGTTCTTGCAATTTTACACTCGGTAGGCCCTTGTTCTTGCAATTTTGACTCGCTAGGCCCATGTTCTTGCTATTTTGCACACGCTAGGCCCTTGTTCTTGCTATTTTCCACTCGCTAGGCCCTTGTTCTTGCTATTTTGCACATGCTAGGCTCTTGCTCTAGCTATTTTGCACACGCTAGGCCCTTGTTCTTGCAATTTTGCACACGCTAGGCCCTTGTTCTTGCAATTTTGCACTCGCTAGGCCCTTGTTCTTGCAATTTTGCAATCGCTAGGCCCTTGTTCTCGCAATTTTGCACACGCTATGCCCTTGTTCTTGCAATTTTGCACTCGCTAGGCCCATGTTCTTGTTATTTTGCACACGCTAGGCCCTTGTTCTTGCTATTTTGCACCCGCTAGGCCCTTTTTCTTGCTATTTTGCACACGCTATGCCCTTGTTCTTGCTATTTTCTACACGCTATGCCCTTGTTCTTGAAATTTTGCACACGCTAGGCCCTTGTTCTTGCTATTTTGCACACGCTAGGCCCTTGTTCTTCCAATTCTGCACTCGCTAGGCCCTTGTTCTTGAAATGTTGCACACGCTAGGCCCTTGTTCTTGCAATTTTGTACACGCTAGGCACTTGTTCTTCCAATTTTGCACTCGCTAGGCCCTTGTTCTTGCAATTTTGCACTCGCTAGGCCCTTGTTCTTGACATTTTGCACACGCTAGGCCCTTGTTCTGTCAATTTTGCACTCACTAGGCCCTTGTTCTTGAAATTTTGCACTCGCTAGGCCCTTGTTCTTGAAATTTTGCACACGCTAGGCCCTTGTTCTTGCTATTTTGCACACGTTAGGCCTTTGTTCTTGCAATTTTGCACACGCTAGGCCCTTGTTCTTGCAATTTTGCAAACGCTAGGCCCTTGTTCTTCCAATTTTGCACTCGCTAGGCCCTTGTTCTTGAAATTTTGCACACGCTAGGCCCTTGTTCTTGCAATTTTGCACATGCTAGGCCCTTGTTCTTGCAATTTTACACTCGCTAGGCCCTTGTTCTTGCAATTTTGCACTCGCTAGACCCTTGTTCTTGAATTTTGCACACGCTAGGCCCTTGTTCTTCAAATGTTGCACACGCTAGGCCGTTCTTCTTCCAATTTTGCACACGCTAGGCCCTTGTTCTTACAATTTTGCACATGCCAGGCCTTTGTTCTTGAAATTTTGCACACGCTAGGCCCTCGTTCTTGCAATTTTGCACACGCTAGGCCCTTGTTCTTGCTATTTTGCACTCGCTAGGCCCTTGTTCTTGCTATTTGGCGCACGTTAGGCCCTTGTTCTTGAAATTTTGCACATGCAAGGCCCTTATTCTTGCTATTTTGCACAAGCTAGGCCCTTGTTCTTCCAATTTTGCACACGCTAGGCCCTTGTTCTTGAAATTGTGCACTCGCTAGGCCCTTGTTTTTGAAATTTTGCACATGCTAGGCCCTTATTCTTGCAATTTTGCACTCGCTAGGCCCTAGTTCTTGCAATTTTGCACTCGCTAGGCCCTTGTTCTTAAAATTTTGCACATGCTAGGCCCTTGTTCTTGAAATGTTGCACACGCTAGGCCCTTGTTCTTGCTATTTTGCACTCGCTAGGCCCTTGTTCTTGCTATTTTGCACACGCTAGGCCCTTGTTCCTGAAATTTTGCACATGCTAGGCCCTTGTTCTTCCAATTTTGCACACGCTAGGCCCTTGTTCTTGAAATTGTGCACTCGCTAGGCCCTTGTTCTTAAAATTTTGCAAACGCTAGGCCCTTGTTCTTGCAATTTTTCACTCGCTAGGCCCTTGTTCTTGCAATTTTGCACTCGCTAGGCCCTTGTTCTTGAAATTTTGCACACGCTAGGCTCTTGTTGTTGAAATGTTGCACACGCTAGGCCCTTCTTCTTCCAATTTTGCACACGCTAGGCCCTTGTTCTTGCAATTTTGCACATGCCAGGCCTTTGTTCTTGAAATTTTGCACATGCTAGACCCTTGTTCTTGCAATTTTGCACACGCTAGGCCCTTGTTCTTGCTATTTTGCACTCGCTAGGCCCTTGTTCTTGCTATTTTGCACACGCTAGGCCCTTGTTCCTGAAATTTTGCACATGCTAGGCCCTTGTTCTTACTATTTTGCACACGCTAGGCCCTTGTTCTTGCAATTTTGCACACGCTAGGCCCTTGTTCTTGAAATTGTGAACTCGCTAGGCCCTTGTTTTTGAAATTTTGCACACGCTAGGCCCTTGTTCTTGCAATTTTGCACACGCTAGGCACTTGTTCTTCCAATTTTGCGCTCGCAAGGCCCTTGTTTTTGAAATTTTGCACACGCTACGCCTTTGTTCTTGCAATTTTGCACACGCTAGCCCCTTGTTCTTCCAATTTTGCACTCGCTAGGTCCTTTTTCTTGCAATTTTGCACACGCTAGGCCATTGTTCTTCCTTTTTTGCACTCGCTAGGCCCTTGTTGAAATTTTGCACACGCTAGGCCCTTGTTCTTGAAATTTTGCACACGCTAGGCCCTTGTTCTTGCAAATTTGCACACGCTTGGCCCTTGTTCTTGCAATTTTGCACTCGTTAGGCCCTTGTTCTTGCAATTTTGCACTCGCTAGGCCCTTGTTCTTGAAATTTTGCACACGCTAGGCCCTTGTTCTTGAAATGTTGCACACGCTAGGCCCTTCTTCTTCCAATTTTGCATACGCTAGGCCCTTGTTTTTGCAATTTTGCACATGCCAGGCCTTTGTTCTTGAAATTTTGCACACGCTAGGCCCTTGTTCTTGCAATTTTGCACACGCTAGGCCCTTGTTCTTGCTATTTTGCACACGCTAGGCCCTTGTTCTTGCTATTTTGCACACGCTAGGCCCTTGTTCTTGAAATTTTGCACATGCTAGGCCCTTGTTCTTGCTATTTTGCACGCGCTAGGCCCTTGTTCTTCCAATTTTGCACACGCTAGGCCCTTGTTCTTGAAATTGTGCACTCGCTAGGCCCTTGTTATTGAAATTTTGCACACGCTAGGCCCTTGTTCTTGCAATTTTGCACACGCTAGGCACTTGTCCTTCCAATTTTGCGCTCGCTAAGCCCTTGTTTTTTAAATTTTGCACACGCTAGGCCCTTGTTCTTGCAATTTTGCACACACTAGGCCCTTGTTCTTGCAATTTTGCACTCGCTAGGCCCTTGTTCTTGCAATTTTGCACACACTATGCCCTTGTTCTTGCAATTTTGCATTCGCTAGGCCCAAGTTCTTGCTATTTTGCACACGCTAGGCCCTTGTTCTTGCTATTTTGCACTCGCTAGGCCCTTTTTCTTGCTATTTTGGACACGCTATGCCCTTGTTCTTGCTATTTTGCAGACGCTAGGCACTTTGTCTTGAAATTTTGAACATGCTAGGCCCTTGTTCTTGCTATTTTGCACACGCTAGGCCCTTGTTCTTCCAATTCTGCACTCGCTAGGCCCTTGTTCTTGAAATGTTGCACACGCTAGGCCCTTGTTCTTGCAATTTTGCACATGCTAGGCACTTGTTCTTCCAATTTTTCACTCGCTAGGCCCTTGTTCTTGCAATTTTGCACTCGCTAGGCCCTTGTTCTTGAAATTTTGCACTCGCTAGGCCCTTGTTCTTGCAATTTTGCACTCGCTAGGCCCTTGTTCTTGAAATTTTGCACTCGCTAGGCCCTTGTTCTTGAAATTTTGCACACGCTAGGCCCTTGTTCTTGCTATTTTGCACACGCTAGGCCCTTGTTCTTCCAATTTTGCACTGGCTAGGCCCTTGTTCTTGAAATGTTGCACACGCTAGGCCCTTGTTCTTGCAGTTTTGCACACGCTAGGCCCTTGTTCTTGCAATTTTGCACACGCGAGGCCCTTGTTCTTCCAATTTTGCACTCGCTAGGCCCTTGTTCTTGCAATTTTGCACTCGCTAGGCCCTTGTTCTTGCAATTTTGCACTCGCTAGGCCCTTGTTCTCGCAATTTTGCACACGCTAGGCACTTGTTCTTCCAATTTTGCGCTCGCTAGGCCCTTGTTTTTGAAATTTTGCACACGCTAGGCCGTTGTTCTTGCAATTTTGCACCCGCTAGGCCCTTGTTCTTGCAATTTCGCACACGCTAGGCCCTTGTTCTTGCAATTTTGCACACGCTAGGCCCTTGTTCTTGCAATTGTGCACACGCTAGGCAATTGTTCTTCCAATTTTGCACTCGCTAGGCCCTTGTTCTTGAAATTTTGCACACGCTAGGCCCTTGTTCTTGCAATTTTGCACACGCTAGGCCCTTGTTCTTGCAATTTTGCACTCGCTAGGCCCTTGTTCTTGCAATTTTGCACTCGCTAGGCCCTTGTTCTTGAAATTTTGCACACGCTAGGCCCTTGTTCTAGAATTGTTGCACACGCTAGGCCCTTCTTCTTCCAATTTTGCACACGCTAGGCCCTTGTTCTTGCAATTTTGCACACGCTAGGCCCTTGTTCTTGATATTTTGCACATGCTAGGCCCTTGTTCTTGCTATTTTGCACACGCTAGGCCGTTGTTCTTCCAATTTTGCACACGCTAGGCCCTTGTTCATGAAATTGCGCACTCACTAGGCCCTTGTTCTTGCAATTTTGACTCGCTAGGCCCATGTTCTTGCTATTTTGCACACGCTAGGCCCTTGTTCTTGCTATTTTGCACTCGCTAGGCCCTTGTTCTTGCTATTTTGCACATGCTAGACCCTTGTTCTAGCTATTTTGCACATGCTAGGCCCTTGTTCTTGCAATTTTGCACACACTAGGCCCTTGTTCTTGCAATTTTGCACTCGCTAGGCCCTTGTTCTTGCAATTTTGCACACACTATGCCCTTGTTCTTGTAATTTTGCATTCGCTAGGCCCAAGTTCTTGCTATTTTGCACACGCTAGGCCCTTGTTCTTGCTATTTTGCACTCGCTAGGCCCTTTTTCTTGCTTTTTTGGACACGCTATGCCCTTGTTCTTGCTATTTTGCAGACGCTAGGCACTTGTTCTTGAAATTTTGCACATGCTAGGCCCTTGTTCTTGCTATTTTGCACACGCTAGGCCCTTGTTCTTCCAATTCTGCACTCGCTAGGCCCTTGTTCTTGAAATGTTGCACACGCTAGGCCCTTGTTCTTGCAATTTTGCACATGCTAGGCACTTGTTCTTCCAATTTTTCACTCGCTAGGCCCTTGTTCTTGCAATTTTGCACTCGCTAGGCCCTTGTTCTTGAAATTTTGCACTCGCTAGGCCCTTGTTCTTGCAATTTTGCACTCGCTAGGCCCTTGTTCTTGAAATTTTGCACTCGCTAGGCCCTTGTTCTTGAAATTTTGCACACGCTAGGCCCTTGTTATTCCAATTTTGCACACGCTAGGCCCTTGTTCTTCCAATTTTGCACTGGCTAGGCCCTTGTTCTTGAAATGTTGCACACGCTAGGCCCTTGTTCTTGCAATTTTGCACACGCTAGGCCCTTGTTCTTGCAATTTTGCACACGCAAGCCCCTTGTTCTTCCAATTTTGCACTCGCTAGGCCCTTGTTCTTGCAATTTTGCACTCGCTAGGCCCTTGTTCTTGCAATTTTGCACTCGCTAGGCCCTTGTTCTCGCAATTTTGCACACGCTAGGCACTTGTTCTTCCAATTTTGCGCTCGCTAGGCCCTTGTTTTTGAAATTTTGCACACGCTAGGCCGTTGTTCTTGCAATTTTGCACCCGCTAGGCCCTTGTTCTTGCAATTTCGCACACGCTAGGCCCTTGTTCTTGCAATTTTGCACACACTAGGCCCTTGTTCTTGCAATTGTGCACACGCTAGGCCCTTGTTCTTCCAATTTTGCACTCACTAGGCCCTTGTTCTTGAAATTTTGCACACGCTAGGCCCTTGTTCTTGCAATTTTGCACACGCTAGGCCCTTGTTCTTGCAATTTTGCACTCGCTAGGCCCTTGTTCTTGCAATTTTGCACTCGCTAGGCCCTTGTTCTTGAAATTTTGCACACGCTAGGCCCTTGTTCTAGAATTGTTGCACACGCTAGGCCCTTCTTCTTCCAATTTTGCACACGCTAGGCCCTTGTTCTTGCAATTTTGCACACGCTAGGCCCTTGTTCTTGATATTTTGCACACGCTAGGCCCTTGTTCTTGCAATTTTGCACTCGCTAGGCCCTTGTTCTTGCAATTTGGCACTCGCTAGGCCCTTGTTCTTGCAATTTTGCACTCGCTAGGCCCTTGTTCTCGCAATTTTGCACACGCTAGGCACTTGTTCTTCCAATTTTGCGCTCGCTAGGCCCTTGTTTTTGAAATTTTGCACACGCTAGGCCGTTGTTCTTGCAATTTTGCACCCGCTAGGCCCTTGTTCTTGCAATTTCACACACGCTAGGCCGTTGTTCTTGCAATTTTGCACACGCTAGGCCCTTGTTCTTGCAATTGTGCACACGCTAGGCCCTTGTTCTTCCAATTTTGCACTCGCTAGGCCCTTGTTCTTGAAATTTTGCACACGCTAGGCCCTTGTTCTTGCAATTTTGCACACGCTAGGCCCTTGTTCTTGCAATTTTGCACTCGCTAGGCCCTTGTTCTTGCAATTTTGCACTCGCTAGGCCCTTGTTCTTGAAATTTTGCACACGCTAGGCCCTTGTTCTAGAATTGTTGCACACGCTAGGCCCTTCTTCTTCCAATTTTGCACCCGCTAGGCCCTTGTTCTTGCAATTTCGCACACGCTAGGCCCTGGTTCTTGCAAATTTGCACACGCTAGGCCCTTGTTCTTGCTATTTTGCACACGCTAGGCCCTTGTTCTTCCAATTTTGCACACGCTAGGCCCTTGTTCTTGAAATTGCGCACTCGCTAGGCCCTTGTTCTTGAAATTTTGCATATGCTAGGCCCTTGTTCTTGCAATGTTGCACACGCTAGGCCCTTCTTCTTCCAATTTTGCACACGCTAGGCCCTTGTTCTTGCAATTTTGCACACGCTAGGCCCTTGTTCTTCCAATTTTGCGCTCGCTAGGCCCTTGTTTTTGAAATTTTGCACACGCTAGGTCCTTGTTCTTGCAATTTTGCACACGTTAGCCCCTTGTTCTTCCAATTTTGCACTCGCTAGGTCCTTGTTCTTGCAATTTTGCACACGCTAGGCCCTTGTTCTTCCTTTTTTGCACTCGCTAGGCCCCTTTTCTTGCTTTTTTGGACACGCTATGCCCTTGTTCTTGCTATTTTGCAGACGCTAGGCACTTGTTCTTGAAATTTTGCACATGCTAGGCCCTTGTTCTTGCTATTTTGCACACGCTAGGCCCTTGTTCTTCCAATTCTGCACTCGCTAGGCCCTTGTTCTTGAAATGTTGCACACGCTAGGCCCTTGTTCTTGCAATTTTGCACATGCTAGGCACTTGTTCTTCCAATTTTTCACTCGCTAGGCCCTTGTTCTTGCAATTTTGCACTCGCTAGGCCCTTGTTCTTGAAATTTTGCACTCGCTAGGCCCTTGTTCTTGCAATTTTGCACTCGCTAGGCCCTTGTTCTTGAAATTTTGCACTCGCTAGGCCCTTGTTCTTGAAATTTTGCACACGCTAGGCCCTTGTTCTTGCTATTTTGCACACGCTAGGCCCTTGTTCTTCCAATTTTGCACTGGCTAGGCCCTTGTTCTTGAAATGTTGCACACGCTAGGCCCTTGTTCTTGCAGTTTTGCACACGCTAGGCCCTTGTTCTTGCAATTTTGCACACGCGAGGCCCTTGTTTCTTCCAATTTTGCACTCGCTAGGCCCTTGTTCTTGCAATTTTGCACTCGCTAGGCCCTTGTTCTTGCAATTTTGCACTCGCTAGGCCCTTGTTCTCGCAATTTTGCACACGCTAGGCACTTGTTCTTCCAATTTTGCGCTCGCTAGGCCCTTGTTTTTGAAATTTTGCACACGCTAGGCCGTTGTTCTTGCAATTTTGCACCCGCTAGGCCCTTGTTCTTGCAATTTCGCACACGCTAGGCCCTTGTTCTTGCAATTTTGCACACGCTAGGCCCTTGTTCTTGCAATTGTGCACACGCTAGGCAATTGTTCTTCCAATTTTGCACTCGCTAGGCCCTTGTTTTTGAAATTTTGCACACGCTAGGCCCTTGTTCTTGCAATTTTGCACACGCTAGGCCCTTGTTCTTGCAATTTTGCACTCGCTAGGCCCTTGTTCTTGCAATTTTGCACTCGCTAGGCCCTTGTTCTTGAAATTTTGCACACGCTAGGCCCTTGTTCTAGAATTGTTGCACACGCTAGGCCCTTCTTCTTCCAATTTTGCACACGCTAGGCCCTTGTTCTTGCAATTTTGCACACGCTAGGCCCTTGTTCTTGATATTTTGCACATGCTAGGCCCTTGTTCTTGCTATTTTGCACACGCTAGGCCCTTGTTCTTCCAATTTTGCACACGCTAGGCCCTTGTTCTTGAAATTGCGCACTCACTAGGCCCTTGTTCTTGCAATTTTGACTCGCTAGGCCCATGTTCTTGCTATTTTGCACACGCTAGGCCCTTGTTCTTGCTATTTTGCACTCGCTAGGCCCTTGTTCTTGCTATTTTGCACATGCTAGACCCTTTGTTCTAGCTATTTTGCACATGCTAGGCCCTTGTTCTTGCAATTTTGCACACACTAGGCCCTTGTTCTTGCAATTTTGCACTCGCTAGGCCCTTGTTCTTGCAATTTTGCACACACTATGCCCTTGTTCTTGTAATTTTGCATTCGCTAGGCCCAAGTTCTTGCTATTTTGCACACGCTAGGCCCTTGTTCTTGCTATTTTGCACTCGCTAGGCCCTTTTTTCTTGCTTTTTTTGGACACGCTATGCCCTTGTTCTTGCTATTTGCAGACGCTAGGCACTTGTTCTTGAAATTTTGCACATGCTAGGCCCTTGTTCTTGCTATTTTGCACACGCTAGGCCCTTGTTTCTTCCAATTCTGCACTCGCTAGCCCTTGTTCTTGAAATGTTGCACACGCTAGGCCCTTGTTCTTGCAATTTTGCACATGCTAGGCACTTGTTCTTCCAATTTTTCACTCGCTAGGCCCTGTTCTTGCGATTTTGCACTCGCTAGCCCTTGTTCTTGAAATTTTGCACTCGCTAGGCCCTTGTTCTTGCAATTTTGCACTCGCTAGCCTTGTTCTTGAAATTTTGCACTCGCTAGGCCCTTGTTCTTGAAATTTTGCACACGCTAGGCCCTTGTTCTTCCAATTTTGCACACGCTAGGCCCTTGTTCTTCCAATTTTGCACCGCTAGGCCCTTGTTTCTTCCAATTTTGCCCTGGCTAGGCCCTTGTTCTTGCAATGTTGCACACGCTAGGCCCTTGTTCTTGCAATTTTGCACACGCTAGGCCCTTGTTCTTGCAATTTTGCACACGCAAGAGCCTTGTTCTTCCAATTTTTGCACTCGCTAGGCCCTTGTTCTTGCAATTTTGCACTCGCTAGGCCCTTGTTCTTGCAATTTTGCACTCGCTAGGAGCCCCTTGTTCTCGCAATTTTGCACCACGCTAGGCACTTGTTCTTCCAAGTTTGCGCTCGGCTAGGCCCTTGTTTTGAAATTTTGCACACGCTAGGGGCCGTTGTTCTTGCAATTTTGCCACCCCGCTAGGCCCTTGTTCTCGAATTTCGCACACGCTAGGCCCTTGTTCTTGCAATTTTGCACACACTAGGCCCTTGTTCTTGCAATTGTGCCCACGCTAGGCCCTTGTTCTTCCAATTTTGCACTCACTAGGCCCCTTGTTCTTGAAATTTTGCATACGCTAGGCCCTTGTTCTTGCAATTTTGCACACGCTAGGCCCTTGTTCTTGCAATTTTGCACTCGCTAGGCCCTTGTTCTTGCAATTTTGCACTCGCTAGGCCCTTGTTCTTGAAATTTTGCACACGCTAGGCCCTTGTTCTAGAATTGTTGCACACGCTAGGCCCTTCTTCTTCCAATTTTGCACACGCTAGGCCCTTGTTCTTGCAATTTTGCACACTGCTAGGCCCTTGTTCTTGATATTCTGCACACGCTAGGCCCTTGTTCTTGCAATTTTGCACTCGCTAGGCCCTTGTTCTTGCAATTTGGCACTCGCTAGGCCCTTGTTCTTGCAATTTGCACTCGCTAGGCCCTTGTTTCTCGCAATTTTGCACACGCTAGGCACTTGTTCTTCCAATTTTGCACTCGCTAGGCCCTTGTTTTTGAAATTTTGCACACGCTAGGCCGTTGTTCTTGCAATTTTGCACCCGCTAGGCCCTTGTTCTTGCAATTTTGCACACGCTAGGCCCTTGTTCTTGCAATTTTGCACACGCTAGGCCCTTGTTCTTGCAATTTTGCACACGCTAGGCCCTTGTTCTTCCAATTTTGCACTCGCTAGGCCCTTGTTCTTGAAATTTTGCACACGCTAGGCCCTTGTTCTTGCAATTTTGCACACGCTAGGCCCTTGTTCTTGCAATTTTGCACTCGCTAGGCCCTTGTTCTTGCAATTTTGCACTCGCTAGGCCCTTGTTCTTGAAATTTTGCACACGCTAGGCCCTTGTTCTTGCAATTTTGCACACGCTAGGCCCTTGTTCTTGCAATTTTGCACCGCTAGGCCCTTGTTCTTGCAATTTTGCACACGCTAGGCCCTTGTTCTTGCAAATTTGCACACGCTAGGCCCTTGTTCTTGCTAATTTTGCACACGCTAGGCCCTTGTTCTTGCAATTTTGCACACGCTAGGCCCTTGTTCTTGAAATTTTGCACTCGCGCTAGGCCCTTGTTCTTGCAATTTTGCACACGCTAGGCCCTTGTTCTTGCAATTTTGCACCGCTAGGCCCTTGTTCTTGCAATTTTGCACACGCTAGGCCCTTGTTCTTGCAATTTGCACACGCTAGGCCCTTGTTCTTGCAATTTTGCACTCGCTAGGCCTTGTTCTTGAAATTTTGCACACGCTAGCCCTTGTTCTTGCAATTTTGCACACGCTAGCCCTTGTTCTTGCAATTTTGCACTCGCTAGGCCCTTGTTCTTGCAATTTTGCACACGCTAGGCCCTTGTTCTTAATTTTGCACACGCTAGGCCCTTTTCTTGCAATTTTGCACACGCTAGGCCCTTGTTCTTGAATTTTGCACACGCTAGGCCCTTGTTCTTGAAATTTTGCACACGCTAGGCCCTTGTTCTTGCAATTTTGCACACGCTAGGCCCTTGTTCTTCCAATTTTGCACTCGCTAGGCCCTTGTTCTTGAAATTTTGCACACGCTAGGCCCTTGTTCTTGCAATTTTGCACACGCTAGGCCCTTGTTCTTCAATTTTGCACTCGCTAGGCCCTTGTTCTTGCAATTTTGCACACGCTAGGCCCTTGTTCTTGAAATTTTGCACACGCTAGGCCCTTGTTCTTGCAATTTTGCACACGCTAGGCCCTTGTTCTTGAAATTTTGCACTCGCTAGGCCCTTGTTCTTGAAATTTTGCACACGCTAGGCCCTTGTTCTTCCAATTTTGCACACGCTAGGCCCTTGTTCTTCCAATTTTGCACTCGCTAGGCCCTTGTTCTTGAATTTGCACACGCTAGGCCCTTGTTCTTGCAATTTTGCACACGCTAGGCCCTTGTTCTTGCAATTTTGCACACGCTAGGCCCTTGTTCTTCCAATTTGCACACGCTAGGCCTTGTTCTTGCAATTTTGCACACGCTAGGCCCTTGTTCTTGCAATTTTGCACTCGCTAGGCCCTTGTTCTTGCAATTTTGCACACGCTAGGCCCTTGTTCTTGCAATTTTGCACACGCTAGGCCCTTGTTCTTGAATTTTGCACACGCTAGGCCCTTGTTCTTGCAATTTTGCACACGCTAGGCCCTTGTTCTTGCAATTTTGCACACGCTAGGCCCTTGTTCTTGCAATTTTGCACACGCTAGGCCCTTGTTCTTGCAATTTTGCACACGCTAGGCCCTTGTTCTTCCAATTTTGCACTCGCTAGGCCCTTGTTCTTGAATTTTGCACACGCTAGGCCTTGTTCTTGCAATTTTGCACACGCTAGGCCCTTGTTCTTGCAATTTTGCACTCGCTAGGCCCTTGTTCTTGCAAATTTGCACACGCTAGGCCCTTGTTCTTGCAATTTTGCACACGCTAGGCCCTTGTTCTTGCAATTTTGCACACGCTAGGCCCTTGTTCTTGCATTTTGCACACGCTAGGCCCTTGTTCTTGCAATTTTGCACACGCTAGGCCCTTGTTCTTGAATTTTGCACACGCTAGGCCCTTGTTCTTGCAATTTTGCACTCGCTAGCCCTTGTTCTTGCAATTGGCACTCGCTAGGCCCTTGTTCTTGCAATTTTTGCACTCGCTAGGCCCTTGTTCTCGCAATTTTTGCACACGCTAGGCACTGTTCTTCCCATTTTTTGCGCTCGCTAGGCCCTTGTTTTTGAAATTTTGCACACGCTAGGCCGTTTGTTCTTGCAATTTTGCACCCGACTAGGCCCCTTGTTCTTGCAATTTCACACACGCTAGGCCCTTGTTCTTGCAATTTTGCACACGCTAGGCCCTTGTTCTTGCAATGTGCACACGCTAGGCCCTTGTTCTTCCAGTTTTGCACTCGCTAGGCCCTTGTTCTTTGAAAATTTTGCACACGCTAGGCCCTTGTTCTTGCAATTTTGCACACGCTAGGCCCTTGTTCTTGCAATTTTGCACTCGCTAGGCCTTGTTCTTGCAATTTTTGCACTCGCTAGGCCCTTGTTCTTGAAATTTTGCAACGCTAGGCCCTTGTTCTAGAATTGTTGCACACGCCTAGGCCTCTTCTTCTTCCAATTTTGCACACGCTAGGCCCTTGTTCTTGCAATTTTGCACACGCTAGGCCCTTGTTCTTGCAATTTTGCACACGCTAGGCCCTTGTTCTTGCTATTTTGCACACGCTAGGCCCTTGTTCTTGCAATTTTGCACACGCTAGGCCCTTGTTCTTGAAATTTTGCACTCGCTAGGCCCTTGTTCTTGAAATTTTGCACACGCTAGGCCTTGTTCTTGCAATTTTGCACACGCTAGGCCCTTGTTCTTCCAATTTTGCACACGCTAGGCCCTTGTTCTTGCAATTTTGCACACGCTAGGCCCTTGTTCTTCAATTTTGCACACGCTAGGCCTTGTTCTTGCAATTTTGCACACGCTAGGCCCTTGTTCTTGCAATTTTGCACACGCTAGGCCCTTGTTCTTGCAATTTTGCACACGCTAGGCCTTGTTCTTGCAATTTTGCACACGCTAGGCCCTTGTTCTTCCAATTTTGCACTCGCTAGGCCCTTGTTCTTGCTTTTTTGCACACGCTAGGCCCTTGTTCTTGCAATTTTGCACACGCTAGGCCCTTGTTCTTGAAATTTTGCACACGCTAGGCCCTTGTTCTTGCAATTTTGCACACGCTAGGCCCTTGTTCTTCCAATTTGCACCGCTAGGCCCTTGTTCTGCAATTTTGCACACGCTAGGCCCTTGTTCTTGCAATTTTGCACACGCTAGGCCCTTGTTCTTGCAATTTTGCACTCGCTAGGCCCTTGTTCTTGCAATTTGCACTCGCTAGGCCCTTGTTCTTGAAATTTTGCACACGCTAGGCCCTTGTTCTTGCAATTTGCACACGCTAGGCCTTGTTCTTGCAATTTTGCACTCGCTAGGCCCTGTTCTTGAAATTTGCACACGCTAGGCCTTGTTCTTGCAATTTTGCACACGCTAGGCCCTTGTTCTTCCAATTTTGCACTCGCTAGGCCCTTGTTCTTGAAATTTTGCACACGCTAGGCCCTTGTTCTTGCAATTTTGCACACGCTAGGCCTTGTTCTTTCCAATTTTGCACTGGCTAGGACCTTGTTCTTGAAATGTTGCACACGCTAGGCCCTTGTTCTTGCAATTTTGCACACGCTAGGCCCTTGTTCTTGCAATTTTGCACACGCATAGGCCCTTGTTCTTCCAATTTTGGCACTCGCTAGGCCCTTGTTCTGCAATTTTGCACTCGCTAGGCCCTTGTTCTTGCAATTTTGCACTCGCTAGGCCCTTGTTTCTCGCAATTTTGCACACGCTAGGCACTTGTTCTTCAATTTTTGCGCTCGCTAGGCCCTGTTTTGAAATTTTGCACACGCTAGGCCCGTTGTCTTGCAATTTTGCACCCGATAGGTCCCTTGTTCTTGCAATTTGCACACGCTAGGCCCTTGTTCTTGCAATTTTGCACACCTAGGCCCTTGTTTCTTGCAATGTGCACACGCTAGGCCCTTGTTCTTCCAATTTTGCACTCGCTAGGCCCTTTGTTCTTGAAATTTGCACAGCTAGGCCCTTGTTCTTGCAATTTTGCACACGCTAGGCCCCTCTGCAATTTTGCACTCGCTAGGCCCTTGCTGTCTTGCAATTTTGCACCCGCTAGGCCCTTGTTCTTGAATTTTGCACACGCTAGGCCCTTGTTCTTCCAATTTTGCACACGCTAGGCCCGTTCTTGCAATTTTGCACACGCTAGGCCTTGTTCTTGATATTTTGCACACGCTAGGCCCTTGTTCTTGCAATTTTGCACACGCTAGGCCCTTGTTCTTGCAATTTGGCACTCGCTAGGCCCTTGTTCTTGCAATTTTGCACACGCTAGGCCCTTGTTCTTGCAATTTTGCACACGCTAGGCCCTTGTTCTTGCAATTTTGCACTCGCTAGGCCCTTGTTCTTGAAATTTTGCACACGCTAGGCCCTTGTTCTTGCAATTTTGCACACGCTAGGCCCTTGTTCTTGCAATTTTGCACACGCTAGGCCCTTGTTCTTGCAATTTTGCACACGCTAGGCCCTTGTTCTTGCAATTTTGCACACGCTAGGCCCTTGTTCTTCCAATTTTGCACTCGCTAGGCCCTTGTTCTTGAAATTTGCACACGCTAGCCCTTGTTCTTGCAATTTTGCACACGCTAGGCCCTTGTTCTTGCAATTTTGCACACGCTAGGCCCTTGTTCTTGCAATTTTGCACACGCTAGGCCCTTGTTCTTGAAATTTTGCACACGCTAGGCCCTTGTTCTTGAATTTTGCACACGCTAGGCCCTTGTTCTTGCAATTTTGCACACGCTAGGCCCTTGTTCTTGCAATTTTGCACACGCTAGGCCCTTGTTCTTGCAATTTTGCACACGCTAGGCCCTTGTTCTTGCAATTTTGCACACGCTAGGCCCTTGTTCTTGCAATTTTGCACACGCTAGGCCCTTGTTCTTGAAATTTTGCACTCGCTAGGCCCTTGTTCTTGCAATTTTGCACTCGCTAGGCCTTGTTCTTGCAATTTTGCACACGCTAGGCCCTTGTTCTTGCAATTTTGCACACGCTAGGCCCTTGTTCTTGCAATTTGCACACGCTAGGCCCTTGTTCTTCCAATTTTGCACTCGCTAGGCCCTTGTTCTTGCAATTTTGCACACGCTAGGCCCTTGTTCTTGCAATTTTGCACACGCTAGGCCCTTGTTCTTCCAATTTTGCACTCGCTAGGCCTTGTTCTTGCAATTTTGCACACGCTAGGCCCTTGTTCTTCCTTTTTGCACTCGCTAGGCCCTTGTTGAAATTTGCACACTCGCTAGGCCCTTGTTCTTGAAATTTTGCACACGCTAGGCCCTTGTTCTTGCAATTTTGCACACGCTAGGCCCTTGTTCTTGCAATTTGCACTCGCTAGGCCCTTGTTCTTGCAATTTTGCACACGCTAGGCCCTTGTTCTTGCAATTTTCACACGCTAGGCCCTTGTTCTTGAAATTTTGCACACGCTAGGCCCTTGTTCTTGAATTTTGCACACGCTAGGCCCTTGTTCTTGCAATTTTGCACACGCTAGGCCCTTGTTCTTGCAATTTTGCACACGCTAGGCCCTTGTTCTTGCAATTTTGCACTCGCTAGGCCCTTGTTCTTGCAATTTTGCACACGCTAGGCCCTTGTTCTTGCAATTTTGCACACGCTAGGCCCTTGTTCTTGCAATTTTGCACACGCTAGGCCCTTGTTCTTGCAATTTTGCACACGCTAGGCCCTTGTTCTTGCAATTTTGCACACGCTAGGCCCTTTTTCTTGCTAATTTTGCACACGCTAGGCCCTTGTTCTTGCATTTTGCACACGCTAGGCCCTTGTTCTTGCAATTTGCACTCGCTAGGCCCTTGTTCTTGAAATTTTGCACACGCTAGGCCCTTGTTCTTGCAATTTGCACACGCTAGGCCCTTGTTCTTCCAATTGCACACGCTAGGCCCTTGTTCTTGCAATTTTGCACTCGCTAGGCCCTTGTTCTTGAAATTTTGCACTCGCTAGCCCTTGTTCTTGCAATTTTGCACTCGCTAGGCCCTTGTTCTTGCAATTTTGCACTCGCTAGGCCCTTGTTCTTGAAATTTTGCACACGCTAGGCCCTTGTTCTTGCAATTTTGCACACGCTAGGCCTTGTTCTTCCAATTTTGCACACGCTAGGCCCTTGTTCTTGCAATTTTGCACACGCTAGGCCCTTGTTCTTGCAATTTTGCACACGCTAGGCCCTTGTTCTTGCAATTTTGCACACGCTAGGCCCTTGTTCTTCCAATTTTGCACTCGCTAGGCCCTTGTTCTTGCAATTTTGCACACGCTAGGCCTTTGTTCTTAAATTTTGCACACGCTAGGCCCTTGTTCTTGAAATTTTGCACACGCTAGGCCCTTGTTCTTCCATTTTGCACACGCTAGGCCCTTGTTCTTGCAATTTTGCACACGCTAGGCCCTTGTTCTTGCAATTTTGCACACGCTAGGCCCTTGTTCTTGCAATTTTGCACACGCTAGGCCCTTGTTCTTCCAATTTTGCACACGCTAGGCCCTTGTTCTTGAAATTTGCACACGCTAGGCCCTTGTTCTTGCAATTTTGCACACGCTAGGCCCTTGTTCTTGCAATTTTGCACACGCTAGGCCCTTGTTCTTGCAATTTTGCACTCGCTAGGCCCTTGTTCTTGAAATTTTGCACACGCTAGGCCCTTGTTCTTGAATTTTGCACACGCTAGGCCCTTCTTTCTTAATTTTGCACACGCTAGGCCCTTGTTCTTGCTATTTTGCACTCGCTAGGCCCTGTTCTTGCTATTTTGCACACGCTAGGCCCTTGTTCTTGCAATTTTGCACACGCTAGGCCCTTGTTCTTGAATTTTGCACTGCTAGGCCCTTGTTCTTGCAATTTTGCACACGCTAGGCCCTTGTTCTTCAAATTTTGCACTCGCTAGGCCCTTGTTCTTGCAATTTTGCACACGCTAGCCCTTGTTCTTGCAATTTTGCACACGCTAGGCCCTTGTTCTTGCAATTTTGCACTCGCTAGGCCTTGTTCTTGCATTTTGCACACGCTAGGCCCTTGTTCTTCCAATTTTGCACACGCTAGGCCCTTGTTCTTGAAATTTTGCACACGCTAGGCCCTTGTTCTTCCAATTTGCACACGCTAGGCCCTTGTTCTTGCAAATTTTGCACACGCTAGGCCTTTGTTCTTGAAATTTTGCACACGCTAGGCCCTTGTTCTTGCAATTTTGCACACGCTAGGCCCTTGTTCTTGCAATTTTGCACACGCTAGGCCCTTGTTCTTGCTTTTGCACACGCTAGGCCCTTGTTCTTGAAATTTTGCACACGCTAGGCCCTTGTTCTTGCTATTTTGCACACGCTAGGCCTTGTTCTTGCAATTTTGCACACGCTAGGCCCTTGTTCTTGAAATTTTGCACACGCTAGGCCCTTGTTCTTGAAATTTTGCACACGCTAGGCCCTTGTTCTTGCAATTTTGCACACGCTAGGCCCTTGTTCTTGCAATTTTGCACTCGCTAGGCCCTTGTTTTTTAAATTTGCACACGCTAGGCCTTGTTCTTGCAATTTTGCACACGCTAGGCCCTTGTTCTTCCAATTTTCCACTCGCTAGGCCCTTGTTCTTGCAATTTTGCACACGCACGCTAGGCCCTTGTTCTTCAATTTTGCACACGCTAGGCCCTTGTTCTTGAAATTTTGCACACGCTAGGCCCTTGTTCTTGAATTTTGCACACGCTAGGCCCTTGTTCTTGCTATTTTGCACACGCTAGCCCTTGTTCTTGCAATTTTGCACTCGCTAGGCCCTTGTTCTTGCAATTTTGCACACGCTAGGCCCTTGTTCTTGCATTTTGCACACGCTAGGCCCTTGTTCTTGCTAATTTTGCACTCGCTAGGCCTTGTTCTTGCAATTTTGCACATGCTAGGCCCTTGTTCTTGCAATTTTGCACACTGCTAGGCCCTTGTTCTTGCAATTTTGCACACGCTAGGCCCTTGTTCTTGCAATTTTGCACACGCTAGGCCCTTGTTCTTGCAATTTTGCACACGCTATGCCCTTGTTCTTGCAATTTTGCACTCGCTAGGCCCTTGTTCTTGCAATTTTGCACACGCTAGGCCCTTGTTCTTGCAATTTTTGCACACGCTAGGCCCTTTTTCTTGCTATTTTGCACACGCTAGGCCCTTGTTCTTGCTATTTGCACACGCTAGGCCCTTGTTCTTGCAAATTTTGCACACGCTAGGCCCTTGTTCTTGCTATTTGCACACGCTAGGCCCTTGTTCTTGCAATTTTGCACACGCTAGGCCCTTGTTCTTGCTATTTTGCACACGCTAGGCCTTGTTCTTGCAATTTTGCACTGGCTAGGCCCTTGTTCTTGAATTTTGCACACGCTAGGCCCTTGTTCTTGCAATTTTGCACACGCTAGCCCTTGTTCTTGCAATTTTGCACACGCTAGGCCCTTGTTCTTGCAATTTTGCACACGCTAGGCCCTTGTTCTTGCAATTTTGCACTCGCTAGGCCCTTGTTCTTGCAATTTTGCACTCGCTAGGCCCTTGTTCTTGCAATTTTGCACACGCTAGGCCCTTGTTCTTGCAATTTTGCACACGCTAGGCCCTTGTTCTTGCAATTTTGCACACGCTAGGCCCTTGTTCTTGCAATTTTGCACACGCTAGGCCCTTGTTCTTGCAAATTTTGCACACGCTAGGCCCTTGTTCTTGCAATTTTGCACACGCTAGGCCCTTGTTCTTGCAATTTGCACACGCTAGGCCCTTGTTCTTGCAATTTTGCACACGCTAGCCCTTGTTCTTGCAATTTTGCACACGCTAGGCCCTTGTTCTTGCAATTTTGCACACGCTAGGCCCTTGTTCTTGCAATTTTGCACTCGCTAGGCCCTTGTTCTTGCAATTTTGCACTCGCTAGGCCCTTGTTCTTGCAATTTTGCACACGCTAGGCCCTTGTTTGCAATTTTGCACATGCTAGGCCCTTGTTCTCCAATTTTGCACACGCTAGGCCCTTGTTCTTGCATTTTGCACACGCTAGGCCCTTGTTCTTGAATTTTGCACATGCTAGGCCCTTGTTCTTGCAATTTTGCACACGCTAGGCCCTTGTTCTTCCAATTTTGCACACGCTAGGCCCTTGTTCTTGAAATTTTGCACTCGCTAGGCCCTTGTTCTTGAAATTTGCACACGCTAGGCCCTTGTTCTTGCAATTTTGCACACGCTAGGCCTTGTTCTTGCAATTTTGCACACGCTAGGCCCTTGTTCTTGCAATTTTGCACACGCTAGGCCTTGTTCTTCCAATTTGCACTCGCTAGGCCCTTGTTCTTGAATTTTGCACACGCTAGGCCCTTGTTCTTGCAATTTTGCACACGCTAGGCCCTTGTTCTTCCAATTTGCACTCGCTAGGCCCTTGTTCTTGCAATTTTGCACACGCTAGGCCTTGTTCTTCAATTTTGCACTCGCTAGGCCCTTGTTGCAATTTTGCACTCGCTAGGCCTTGTTCTTGAAATTTTGCACACAGCTAGGCCCTTGTTCTTGCAATTTTGCACACGCTAGGCCCTTGTTCTTGCAATTTTGCACTCGCTAGGCCCTTGTTCTTGCAATTTTGCACTCGCTAGGCCCTTGTTCTTGCAATTTTTCGCTTTTTTTTTTATTTTTTGCACACGCT